>JAGWCC010000396.1:0-455881 GCA_022651775.1 Drusus annulatus | reverse complement strand
AGAAGTTGGACGTAGTTGAGACTCTTGTTCGGTATTCACTGGCAGGTCCCACCAGATGAACACAATTTTAAATTAAAATTATGATTATTATTTTAATTATTATTTATTAATGAATTAATTTATTTTTTATTTTATTTATTTTATTTTAATTTTTTTTATTTATTTATTTATTTATTTATTTTTTATTTACTTATTTATTTTTTTATTTTTTTTTTTTTATTATTATTATTATTATTATTATTTTTTTTTTTTTTTTTTCTTTGGTGATTTGTGAAATATCCTACTTATTTGGCGAAAAATAACAAGACTAAAACACGTCAGGCAGCTGCAAGCGCCACGACATTTCTAACAGGTTATATGCGCGAGGCAAAAGAAGAACTGATGATTGTATTGAATTGACAAAAGAAAAAAAAAAGGTCGCCTACCGATTTACCGGGCCGGCGGTCGAAGGACGGAACATGTGGCAAATGGTCATCGTGTGACGACCATTCTCGAGCTTTAGCACTGCATTTAAAAAAACACTGATATTTGAAGATTCAAATATTTCCTTAAAAATCGAAATTACGTCGAAACTAGTCACTTTAAAATTATTTAGAGTTTATTCACTTAACCTATACACAACAACGGTAATTTTAGTGTAATTTTAAAGAAGTAATTTGTAAAATATCCTACTTATTTGGCGAAAAATAACGAGAAAGACTAAAAACACGCCAGGCTGCTCCGAGAGCGCCACGGCGTGTATTAGAACCAACTAAGACTTAATATTCACTTATGCCTAATTCTTATAACTAGTGGCTTACAACTAACATATTAAAATTAGCACATATTTATAATGGTTGTTGTCCGTGCTGTCAGACCTAGGGTAGAAAAAAAGTGGAGTAAGTAATATTTAACTATTTATATATAAAGTACGTCGATATCACAATATAAGTACACCATAGCACAGTTTTTTTCATCTGGTAGAGCTAATTTACTTGATGAAACTATTTAACTCTGGATGTACTTGTTATTCAATACTATTTTTTTTCTTCCTTGGACAATATTTTTCCACTGTTAATGAGTATATTGTTTTTTTTTTAAATGTTAATATTTGTGTACAAAACCTCAAACAGGCGTAACTGAATAAATAAATAATTATACAAATAAATAAGTAAACAAATAACTTAATACATAAATGAATAAAGAAATGAATAAATAAATAAATAAGTAAATAAATAAATAAATAAATAAATAAATAAATAAATAAATAAATAAATAAATAAATAAATATATAAATAAATAAATAAATAAACCAACAAATAAACAAATAAATAAATAAATAAATAATTAAATAAATAAATTAATTAATTAATAAATAAATAAATACATAAATAAAAAATTAATAAAAATAAAAAAATTAAATAAAAAATAAATAAATATAAAAATTAATTAATTAATTAATTAATAAATAAATAAATAATAAATATAAAATAAACTAGGACAGTTTATATTAACTGAAAACGGTTTCACCATGTTAGTTGCACATTTATCATTTGCAAATGTTTGCGTAGGTATAACACGATGGGTGATGTCTCCCCGTCTCACAACACACTGCTCGGGAATCTGAACCTTTTCAAAATTAAAGCGGGATATTGAAACCATAAATAAATCGGTTTTTCTTCATTCTCTTCACATTTCCTACAGTTATTGGTATTTTCCTCTCCCAGCAAATTCAATTGTCTTCTGAAGTGGCAGTGTCCTATTCATACCCTGACTGCTCCTTCAGCAAGCCAATCATGATAACACCCCACCAGGCCCGGCCCTGAGTTAAACGGCGCCTGACGCAGGTACTTTTTTTTCAAACAGAAGACTGGTACTAACTTGTATCAAGTATAAGACGAGAGGCGCGGGTTTTTGTTCCGCGCCGTCGGGCCGGAAACTTACGGGTTATCGCCGTCCAAGAATTGTATGGTTTTTAATTTTATATCTTTTGTAACATAAAATAAATATTTATAATAATAATAAATATATACATTAAAAAAAAATATAGTACAGTTAATAAGTGTGTGTCTATATATGGGGACCTGCCAGGTAAGTATTTATTTTAAAATTAAAAAGAAAGACAAACATTCCCGGGTTACAAATAACCTGACAACATTTGAAAAACTCCTACTGCCATCATAAGAAGCGGAAGATTTTGGTTGTGCAATGATGGAGGACTTAGCCAACAGAGGAATTGACCGCACGACGCCCGGGTGGGGAATCAACGCGTTTGTCCACTCAGCGTGGTTTTTACAACTTATCGGGATTGGTATGTATGTTAGCAAGATATTTAATAATAAAATTTTAAAAAGCGACCGACCGGTCAATGTTCCTGTTTATTTTATCTTTAAATATTTTTTTAATATCAATTAGAATATAAGATCTGTACACCGCCCTTGAGGTGATTTTTCAGAAAAACGGCGATATACAAATCATCAAAATATTATTATAATTATTTAAATAAATTACGGTGATTCGCTGCTTGGAGCTGACTGTTCCAATTGTGTCTACACAAGACTGGCCCTGTACCCCATATGTAGTAGTTATCTAAGTAATTTGCGGATTTTATATAATTTTTCCAACATCTCAAACAAATTCATATTACATTGAATGTACCATAAGTGAGATTCAAAAGCGCACCTCTGATCGAGTTTCTTTGTTATTTCGGTTGAACGAAATAGGCAGATCCAATCTTAATTCTCTATTTGACCTTCTTATATCATTTCCTTTTGTGCGGAAACAGCTTACACCGGAGATATATTATTTGCGGGTTTAGCTTACGATGTATTTCCGATATTGCCTTAAGCGAGTGTCCCGATTGCTTTTCCCGTCCCCGTGGCAACGCCCTCCATTTGCTTTCAAAAAGGACTTTTTCAAAAGTATATTTGGGAAAAATAATATCACTCTTCAAGGTGACACCGCAGAAAATATGCTATTTTAGGAAAAGTAAAGAATATCAATTAAAATGTTTAACAATTGAATGAAGAAGAGGTCGCGGACGCTCCAGGAAGACACGATACGATCAAATCAAATGGTATACGAGTAATTGACTCGTCTTTTTTGATGCAACTCATCCAGTTCAACATTCCTTGCCGTAGACTAAGAAATAATTAATTGCTGTTACTCAATCATCACTCTACTAATTATGGGTATCATTCTCCACGGTCCAGAATTTCGAGACTTGTTAACTCAACCCATGGTCTTGAAAAATTTAGTACCAGTCTAAATTATTGTTGTCATTCTTTACGAATCTGTTATTTAAATGTTCTTTCTTATGTATATATTGTCCTATTTTTGTCATTACTTTATTATAATATTATGTGTGTGCTGTTCTTTCAATGTTGCTCTTTTTCCCCATTTTGTGTTATGTATTTTTTGAAATTGGACAATAGTCCGTTAATTTATAAATAAATAAATCAATCATATACTAGACAAGTCTTGTGAAAAATTGGTTCAACAGAGAGGTTTGTCTGAGACAACACGACGTGTGAATTTGAATGAAAAGTTACTGATTTAAAATATAAGATTATTATATAATTTCTCTTATTATTTTTGCACATAGACAGATACTTGACTAAATGTGATAAACATGTTCCTGATTGATGAAAAGTATACTCGTATATTATACTTGGATCAAATGCGTAGTGACATAAATTCGGTATCCTTAAGAATAATTGTAGAATAAATGTTTTTTTTGTATTAATGTTGGATCGTTAATTTTTCCTACAATTTAAAAAAAAAATCGGTGAAAATTTAAGGTTAATAATTTTTTTTTCATTTTGGTCAACTTCGTCAAGTAAAAACTACAATATTTTGCGTCGTTTTTGACAGGCTTTCAAACAGTTTCAAGAATTATAATATATAATGAAAAATATTAACTTACCCAAGGGTGGGGGTGTGATGGGGGTGCGGTGGGGGGGTGGCTGGTGAAGTTGGGTGGCGAAAGCCATCCGAAACGCATTGCCTACCAGAGCATTTAACTCCTCCGCCTGTGAAAAAAACAAAAATTATAGTTAATAAAATTTATCAAAAAAACTATGTTTAGTTTTATGTTTTTGTTTTTTTATTTTTTATTTCTTAACTTCATGTTTATTTACAAAAAAGTACATACATTGTCCTCCACGCTAGGAGTTCACCTGTGATGTGGAGGACATTTTTCGAATTGCATGTTAAAACAATTTAAAATATAAAAGAAAATCTAAAAAGAAAATAATAAGATAAAAACAAGATAAAATAAAATAAAACATAAATATAAATAGAACACATACACTTTGTTTTTAACCACTTTTTTTATTTAATATTTTGTCTACCGGTTTCGGAAGTACCCTTCCATCATCAGGACAATATTAAATTAATCTGAAATACAAAATACTGAGATAAATATACATATTACCCTTTATAAAGGGATAAAATTAGATAACTTAGAAGCACTAGAAATTAGAAAATCATTAAACAGTAAATGCAATATTTTAAACAATCAAATTAATTTATCTTATAGTCCTATCCTAAATATTTTTCCAATAAACCGCTCTGTTATTCCCATAATTTCCTCAATTACTCTTTCTCCTTCCAACTCCTAAATATGTATATTTATCTCAGTATTTTGTATTTCAGATTAATTTAATATTGTCCTGATGATGGAAGGGTACTTCCGAAACCGGTAGACAAAATATTAAATAAAAAAGTGGTTAAAAACAAAGTGTATGTGTTCTATTTATAAATATGGCAAGCCACAAAGTTAATGCTTTTTACGAATATATAAAACAAAACAATTTAAAATATAAAAGAAAAACAAAAGAAAAAATAAATAAAATAAAAACAAGATAAAAAATAAAATAAAATAAAGCCACTTTAAGATAAAAAAAATTACAAATAAATAAATTTCCTAGTAGCACTATTATTATAATAGTGTATAATTAAAAATTAGGAGGATTTTAACCAGTTCCAAACATGTTTATTGTATTGTGCAAGTGTAGATGTTTTGATTTGTGTAGGAAGAGAATTATAAAGTTTAATAGCCTGGTATCTGTAATGCTTTTGTCCGAAGGATGTGTATGTTTTAGGTATTTGTAGTTGATGTGCATGTCTTGATCTAGTGTTGCGAGTATTTTGTGAGGTGACAAACGTATTTATATTTTTGTAAAGGAAAATTTTGTAATCATTACTAGAGTTACTAACTGAATTGGACCAACATTCAAAAAAAATTCTCAGGAAACACTTTAATAAATTTATTATTTAAATATTGTGGCGTTTTTTTTTGTTTTTCGACAGCAAAGTGGATTTTTTTAAACTTCGTAGTTTATGATCGAAATAACTCTGGGAACTGGAAATAGTTTTAAATTTATGACACTAGAGTTTACCGTTCGAGAATGTTTGCTGCTGCATAGAAACATATTTTAACTCTATTCGAATTCTGTTTACGTATAGGTCGATTGGATAATGTGAATCTCACAATATGGTGTCGTTTCTCGTTTGTTATAGATAAACGGTCATTACATACAATATTTCTATATTTCACAGCTCTTAATTAAAATGACATTGCAAGCTAAAAATAGTTGCATTAGTCAAAAAAAATTAAGCAAGGGTTATAGTTATAAGATTCACGATGTCCGAGCTTTCGGTTCGGGGGCTTTCGATATTCCATAAGCACAATTCAAGGTTAGATCAAATAAGCAATGTTTGGGTGAAAGCAATTAATTCACTAATAGTATGCTAGTGTGGTAATAAATAATATTATAATTCTAATGTGAAAATAGAGACACTCTATTGAAATATCGACGCAATTAGGTACGCTATATGTTAACTATCATTAAAGTATGTACATATAATGTGGATAATAATTAATTAGGTATCGGTTGAATTTGGGGTTGCCTGTCATGTTGAAGTAATTTGACGAATTTGACACACGACGGTAAACATCGAGCTTTCCCCTAATCTTTTATTAGGCTCGAGCTTCAAAGCTTCTCTCCCGTAGCTTGTCGATCAAATATAATGATTGCCTGTATTTGCCATGATAATATTACAAAGCTGCTTGATACAATATTAATACCAATTATTCAGGACTGAAGCAGATTTGTAAGTCATAAGTAAGAACGATAATATAAGGGAAAATGATAATTGACAGCTTTTTTTCAAATAATAGGAATTCTTTTATAACAAATTAAGTACTTACATTTTGTCTGAGGTCTGTTTTTAGTAATGGCGATCATTGGCGCAAAGCTATTTTATTAGATTGTCGTAATTTTTTATTTGTGAATTTTTTAAGCCTTCATGTTTAAAAAAAAACTTATAGATTTTTCAAACCAAAAAAACTGTGATTTGAAAAATATTTTTCGTGAGTAAAAACACCAACCCTTTATGTTCTATGTCGAATTTCAGAAGAAGTCACTGCACGCCACTGCTTAGTAATTAAGCCTACTAACAAATTAGTTTGGAGTAAAGTAGTGGTTTTACAATTAATGTTAAGGCCCCTTCCACACAAGGCAACTAAAAAGGACCAGGCAGTAACTCAAATTGCTCTTCTGTGCATTTCAGTGGCGATCCACACACGATGGAAATTCTCAGAAATCAGTATTCAACGCCGACGCAACCGTTCTCTCGCAATTCGCCGTGCTAGTCACCTGTGCGTTGCAGTTTTCAGTTGCGCCATAGTTGCGAGCTGTTTTCGATAAATTTGTAACATGTCCGTGCAAGAAAATATCAATTTTGTCCAGGAGGTTAAAAAATACCCTTTTATTTATGATTATAGGCTCGGAGCAAGAATCTAATGGAGGGATAGCTAATTTGTTTTACCCAACCCATCCGAAAATGTAATAAATCACTTTCTCCGAGTTTTTACGTCGTACATCATAAGAGAAAAAGAGACGACAAATTTTTTGGACCACTTGGACGTATCGTATGGATGTTCTTAAGGTCCTGGTTCACGGCGGGACTCCGCCCACATTTTTTATTATGCCACTAAACTTGACACAACTAAACGGTTTTTTTATGTTATATGCCATATTTTGTTGATTAAAATACTGTGAAAAAGTGGCTATACGAATACACAAAAACATTATGTGATATGAATGGATGTATAAATACCGTAGCCTTAGTCTTAGCCACGCCCAGATGCGCCGAGTCAGGTTAAAATCATCAAAAACAAGTCAAAAACTGGCTTCACTGCCTTGGATAGATACTACTCTACCAACTTTATGATTATAGGCTTATAGACATTTTTGAACACAATATGACATTGACACCATGCATTGCGAGATGAGATAATGACTGAAATCGTAACAACTTGAATAGGATCGTGAGAGAAGCTTGGTCGCTAACCAGTTTGAAACTGCTGTCGCCAATCACTCTCAAGACAACACACACAAAGATAGTTCGCTAGTTCCGTCACATTTTGGGAGGAGGCATTCAGCCTTTTTTTTGCCCTCTACAAAGATACTGTTTTCTAAAAAAAGTACAACAAGAGAGTTGCGGATGGAAACAAAGAGTGTTTAAATTAATTTAAAATTTAAAAAAATCTGTGAAAAACTTTGGAGTGTTTCATGTTACGAAATTCAGTCAAACTTGTGTTTTGAATGATTACTTCAGAGGATACTTGTAGCAACAATCATTTGGCAGCTTCAGTAGCGAACAAAATGAGTGAGGTTAAGAAGGTTCTAAAAGTTTCAGTTTTTTTTTTCATTTGTTTGTCTTGTGTTTTTTTTATTCAAAGAAGTTGTGATGATCATTAACAATTTTGGGAGGGCTGTTCATAAAATGTGTTTATTATGAAGTTTCGCATCTCCCAATCTCTCCCAAAGCGAGGTGTTAGTTATTTCAATAAGTTGTCGTCTACATGTATAGAGCCAATATAAAAGTAAGCATGTGCGAAATGATCTAGAACTACAGGAGGATAACTGAATAATCTTAACCTATTAAAAAAATTATGTATTCGTATCTGTAATTTTACAAAATTTATTGTAACGTGGATTTAATAAATTGATATTTTTACGGCTGTCATTATGTTCTTATAACTCAATAAATGGCATCTGTAAATAATTGCTACCTAGTGTACGATGCCGATGGTGACATGTAATAATCTTCTTATAATTTATAGTAAAAAGTATCACTTCACTAATAGTTTGTGTGGTGTAAAATATCATAGCACTATCTGTATATAATTATGGTCCGGGAACAAAATATAGTTAATTACATATCGGACTGCAGAGATACGGTTTAATTGATAGCCGTTAATAATTACAAACCTACCTGTTGTAAATGACACGATACCATACTGATGACTTTATAAACTCTGAATAAATCATATTTTCAACAATCGCCTATGAGTCAAAAGCAAAGAGAGTCTTAAATAAACCATGAAGCATTATTCTGAACAACATGTAAAAGGCAGGGCATAATAATTAATTCTTAAAGCAACGTATCATTATACAAGATACCACGTCAATTATTTATCCTTTTAGTGGTTGGTAAATACAATTGAGGGGGCTGCAATTAACATACAAATAGACAATAAATAATAATACGCATATATTTGTATTGTTTGAGACATAAAAAGCGCTTTCGAAATGAAGACTTAAATTTTAATTTGGCGAGTGACACGTGAATACTACCCACTCTTTTAGGCATCCTAGAAATGTATTTAAAATATTGAAAACAAATTATTAGTAGTACTACAATCGTAGATACTCTCAGTGATATACACAACCAAGTGGAGTCAGTGGGACTATGGCATCCTCAATTAGGATATTTTGTGAGGCTGGAAGTAGCCGGGAGGGGAAGGAGATGGGGAAGAGGAAGGTTGGAAAGTACCTGGATATTCAAATCTAGTCACCAAACACGGCTAAAGCCATTTCAAGCAACGTTTCGATTCAGAATGGTGGTCTTTCACCAGGTCGATACTGAGAGTATCCACCACTCTGTAACGTGCCACAAATAAACTATGTATTACTTTGAATGAATTGATCTTGAAATAACACAAATTGATTCAATTAAAATGTATTTACGCGCACCGGGGTTTGAATCAGCGAACTCTAAATTTGCAGTCGAGGCGTCCAACTTATAGGTAAGCAAGACGTATTTGGTCATCATCGTCAAATCGCTGCAATAAGACGGGAGCATAAAGAGTAGGTATGTATTACAACTAAATGTATATTATTTAATTTTGTTTTGCATAATACTGGAAAATGTTTTTAGAAAGATCAAATAATCATTAAAGTAAAGTAATCAATTTACATACAAAATCAAATGTGCAAATTACTTTAATTCAATGTAAATACGGCACAACATAAACCGATGACATACAAATAAGTAATGAAGAAGAACAATTAGATTAGTTAGTGAGAATTATATACATAGTAGAAAAAATAAATAATGGAGTATTTTAGGTTTTTTAAATGTAAAATTAACTCTACATAACTTATCGACAGAAACATGATGATAAAAATATTTTTAAATCTGTGAGAATGCAGATTCTAACTCAAGAATTACGATTTTTTTTACGATCACAGGAACCTTCAACAAATTTAAAATAAGGGCACCTCAAAATAAAAATACAATAGAATAGCCGAGTCATAAATATTTTCTAAGCTTTTGATATCGAACAAAACTTTTTGTATATAAATGGTACGTTATATTCAGGGGTTTTTTGACTAATATTCATAAACATTGACACGATCACACCTTCATTTATTATGAATTGCGTATTACTTTCGTGAATATGGTATATCGTTATTTGATAAAATCATAGTATTGTCGTAGATATAATTTTTTATTACTTTTTGTTTGCAACAAAAGAGATCAAATAGGTGAAACCTATATGAACATTGATAGTGCTGATCCTAGTTGATGATTTTCTTCGTCATATTTATTAATTCAAACTTTCGTTACATTTGACATCGTCACAATTCAACGACAAGTTCAGTTTTTAAATTTATTATTTATTTAAACGGTCATGGTTTAACCCTGATTGTTGATCTACTTCAGCTTTTGAACAAATTTCGATTATCTGAAAAGCAGGTCATGTTGTTATACTTGTCAGCTGATGCAAAGTGAAAATGGGCCTAGCTCCAAATGTAAAAAACACACAAAATCGCGCTGACCGGCGAATCGTAACGATGTCAAATGTGACGAAAGTTTGAACACCCCAACCTTAGTAAAGATCATCACATTTCATTCATTTTGAACTATATGTAACTTTTTATAAATATTTTATTTGAGACTGCCTAAGTATTTCGAAGTTGATTTAAATTATATTATATTTCAATTGGTTTGAAGTGAAACCATGTTGTTTAAAAAAAATAAAAATTATTTAGATGAAACCATGTTGTTTCAAAAAAAATAAAAATTATTTAGGTAAGATAAACTTAATTCAGAAGCGCCCTTGAGATGATCCAATTAAATTTAGTATAATGTGATATTTTTAAAATAAATGATTCATTAAACTCATACAGTTCTCCTTGCTAAGGTTTAGTAATGAGGAGAGTGCAGAAACAACGTAATGAATAATATTATTCTCCAAATTTTTTTTTTGATAGAACTTCAAAAAATTATGTATCAACTCTTGTTAGGAACATTAGTATATTCCAAAGTTACATACTTTTAAAAAAAAAGCGAAGGTTTATATTATATTCTAGGTGGCTACATTCATTTTCTATAAAAATATTATCAGTCAAGTTCGTTACGGTTTAATATTTAAATGAGTATGGGATACCCAAATACAATATTTCTAGTCACCGTAATAAAAAAGCTCATAACAAATCTCATGTTTTTATAATGGTGTCGTAAAATACTGGCGTCGATAAAAAATATTTACTTTATTCATATTGCATGAATTTACTTCATCGTTACACAATGTTAACTTCCAATGGTTGCATAATGCACCATCATCGTAGTGCGTTCAACACTAATTTATATTTGATATTTGGTCTTGGTTTCACTCTAATAATGCAGTTAGGCGTGATTTTTTAAAAGTGTTTATTTATAAAAAAATTACAATAAATAGGTTATTATTTTTATATGACTCTTATTCAGCTGAATTAGGAGTATGCGTCTGTAATTACAAATAATTAAACAAAAAAAGAATGAAAATAAATAATGTATTCGAATAACACACCACCTCATCGCCTAAGGGAAAGTTTGTCACATTGTGAAACTTCATATGTTGTTTGTTCGTGTAAATTAAACACATAAATGAAGAGAAACTTTAAATTTGTATAACAACCGGATGAAAATAACATAGCAAAGACAACCAGAAGTCGTAAATAAATATGAACAGTATAAATAAAATATGTCACTTGTTTGAACAACATACCAACAAAGCCAACCTGACTAAAATAAATAGTTGCACTTAAACAAGCTTGACCAAAATTAAGTATTAAATATATGTTTGTAAAAAAAACAATACGAAGAAAAAATATCACTGAAAGGCAATGAAAAGATATATGTAAACCTAAAGCAAGCCCAGTATATGAAAAAACACAGTGGTAGTTTTATTTTATTTATGTCAATACTGCACAATAGTTTCGACTGTTCGAAGACAGTGGGACTATGGAATCAATATTTGGGGTATGTTGCGAGAATGAAAAAGGGGAGAGAGTAAGGAGATGGAGAAAAAACGAAAGTTGGGAAAAACCTGGCTATACCCATCTGGTCACCAAACACGGATAAAATCATTTCAAGCAAGGTTTCCATTTTGAATTATGATCAAATGAAACGAAAAAATAACTTTGACCAAGACCACAGATTTAATTTTAATTTTTATGGCTTAGCGAAACCGGTCGATCATAAAAATAAAATAAAATCTGCGATCTCATACAAAGTCATTTTTCATTTCATTCAATATGTCAAACCACAAAGTAATTGCTAAAAAAATATATAAATTATGATATATCACCAAGGTGATATTGAGATTGTATACGACTCTTTAAATGTGTTTCAGTAAACAAATCATAAAAGTGACTTCCGGGTAGTAAATAGGTACACTTTTATCACGTGTTGAAATAGGTTCATATAAAAATAATAATAAAAACAGGGTAAAATTTGACATAAAAAATGAGCAAAAGAAATGAGTTAATTGGGCGCGGCGCATGGTTAGTAGCTAACGGATTTATAGTCGGGTTCATACAGGAGCCGTGTTGGCTGGTTAATGGTCTAATGGTTCATTTCAAACTAAAAGCTCCGAGTGAAAAGACCGAGCCATTAAGTCCATTAAACACATCCCATGTTTATAAATATCCCGACTTAAGGAAAGAGTCCCATTAACCGAATACTGACTACGGCTAAATTGTAAAAACTTGTCAACTTGATTGATAGAGATTAGGCTATTTTAAAATAACAATCATTAGTGTTGAAATTCGTGGATATGGAGGAGACGGTATATTATGTTATGCAGACGAGGTTGAAAATGATTGGGTGTTTAGTGTACGATGTTATTTTCTTTTCTATGACTTGTAGCAATAAGCTTTTATTTATAAATATTCCTAGAGCAAGGCTTTTATAATTACTCGTGATATACTGTGACAATGCGAAATGTTAAAAATAAATATCAAAACGTACGTATTATTAGAAAATTAGATGCCAAAAAGAGTCTCTTGCGCTTACCAGAGAATTACTCTACCCTCCCGAGCTATCTCGGAAAGCTTCAAAACCACCGTGATCCCCCAATATATGTACATATTTTTGATAGGCATGAAATTTTTCAAAAATGTTTAAAGATAATTACACAAAATTAGGTTTCGGCCGCTAGAGGGCACCAACTTTTTATTTTTACGTGAATACCGCCCAAGAGTCTCAACTGCTCTCAACCGTATAGAGTCAGTGAGACTATGGCATTCCCAATAGGGGTTTGTTGTTAGACTGAA
This sequence comes from Drusus annulatus, assembly GCA_022651775.1. NCBI lineage: Eukaryota > Metazoa > Arthropoda > Insecta > Trichoptera > Limnephilidae > Drusus > Drusus annulatus. The sequence continues at coordinate 443,006 of JAGWCC010000396.1, read as the reverse complement.
GGTAGTGGGAAGGGGAAGGTTGGGGAGTACCTGGCTTTTCAGATCTGGTCACCAAACACGGCTAAAGCCATTTCAAGCAACGTTTCAATTCTGAATGGTGGTCTTTCACTTTCAGGGCGATACTTAGAGTATCTACCACTCTGGAACGTGCCGCAAATATACTATATTTTATTTTATATTAATCAAATGTGATATGAGACATATTAATTAATTAAAAATATTTTCGCACGCCGGGTTCGAACCCGCGACCTGTGGATTCGTAGTCGAGCGTCTTACCATTCGACCATGCAGGCCGTCAAACGAAAATATTTTCAACAAAAACTCGAAGATAGCTGCTAGTGTTTGAAAATAAGAAACTTTGAAGCAAAGAGGTGGAATATTATAGAAACTCTTTAATAATAATAATAAATGGATAACTTTTTAGCGCCGTTTATGTGGAAAAATCACCTCAAGGGCGCTTTACAAATTAATTTATTTAACCTATAATTTATCACTTAAGCTTATAACCAAAAACTTACAGTTAATATTTATTACTAATGGTTTACAACTAATATTTTCAACTAGTGACTTACAATAAGGACTTATAGCTAGTAACTTACTACTGAGTATAACTTATATTTAGTGACTTACAAATAAGATTTGATTATTATTACTTCATTACCTCTTCATTATTGCTCTACATTTGCATTACTGTTCAACGATTCTTTTCTTCAGGAAAGATAAACTTTTTTCTCATTGTTAAAGTAAATATAAACGGTGTGACTTAATGTAAAATTCAACTGAACTAAATTACTGACTAGGTACCTAATTATTTCTCACCGGTTCCATCTCGCATTCAAACTGTTAAAGAACATCAGTTAAAACTGTATAGACGTTCGCGGAAAAGCAACGGTCCTTCATTATAGCTTCATATCTGCGTCATTTGGACCTGTATTAATTAGTGAGGTCTGTTCCTCCGTTTGGACTAATTTGAACGGTATTGCCAAGTCGTGAGTCATTCGAATAGCAGCTTCATGCAAAACTGATGCCATATCTGCGGTATTCCGTTTTAGATACTCCATTAATGGTCATAGCCAAGTTTGTCAATGTGACCGTACATGCATTTTACCAGTGACTTATGCATTTATACTATGGTAGAAGTAACGTACATCTTCGTAATGTATTTTTTGCGTATTTCCATCTGCCGCTTTACCTTTATTTTTTGTGGATCGCATATTCCGAAAGAAAGTTTATCGTCCCCGGAAAGGCAAAAGGTCTAAAGCGCCCTTTTGCGAACTTTACACCAGAGCTCTTTTTTTACAATAAAATTAAGTCTTCATTACCTGGTTGGATTTTGAAAAACAAAATTAACCCAGATAATCCAATTCTCTCACTGAGTCACCTGAAGCGACAAAAGCTTAAAAAGTCCCAAGTTTGTGTCGCTTGAGTCAAGCGTTCTCCCAAATGGTAAATATATTTTAGATGACTGAAGGGCCACAAAATCTTCAGAATCAAACAAGAGTCAGAGCATTAAATGCAGAAAAAAACCTGATCAAACTACATATTTGACTTATTTTTTACCACAGTGTAACTTAAGCGCCTTTGCCTTTCCAGCGACGATACTGTTTTTTTTTTTCTATCTGTATGGAGAAGTTTATTGATTTGAGCATTGGAATGTTTTTTACTAAGAAACGTCTGTGTTTTCGCACACTAAAAATATAATCTAAATATTGTTACTCTGGAGAATCAGGAGAGTAGCAACATTTTTTGTAAACCCTTCACGTCACTGATGCGTATGAATAAACACAATATTTAATGAAAAATTTGTTATAAATTTTCAAAAATACACTTACATACAAATCTTTTACAAATATCCTTGAGAGCGTATTCAATCGAAATTTACAACACGCTGAACTTAAATACCGCTTAATGTTGAACGTAAAAAATAACATTATTTTGCGTTTCCTACGCTGGAATACGCTTTTTATAAAATCACAATGTGTTTTTATAACACTATCAGACATTTATCGACTTAAATTACTTCTAATATTTTTCACAAAATCTCTGCTTAGACAGGTAACGGAATGATTAATAAGTAATTTATTTATAAATTCACAAAAAACACACAAATATAAATCCCCACAGAGCGTTAACAACAAAATAAACTATTGCATTCTCTTCTGTGGTGTTTATCTTTCGCCAATGGTAATGAATCGAGCAATACGGTGAATAAAGTGGACATTAAACTCTTATTTAAAAACCTATCCCGCAGAGGCACATCTAATAAAGATGGATGGCGGTAGCAAAGGTTAAATAGCTATGGAGGACATGTAAAACTGATCAAAAACCTATACTATAACTTATATATTTTCTGTATGTTATTCGTTACACAAGACATTTAATTCACTGACAAGAATGTGGGATATCCAATTTTAAGTTTTTTTGGTCCAACTAGAACAAAGATCCTGACGGCAACCCCCTCCGGTAGGAGATGGCTCAGAAAATGAAGAAGGGATAATAAAATTATTTCTATTCCTTTCCAAAAATCTATGATTTTTTTTTAGTCTCGCGTGTTTATTAGCCATTTTGTTCAGTCGCAGTAAATTCTTCCGTTAGAGAGGTCGTCGCGCGCTCCCGCCATAAAAATCTCCCAAAATTGGGGGATCACCGCGCCTAAAATTGTGGATCGTTTTGCACAAGAAGGAGAAGCTTTTCTGGAATCTATCGTGTCGGGGGATGAAACGTTTGTGCGGCACTACACACCAGAATCCAAAAGACAATCACTTCGGTGGCGTCATTCATCTTCCCCAGCCACCAAAAAGTTTAAGACGACCCATTCAACTGGAACTTGGCGCTTTCGGACTATCATCTTTTCACTAAGCTTAAGAAGTTTTTGGGTGGGAAACGTTTTTCCAACAATCAGGAGGTCGAGGAAGCTGTGAATAAGTGGCTAAAAGTCGAGGTCTATGACACTGGCATACAAAAACTAGTGCCCCGACTGAAAAAATGTCTCGATCCCAACAACGATTACATTGAAAAACAGTTTAATATATTTGTGAAGTATCCTGTGAATTTTAATTAAATGCAACCATTTTTCGGATCTTACATAAATATTATAACCTTACTTTCTGGATGACCCTCGTATAAAAAGTAAGTACCTGACTGTTTAAAGCGGATGATTTAAGTTTAAGAGTCAAAAACATGTCATTCGATGTTTTCACTACCATAGCCGTATTCAAAATACCTTCACTTTGCAACACGAAAAATCTGATTTATGAAATTTATTTTTAAATTGATAAGGTGAATTATAATTGAAATATTAATGTATTAATCCAAATAAAATGACTAAATTTATTCCAAAATTAACGTAACATTATGAATTAAAAAAAAGAAATAATTTTATTTGAAAATAATATAAAATAATAATTTTTAAATTGAAATTATTTTAAAGTGTGTTTATTGAAATGCATTTTTAATGGGGTTTTTGCAGGTTTTGGCCCTTTTTGGTAATGATACTTTACACTTTTTTTATGGAATCTAATAGTCTTAAATTACAAATAGATAAAATAACTCTTATCATTAGGTATGAGAAATATTTCCTAGGTAGCTTACATTTCTGATCTCAACGATTCCCCGTTTCGTCTCAGAATTGTTGAAATTAATAAGACTAACAACTGGTTAATTTTATATAGCACCTCAAAAGCGCTTTATACTGCTTTTGGTAGGTAGTTTTTCATAAAAAGTGAATTTAAAATTAATTTTAAGGTTTTGGAAACCAGTTTCTGACCTCAAACTAAATGGCAGGTTATTTCAAGAATGTGAACCCAGTGCAGTTGAATTATTTGTCCCCAAACTTAGCAACATTCATGCGAGAGGATTCAACCGGCATATTCGACGCATCAGACTTGGATGATTTCGACTAAACTTGCTTAATTTAGTCGATGTGAACTGTCGTTTGTCAGTTTGCGATCTGCAATCGGGCTTGGGAACGATTTAAATTACCGACACTGTCGATAAAATCTACATCGATGTTTCGTACTAGGGCCTCTGGACGTGAGTTCAGCAATCAGTCAAAAATGGTAGTGCCCTCAGAGCAAAAAGAGAGATCTAAATATTTTTACTCAACCCATAAAAAATTACGATAAATCACTTTCTTCGGGATTTTACGCCGTCAACCGTGAGGGAGAAAGAGGTAAGACAACTTGTCAAATAATATCGCATCACTTTTCGGTATGTAAGCATGTTTTCTGTCTCCCGCGTCTCCTGCGATTTGTTAACAGGACATAGCTCAACGGTTTTTTAGGTTATATCCTACATTTTTTTTGACAACAATACTGTGAAAAGGTGGTTTACAAATAAACAAAACATTACATCAACATGTGCTATGAATGGATGTATTAATAATCTAGCCCTAGCCACGCCCGAATCAACAATCCTGACTACACAAACTACCCCTCCTGGTATATTATTGCTCTGAGGTGGTGCCAGCTCACTCAGAGTCTTATACACAATAAAGCACATTCAAAACTGAACTCACGTATGAAGAGGAGTGAGATGACAGTATTTAATTAGCATTGCTATCTTCTCTACCATTCTACCATCGTAGAGCGTAGAGTACTAGGAAGCTGCCAATTAAATATTCGTTCGTGTCGGCCATAAAAATCGGCAAAGCGCCTATGGTATATTTTTAATTTAGGGTATTAATTCAGTAATAAGTCATCGCTTACGGCCAATTCACAAATTCATTCCTGGGTAGAAAATTAACCAGTCAAAATAAAAACTGCTTTCTGTCCTAATGACACATCGGGGGACCCAATAACAGACGCTTCAGTCAATTTTATTTGTGAATCGGTTAAAATCTTACGAGTGATGTCCATAATAAAAAATATGTTGATAATAGCGATGTTTGTTTCCAACTTTATTAAATCGACTAGTTGTTCAATTATTTAAGCCTTTGTAAAAGACTATTTCTTAAAACCCAACAGTTTGAGAAATATGAAACGAACAATTTGGCTTCTTGTTTTATTTTTTTTAAAGAGTTAAATTAATGTTTAAAAGCTCCATAGCTCATGATAAAAATGTCCCAGAATGTTGAAAAAAGTTGTGTTGTCTTAGATATTTTAGAATAAAAGAGCTTTAATATTTTTTTAATTAGTTTTATTACACCAGAATTCACCGTTTGAGAGTTTTTGCCATTTCACACATTTATGTCTGTTTTGTCGTTCACATTCAAAAGGCTTTGAATAAGATGTACGATTAAAAACGATTTAGGGTTGCTTGATTACTAACAGATTTTCTTCTTAAGATTTATCCAGTTAGGAAGTTTATCAAAAGATGCGAGATTTCATTCGAATCTTTTTTTTGTCATCCCCATAATGTTTCAAAACACTATGAAACGACAATTTCATAAACTTTTTGTTCCTACCCATCTCGATCATGTCAATCGGTGGTCCGCTCTTCGAACACAAATACTTACTAATATGGTTTGTGGGTAAAAGACCAATTGTGTGTAAATAAATAAATAAATTACCTAACTCAAATAAAAATCGCGGTAGAAAATTCTTACAGTGTGAATGTTAGATATTCGTATTTAAGATTTGTTAGAGATCGGATTCTCGTTCCTCAAGGTCATAGAATGTAGGGGAAATACGTGGGTTTATTTAATGGTAGTTGAAAACCGCCAAGTAACGATTCTGGTTTACGACAAGTGAATAAAAAAACAGTTAAACCGAACCTTTTAACCTAATTTATAAAGGGGTGGGTAACTCCTTAATTTCCCGCTCCTCCTGTATTCCTTCCTACAAGAACAGAAGTTCTACTGTTTACGCTGTATTAATAATTTTGATAACATAATATACAATATTTTTATAGCACATGTATAAACGTTAACTTTGTTCAGGTTTCGGTATGATTTAAAATTACAGACATCAAAATATTATGGACTTATAAAGTATATTACCGAATACTTAGAAAAAACTTGTACCTGTCATTGTAAAATCTATAAAAAAAACTTGGAAATGATCAACATCAATGTAATGATACTGAAGTTTACTGTGGGTAACTATTTATTATAATTTAACTATCTAGCATAAATAAAAGGGTTATTGCCTATTGTAATATTGTCTAAACCAACCATGTTTCGCATTTGGACTAATACTATAAAAGGATTTCTTCCGCATCTTGTAAATGGAAAAGAGCGGAGAAAAAGTTTTTGTAAAAATAAATATTTCGATGCCTATTTTCCTCATTCACACAGGATCTCCATGTGCTGAAAAAAAAAAAACAAAGAATGGAATCGTAGAAAAACGCAAAAAATTCGCCTTCATACGGATGATTATATTTAAGCATCTATAAAACTTACGTACATTTTTAATATGTATAAGAGTACTTACTTACTAACCTTTCCAATTGAAGTAAATGTTTAGACTTAAAATACAAAGACCCAAGCTTTTTACTGTGAATCAATATGCCCACGCTTGATTTTTAATATTCTTCGAAGTGATGAAACATCAATTGCAGTAATGTTATGTTCAAGCTTTATACTCACCCAATCAGTTACATAGAATCCAATAACATTTAATATTCGTTCCCACTTATTAAGAGACCTGAAAAGTACAGGTTTTTTTTCAAATAATATAATGCATTAGATAGAAAGTTTCTAAGCGCATCCCTTCCAATATCGAATGAATTATTTATTTAATATTTAAATAATATTAATAATCTAAAACACAACAGAAAAAAGGCAGAAACCAAAAAGAACAATAGTCATGAGCGAGACTCAAACTCAGAACCTCTAATCTATCCGGGAGTAACACTCTGCCAATTAAGCCATCAAGACCTCATTTGAAAGTGGTATTTTTAAACGAGCTCACACTTCTATTGAAAATTATTAATATTTGAATATCTTCCGATTTTAGGCTGCCATCTTTTCAAAAATGCCGCTTTCTAATAAGGTGTTGGTGCTAAATTGTCAGAGTGTTACTCAGGAAAAGAGTAGTGGTTCCGAGTTCGAGTCTCGGTCATGACCAATGTTCTTTGCAATTTATCTTTTTTTTCTGTTTCATATTTGTGTTTTAGATTATTCATATTATTATAAAATTTAATAATAAATACGCATTGATGCTTATATATACTCGTATAGATAGCTCACAAGGAGCTTAGAATATACAAATAAAAATGCTGAAAATTGTAGTTTGCTCGTCAATTGCCTTAACCTACCTTACGTGTAAAAACGCGTTCATAAATTTAGTAGCTTCTTCCGGTATGTGTCCAAAAAAAAAACTAAAAATCCGAAATAAATCCTTTGAAAAGATCAGCCATTCCAGCAAATTAGTAAGTAAGATTTCCTCAAAGATTTTTTTTTTAATAATTTCAAAAACCTTTATATATTTCCCTATTTTTAAAAGGGCATAAGGCCTTGGTTGATTAATTTTATTTACACATGAGTGGTTTGAGAAAATACCATAAACATACCTTAGACCAACTCTGACTGTTTTTTTTGCTTTTATGAGACAAAAAACCATACCAGTTCATTTGATTTGATTTTTCAAAAGCTTCGGTAATATAAAACAAATAGCATGTGCATTAATTACGTTATCTCAGAAACTGCTTCCCAGTTTGACTGAACCTCCCATTTCACTTCTATAAAATCGTGCAGTCACGGATAGACGTCAAAGACAGTAACCGAATAGTTAAAATAGCAGTCGTTTCCAGTTTTTTACTACAGACGGCAACGGTCTGGAATTCCGCTACATCACCCAGCATCATTATGGCGGAGAGGCAACAAATTTGCACTTGAGCCCGGCACTAATCGCACAGTTAAAACTATTATTTTATTCAAGGATTCTACCGGGTTTTAGCGGTGGCGTTTTGAGGTGAATTGACTTTTTAGACAAAGTAAGGAATGATATAAATCGGTAGAAAATACAATTGTTAATTTTGATTGGCTTAATTTGAACTTTATTTCAGCAAAATGGTGTTTCTTACAAACTCAAAAGTTTATTTCGTCAATTTCTATATCTTATGAAGTTTTTAAATACAAATATAGAACTACTGTTTCTGTAAGCGCTGAATTGGTAAATTTTAAATCCTGTTAAAAAGGAATCATACCGGAGCGGTATTTACGTGGAGACCAGATCTGAATAGCCAGGTGCTTTTTAATCTTATTCTTCCTCATCTTCCTCTACATCCACTCCTTTTGAATTTTCAACATACCCAAATAGTGAATGCTATAGTACTACTGGCTCTTGTGCGGTATTGATATAAAACAACAAAAAACAATAAAAAATATAAGAGTCGACAAACAACATTTGCATATTGTGGTTTTGTGTTAAGGCACTATTAATAATATAATCACATAGTACAGAATATTTTCAGAGAAGCAAATAAGTGTAGAAAAAGAGAAAAGAAAGAGTAAGACAAAATGAGGAAGACGATGGGTTTACACCAGACACTCAAATCGCCTGAAATCTGAAAACATAAATGAACCAGTAATCGTTAAAAATATTATAATGGAAAACGGACCCCTTTTTCTATATTATATTTATAAATATTATTTAACAAACAAAAAAAATAAGAAATTAAACTCGTATTAAAATTTGACAATAAAATATGTTGAATTCGAGCAAGCAAAGTAAAAATTAAATATGTCATATGAACACACAATATACGAGTATACATGCTGACTACTGTTTTAAGTAAAAATAATGTATTTATGGTATTTTAACACCGGTTTTAGAGAGGGTGAAAAGCACACCTAAGCCAGGCTCACGTGCGAACATTTCACCGAAAACAACCCAAATCCAAATGACTTTATTGTGAAACTTTTGGTTATGACGTATGCCACCGGCCAGTCCCGGCGGGAGCTTTATGGCGCCATGAAACAAAAGTTTCCCAACTAGATCAACTTTATGGTCATCATTCGTGGGTAGGAACCTTGTGTTGTACAAGTACGAGCTTCGTATTGTTGGACTGCAATCCGCTGGAAATTCTACATATTTTTGTTGCCGCTTTATGATACACCAACATTTTTTTAAACTTAATATAGAATAACTATGGTTGGATACCAACATTACGAATTGTTACGAATTGAAACATTTAAAAAAGAACATATTTTTTTAAAAATGGGTTATTATCGCCAATAACAAAAACCTTTAAAAGTGTATTGTGGGCATTTCCGTGTGCCCGAACTAAACTATTTTTTTTCGTACTTCTGGTGAAATTGATCAAATATTTTCGAATATCTAAAACCTTTTTTTGAAGGCGTAATCAATTTATTTAAAATACGTGGGACTAAGCAGTCGAAAGAAAGATTAAAATTTCATTTTAAAATAACAATGCATTGATGTTTCGTCGACTTTTTAAAATATCGTATCCATATGTAGTAATAAATTTAAATTTGAGAGCAAAATAGTAAACCTTGAGTCTATCTCTACAAAGTTCGGCGATTAGTTAAAATGAAAAAAGGAAGGTGTTTAAATATAAATGTTTTTTAACTACTTTTCTTCAATAATTTTAGTGTGATTGCAGTTTAAATAAATTTAAAATAAAATTCAGAGAACATAAAACTTTATCAAAGAATACTATGTAAAGTAATAGAAAAGTGAACTCAAAAAGTTGACCTATTATTATTATTTATTAGACATTTTATTAAAAAAATACAATATGTGACTGAAGTGTTTAAGACATCTAAGACAAAAAAAGCTTTATTTACATAATGTCAAAAGTAAGAGTACTTTTCAAAGAAAAAGCTCTCACAGTTCCTCATAGAAGGTATCTTTCAAGCTTTTCATAAAGACACTTTTTCTCTAAATAATGTATTTCCTTTGCGTTAAAAAACACCCCCCTGAATATATATACGTTTAATAATTTTGTACAAAAAAGTGTAAAAGTTTCCTTTTATCTCCTATTTATAAACGTTACTCCGCTTTACATTTTTAAGCCGCAGGAATTGTCCCATTTCATTTTTCTCATTTTCACACTTGCGTCATACGGCCAAAAGCTTTTCCATATTATATTCAAGTGAAAAGTTTTCTTTCCTCCCTGCGACGGGCTACAACGGCGCGTAAAAAAACTCCACAAACATGGTGCCAAAATTAAAACATTAATGAAAATATTAAACTTTATAAGTTTACTGTGGTATATATTCTTTGGTGGAAAATAAAAATATGTTTAGTTAAATTTATAATTTTTGGAGATAGTTAAATTATATCAATTAAGGTAGATTTGTGTTTGATAACAGATTCCAAAAGCAAGCTATTTCTTGTTGATTCCAAAATCTCTTCTTATGTCTGATTACAGTTATCTCTCTTTGTTTTTTTTTAATAAGAAATTAGTGTGTATTTTCACTTTGCTAGAAATATCTTTGTCTCGTGACCGAATGTTGTAAGTTCAATAAATAAATTTAATTTAAAAATAATGGTTAGTAAAAAAATATTGATAATTTAAAAAAAAAACAATTTATGTTAACAAAAGTTTTCTGTGGTATAATACGCACATAGGATAACTATATTTTTATTTTTTGTCACTCCATTTATTTCACTTCATACATTACATAACAGAAGTGCGTCTTTAGAATATTAAATCCTTGCGAACAGACAGAGATGGGACTCGTCCCAAGCATCCATCTTATTTTGCACAATACAACACGTCGCGCGTCGTTCAGAACGTAACCAAAAAGCGTTTGTCGCTTTACGGGATTATTGTGCGTGGAAACGTTGTAAATTTCCGCGGGAAAGTACATAAATCGTGTATAAACAAGAAGGCTGCGACGTTTCGGGTGGAACATGCTTCGCTAAACCGTAGAGAAGGCAATACGGAAACGAAAGTTTTACTTTAAAAATCACCGAGAGGGCTAGTAGGACTATTAAAGGGAATTCTTTCTTATTCTTGAAAGAATCATTCGTCATTTACGCGGTAACAAATTATTATCACGATGGGTGTGCAGTGCGGAAACTGCCACACAAAAGATTTATTGTGTGGAACCAAATAACATTTCCACTTTTTTTACACATTGTTTAAGTATATATTTTTTTTTATATTACAACAGCTCAGAGTTTTTAACATTTTATTGTATTTTTACTTTGTGGAGTTGGGGTTTTCTAATATTTGAATTTTTAATATTTTTATGATGAGTCAAGTCCATTTAGCTTTTAAATATTAACCCACTCAATGCTCCGCATACGGTTATGTTACGCCGATGCTCAACTGATTCTCCACAATGTTAAGATATTAAATTTGTATGTTGTCCAAGTATTTTATTTGACCCCATAATATTAAAAATGCACTGCGAACAACTGAGCTTATTTTGTGTTGTGTGTCATTCGTTTTTAAGGGAATCTTAAATAGAATATATCGATAAAAAATACCCTCTGTGTAAGATAAGTTCATTTTGATAAAAATGGACAATATGCGCCAACACATCCTGCATAGTTTTCCATCACTGGGGACGGAAAAGGGTTATGTATGAAGTTGTTGTAAGGAATACGGTCTATGCGGAAAACAATGGGTGAAGTCGTAGAAAGTAAAACGCGAATAAGTAAGATTTAAACCACAAAAACCCTTTCAATCCACCATTTAAATAAAATAGAAATAATTTTAATTATATGTTATGAAAAAATTAGAAAAATAATTATAGATTTTAAAATTTAATAGACAGGGCTTAAGATAGAGCATAAATACTTTTAGTAGCTTAGCAGATATAATTGCTATTCAATTAAAATATTATCATCATTGTGACAAGAACAAAATTTAGAAAGAAATTTAATAACTACCCATAAGGAAAGAAATGTGACGTCAAGAAGGTAAATTACACTAAAGTTGAACATTTATACGGTTTGAAAAAAAAAATAGCAATAAGGAGGGCAAAAGATATGAAATTAAGAAATTTTGCACATGACAAAATTATAATGATAATAAGGAAGAACATGGTGAACGTGAAAATAGTGCACATCTTAAAAACCGAAATAATTGAAACGACGTTACATCAAAAACAACGGATTTTTAAATTAAAAAATGAAATTAAGAGAAAAAATATCTTAACTATTTAAGGTAGTTTATTTTCGGAAGAGTGAGAGTATAAATTGCTCAGATCGCTAAATAATTTTTGACAGGTAAGAAATGTGGAAAATCAAAAAATAAATATTTTTCAAATCTTTTATTAATAGCAGCAAAATGATAGTATAACAATCTACATACTGATAGTAAAGTACATGTTTTTTACGCAAACAACCGACTATAGTAAATTGAAATACGTTCTAGAATATTTTTAAGCAGAAAATAATACTATTTTAATTTAATAAAAAAATATCAAACACAATTATTGTGAGCATTGGGTGTCCCGATAGATCAATCATATTGACATTAAAAATGCATCCAATATCGTTAGAAATTTTCAAAAATGTTCACCCGAATATTTGCTTTGATATTGGATGCATTCTAAAATTGAATTTGCGCAAGTGCCAAGCCATGCAGAGAAAAATAACGTCCCTTCGCTCGGTCGCAAATATTTGACATACTATTATAAAATGGTTGCTTGGGGAAGGGGTGTTTTGAAGCCCTTGAATATGGGAAAATAGGTCCTACCTAGCTAACAAGTTCGTCACTATACGATATGAACATTCAACGTGTAAGTTTATGCTGTTACTATTAAATTTAACCGTACAAATAAAAAGTATGCTCTCATATACGAGTATAACATATATACACATTTCAAATAAAATAACAACGTTTTTTTTTATAAAATTATCTTATTATGTGTTGATTTTTCCATAAAAATATAAAATCGTGAAACAATATTTGTAATTTTCAAACCGTTTGATCTGGTAAAATATACAGAATGCGACCGAGAATCAAACTCCCGCTTAAAATCAAGTTTCTACTTGCCGGCTGGACGCTCTACCGATATACACGTAAAGTTTGACGAGCCTTACAAAAAAAGCTTTACAACTGCGGTACGGAATTTTTAAGTTAAAAAAAATCGATAGTATTAATTTAATTTGACATAATACCTATATTGAAAAGCACCAAACTAAACACATACCTTTAATATGGTGGTTGAACAATTAACCTCAAATTATATAAAACAATAAATTATTAATTATAAAGTAGTAATGAAAAATCACGGATGTATGTAAATTGACTTGCCGAAAAAAGTATTAGTTGATTTAATTTACCCATTTTAAATATAGAATAAAATAATCAGAGATAGGTACTTTATCACTTGTTTATATTTGAAAAGTTTTTTTTTTTGATTTGATAACACATCTATTAGTTAATATATTAATTTGTGAGTACGTACGTACGTACGAGTGTGAACTTTTCAAATTTGGAACTAATGTTAGTTGAAAATATTGAAATTATTTTATTTTAAAAATTATCTTTTTTAATCCCCACCTGCCTAGTGAAGAACCTTTTTATAGCGTATATTAGCAGACATCTTTCTATATTTAAAACGGGAACTGGTATTTTTTCTTGGTACATCAAGTGATATCCCGTAATTTTCGCAGGTATGTTGGTAGTTAAATAAAAAATAGGGTAATATTGTTCTACCGCAAAAGGTTTTCAACTGCACAGAGCCAGTGGAACTATGATAACCCCATTCAAAAAATGTTGGGAGGCTAAAGAAAGAGAGGGAGGAAAAGGGTAAAGAAAAGTTGGGAAATCCGCAAAAAAAAAGAAAAAATAGATGCTGCTCATTAGTTTAATAAATAAATATTCGTTAGCTATAAATAAATGGCAGATCTGAAAAATATTAAACAAAATTCAGTACCTATTACGTAATGATAATTTTGCAGTAAGTTTCACAAAACTTATTACGTGTTAAGATAATAAATGAATATTCGCATTAGCCCCGAAGGGTTAACCGAGTGGCAGATGTGAGCCTTCCCCGTCAACAAATTACCCAATGTGTGTTCTCTTCCGCCGCCGTAATTAAAACCTTAATTAATTCGTGTGAATGTTCTTCAAAGGAAACTTTGATGAATCGACGTAAACACGAACCTTTCATGCGAAACGTACGCCTCTGAGCAAGCCTCGATACAAATAGATATAACCTTTATTAACATAAAATAGAAAAATACACTTTGGTAGAGCTTATAATACATGTGAATTATTGATTCAGTCATATAAGCAAGCCTTTCTAAGGTGAAATACCTTTGACCTATTGGCGTACCTAAAAGTACCTAAGGGACTTTTTAAAATCGTAATTGCTGGATTAAAAAAAATGATTTATGAGTTCTACAAAATATACATAAAAAAAAGTATTTTCTAGAAGTAAAGATAGATACTTGTGGTATTTTTTTTTCTTTAAAAAAAAAGACAAACATTCTTGGGCTACGTATAACTTGATAATATTTTTATAACTCCTACTGCCATCATAAGGGAAAGATGTTGCTTGTGCAATGATAGAGGACTTAGTCAGTAGAAGAAGTAAACTCACGACCCCGGGTGGGAATCCGACGCGTTTGTCCACTCAGCTACTAACCGGTCAATAACAATCAATAGACAAATATGCTTGTAGATTGCCAGTTGATTTATATTTCAATATGTTGATGTGACTATAATATATTAACCGACTTAACTGTTTTTGATCATGCATAATATAGTTAGGATGTTTTTTCGAACAAACGGCAGTATTTTGGAAGCTTCCTCAATAAAACATCAATATGTTCCTACGCACCTACATTAAATTGTAATATGGTATATTTTAACGTTAACCATAAGATACGTTTATCAAAGTATGTGGGAATACTTCATAAATACTTTTTTATGGAGACAATAAAACGAAATCATCGTTCAAGAATTATTATTCTAATTTTATGTACGAAATCCGCATAAAACTCCGCTTTCAATGAAAGTTTTTTTACCTCTAATACCCTGCTTTTTACCGTAAAATACTTTTATTTAAACCAGAAAAAAATCTTTACTCAAACTCGTGTTTAATGCCCACCTTTCTTTGGTGGAAGTTTGACAAAGAAAGCGAGAAAAAGCGTATTTAAAGCTTTATCGGGGGCTTCGAAGTTAAAAACAATATTTTTTAATGTCAACTCAACTTGGCGTCAGTCTGCCCGGCTAATTTATGCTACCCTCTACGTCACGTAGCTAGAAACAATTTAAGAAAACATTACTATAAATCTCTGTAATCAGGGTCAGTAATAAACTCGGCTAAGGGGGGCTGAAATGTTGGCGGCGAATCTTTTCGCCGTGTCCTTGGCAGGGGTTGAATAGAGCCTGAAATAATTTACTGAACACTTTGATGTAATATTACCATCTTTGACCTTTACACCGATAATTATCAATCAGTTCCGCGCCTTCTGTCTCATCAGGACGTCAATCAAATCTGTTATTATTTTGAAATGTTATTTTTGTATAAAATCGCTTAACGCTAATTACAAAGTAAATACATTTTAAATTATAGCGAAACGTAAAAAGACAGATATCATAATCATTAATAATTTATAAAACAATCTCATTTGGTTTTTTACAATTGCATGCAAAATGATGGGATATACCATTAGAAAACTTTCATGCAAGATGTTTTCTTTTTTATATATTTTTTTGTTATAGTGAATACTGCACAATATTCCCAACTGCTCCCAACAGTCTAGAGCCAGTGAGACTATGGCATCCTTAATTGGGATGTGTTGTAAGGCTAAAGGTAGTGGGGAAGGGGAAGTATATGGGTAAGAGGAAGGTTGGGAAGTACCTGGCTATTCAGGTCTGGTCTGTTAATAATAATTCATGTAGTACATCTCCTTAATGTGGTGATAGACATTTTCTTGCTACCGTTGTATAATAATATCATTAAATATATATTACTAGATTATATTATAAGACGTGCGATTTCAAGAAGACTGCGAATCACCATAAGACTAAATTAGAAATACGTTAGATTTTACATTATTCCCTTAAAATTTACTCACGAATCGCTACATTAATGTCACACTACGACAAACCATGTCATGAAAACATATTTTCAGAGATAATGACCATTTTGTGGTTTTGATTGTCTTTGGTATATTTATATAACGTTAAACTAAGTTGAAAAGTAGCGTTTTCCTAGTGAAGATATTCGTTTTCAAATAAAGAATCTTAAAAATTAAAAGGAGATTAGGTATGTAATTTTTTTCAATTGGATTATTGCGGGATCATCCACTTTACATACTCGTATTCACATTATCTAAGCGTTGCAGCAATAATACTTATGTGGTTTGTTTTTATTTACATATGTATATTAATATTCAAAAATCAATCTAACATCTCATCGGGGCGTTAAAAAATAAATAAATATTAAAGAAAAGTACCTACGTATAGTTTTGGCTAATGCGAAAATAGCACGGTAAGGTCAATCTAATAAATATGAATGTTTTAACGGTGTTGATGACTAGACTTGCCAAGGTCATGAGTTCATTCAGAAATCGTAAATTCGGATAAATTATTGTATTTATTGCAAATGAAATTGAATGAGTAATTAAAGTGATTCTGTCAATATAATTGTTGTTTTAAAACAATTGACGTGTTTACCGTAATCAATTAAATAGATTTTGAAAAGCATAACGGCATTAGAAGGGTTGACAAAACAGCTGTTCTTTGAACTTAAATATTAAAATTTTCATCTAAAGTTCTGCGCTGCATGAAGCCAATGAAAAAAACCCGACGCCACAAGTTTTATTCCGTCATAAAATTGAAGTCATTAAAAAAATATACTCCGCCTGCAATCAATTTTCTTTTATTACTGATTTAACGACTGAACGTTGCTGAATTTTTCCGCGGGCTTTCCTTTTGATTTTTTTTACTTTAAATAAATAAAAAGGAACGTGATTTTACTCAATCTGGGGCAAACTGGAGGCCTTACACGTGCAGTGGTACAGAAAAGACTTGAGATCAAGAAGTAACAAGTTAGATACCCGCAAGTAGCATTTATGGTAGATACTCATAGTATCACACTGATTGATGACATCAATTTAGAATCGAAACGTTGCTTGAAATGACTTTAGTCATGTTAAGCGACCAGATATAAATAACTAGGTACTTCCTAACTCTTCCCAACTCCTTCCCTTCCCAATTCCTTCAACCTCAAAACATACCCGGAATTAAGGATACCATGTTTTTCACTGGATATGGGCAGTTGAGACTCTCGTGCGATACTCACTTTAAGCTCTGTTTTTTAAAAAATTAAGCTTTTTAAAAACATTTTTTGTTTTTCATGAGGACAACTAAATAATTCATGAACTATTCAATCATTCTGCTCTTCCCGAGTACATATTGCGGAGGGTTCATCTCCACATGCATCCTCAAGAAATTTGTACCTGAAGCTGCTAAACTCTTTTAGGTACATTGCATTAGTTTAGGACGTATTCACTTTAAGATTTCTCTTTTAACTATTTCAAATGTTTAAATACTTTTTTTAAAGCTAAAAGGGAGGCTAAAGGGGAGGGGTTATTCTAACATTTCGTGACATAACACGTTATTAACATGATGTAAAATTATTTAAATATTCTTGAAAAATGCATCATTTATTTCGATTTTTTTTATCATTTGATGACAAAAGGGTATGTCAAAGGTTGTTTTTCCGCCCGTCTCACCAATTAACTAAATTAATAGTATTCATCCAATCTCCACCTGTCCTTCTCAAAACAGGTGAGTATACAACGAATATATCGCATTAGCAAGCCGTCGATCCTCGTTGAAAAGCAGGGGCGGATTTACCGGTATTCTTAAGTGCTTGCAGGAGTAGGGCGTCGCTGTGACAAGGGGCTTTTTTTCGTGTGATATCTATATCCCAATTTGAAGAATGTTGTGAGTTTCAAGGAAGTGGGGAGAGAAAAGAAAAAGTAAAGAGAAAGGTTCAGGATCATTTGGCTATTCTGATTTGGTGACGAAAGACAACGTTTTGATTCCGAATAGTGATCTCTAACTAATTCACTAACAAATCTTCTGCTCTCTAAAATCATTAAAAAGTATAATTTGTTTTATTTTCTTCAAACATGTTTGACATAAAGCTGTTAATAAATAGATAAATTTTAAATTAAATAATGAGAATATAAGTAACTTAAATACGTCAACAATATTTTATGCACACACGTAATTTTTTTCCGAGAATAGCTTCACATATACAAAAATACACAAAACAGTTTACTTTATAAAGGGGCGAAATGTTATAATGTACCAAAACCATCAAAATTAAACCAATTAATACATTTAAAATACTTTGAAAGAACCACATAAAATATATTAGTATGTAATATCAAGTAGTATAAAAGTTATTATTATTAAGTCAAAAAGTTTATGAGTTACAAATAGTTTTTTTTTGTAAACTTTGATTTACAAATAACCAAAATAAAATAAACAAAACTAAAAATATCAATATTACTCCAAATCAAATGTCCCAAACTATTAAAGTTCATTCAATATCTAAGGTTTACGAAAGTACCTATGTGAAAGATTAATGTATATAAAAGCATCAATTTTTTTTAAATTAAAAATTTACCAACCAAAAACCTTCATCCCACTCGTATCCATAATTTTATTTAACATGATTTCACGTAAGTTTCACCATTTAATAATAGATTTTTTTAATTGGGGCTTTTATAGGTTAAATCCGTTCCTGCCCGAAACTAAACTGTTTGTTTCTAAGTAAAAAGTAACAAATTGATTTGTAACTTGTAACTGTGGCGTGCCTCACGCAATACAACTTGGCCCCGAAATGCCAGGGCAAGGAGAAATAAAACCAGTAATGATCAAACCAAAGTAAATCTAGTTCTATTATGAGAAAAAATACATATGTAATGTTTTAAATATTAGTAACTTTACGATGGAACATTATGATAAATTTGTTTAAAATTAGTGTATCTTCCAAATTTCAAAAAATCTGTCCTTGATTTCACCCATGAGGAGGGGGAATTTCTTATCTAATTATGGTGAGAACTAACATTGATATATATTGTATGCATTTTTTGTGTATTCTACAAATTATTTACAACATTAAAAGCATCACGTATACTACCTTACAACAATGCTGAAACCAAATATATTATTTTGTATTTTTTGCGAATAAACAACTTTGAATATTTTCTGCGAATCGATCGAAAAATAAAATAAAAAAAGTGTCTTTTATAACGTTTTAACAAACTTCGTAAGGTGACAAAAGCGGGATTTAAAAATATAATGTGCCATTATATGCATGGTACAAATACATAATTTTGTGGGTGAGAGTGAATTGTAATAAAATATACGGTAGTTGTAAAATGATAATTAACGCCTTCTTTGTTGCAACTCATCCAGTTCAATATTCCTTACCGAAGACTCAAACAATGAATTGCTGTTCCTCAATCATCACTCTACTGATTATAAGTATCATTCTCCACTGTCCAGAATGTCAAGACTTGTTAACTCAACCCATGGTCTTGAAAGTTTTGGTACCAGTCAAAATGTTTATGTCATTCTTCACGACCCCACCAAAACTTTGACTTGACCTTGGCTTTGACTTGAATATTCTTTCTAATGTATATTTTGTCCTGTTTTTGTCATTGATTCATTATAATATTATGTATGTGCTGTTCTTTCTCTGTTGATTTTTTTACCATGTCGTGTTTTGTATTTTTTGTAATTGGACAATATTCCGTTAGTTTATAAATAAATAAATCAATCGAATACTTGACTTTGGTCTTGTGAAAAATTGATTTAACAGATAAGTTTGTTGGAGATGACAAATCCATTAGTTTATAAATAAATGAATAATTGAACGCCTTGATTATGTATTTTGAATTTAATTTTTCAAAACCGTTTTGAAAAATTATCACAGTTCTATTATTTTTTAATTTTCACAAAATCGTTCCATAGTATAAAAGTACATAAGAAAAAGTAAGCGAGTATTACAGAACGCGTCTCACAAAACATGAAATATGCTATTAAGTGTTTAATTTTCAATGAAACAAAATTCCGAAGACTTTTTGTCCCACTTCGTACAGCACAGGCCTAGTGGAACTAATGAGGGTCTTTAAGCGCATCCCACAAATACAAGCGGCACGTTTGCAATGCTGACATTACAAACGTGAAAATAATGTTACTAATACAAAATGAAGAATGTTATCATTACAAAATTGAAATAATGTTACCAACGCAAAGCGAGGAATGTCGGCACTGTGCCATCAACAAAGGCGATTATTATTATTTGCATTACTGCCATAAAAACAATCCCCTACCAACTACCTAACCATGCGACATCTAGAATGACGGCTCAACGGCCGGCACTCAACTTCCGAGAAACGGCAACCATTTTCTGAGAATGTCAATAATGGCCCTATATTCTCGCGTGGGGAAATGCCAAGGACTTTGAAGGACGAAACAAGCAGCCTGCGCTCCGCTTTTACAGGCCAACTATGTTATAATAACGAATTCGTTATTACAAAGACTGACGAAACCCGAGATGAAAAATATATATACTCATGTTTGGGAAAAGTCTAATCAAAATTATGGCCTCTTCAAAGTAGTGACAAAATTGCGAAACTATTTTGGCAAACGAATTTTTGAAAAACAACGGTGCTTGGACGCTTTTCAGAACGGAAGCATCTGGGTAAAGAGCAGAAGAGAACTTTCCTTCTTAAATATTCTAACCTAACCTCACTAAGCCCAGCCCAACCTTACCCGACCTACCCTAACCAAACTTGAAACTTGGCTTGAATTGTGAGGAAGGGGCAAGACATGAGGAAGAGGTGAATAATTTGTACCATGGCTTTAATTCTGTGGAGGAGTAATTTTTTTAAACATTATTTTGGGTTCCGTTATTTACCAAATGAAATTTGATTATATGATTTCTGGGAGCAACGTAGAACAATCAGCCTGATACCTTGTAATAGTAGTTTTTCTAATTGAATTTAAACAAAACAAAAAATGCATGCAATCGACCAGCATTCGCAGTATTCTTCGTATTCGCAGTTCAATATGCGTCTGTGTTCCAAGTACCATTTATATTCGAGATTTTGAGTTATTTTAAATATAACAATCAAATTATCAACCTCAAAGATTATGCATTAATTTATATGTTATTGTCTACTTCTAATGCAGTTTCAAAACCATATTTCTCACGATGTAGTAGAGAAAGACGTTTAAATGTTTGCTAGCCTGCTTTAAAGTTCTAAGAAATGGAATCGATTCAAAAACTTCTCTGTCGGCAAACTCGCAAAAGGTTATTACCCATATTAACGCATTCCGTCGCTGGTCGTTTTAAATTATGCGTGTGTATCCGTTCATTCAAATACAAGAATGCCGCAACTACTTTCTGTCAACGGGGGAAGACAGATTGCTTCTTCCTGGCCACTAAGTTAACAAGTATTATGTCAGGGCCGCCGCGGGACATACGAGCATGGCCGCGTGTGCGAATAAAAAAAAAATTCTAAGTTATAAATAGTTTAATTAAAATGAAAAAATAAGACCACATTTTTAATTTAAATTTTTATGACCGACCGGTTTTACCATTAGGAAACATAATTAAACTAAACAAAATAAATGTAAAAATCAAAGTCACCTTCTCTATTGTCGTTTTGCCTCTTTTATTTCATATTATTTATTTCTTTCTCTCTGTTCCTTTGTAACAATTTAAATGTTATTCTTTTGTTTTCTTTCTGTTCTCTTATTTTATTTTATATTGTGTTCTCTTCCTGTGTGTATATATAACCCCACACTTTAAATATTTTGTATAGTTTAATTTTGTACCAATAAATATAAATAATGTTGATTTAATAAACCTGTTTTACGAAGATGGCCGTGAAACCGGTCCAGTCAAAATAATAAAAGTGGAATAAAGTTACAATTAACAGTTTCAAAATTAGAAATAATTACTTTTATGTTTTTTTTTACGTGAATGCCGCACAAGAGTCTCAACTGCTCCCAACCGTTTAAAGTCAGTGAGACTATGGCATCTCCAATAGGGGTATGTTGTGAGGCTGAAGGTGGTACGGAGGGAAAGGAGATGAGGAAGGAGAGTTGGGAAGAACCTGGCTATTCAGATATGGTCATCAAATACGGCTAAAGCCATTTTAAGCAACGTTTCAATTCTGAATGGTGGTTTTTCACCAGGGTGATACTTACCGTCGATTACCAGAGAATCATTGGAGTATCTACCACTCTGGAACATGCCGCAAATATACTATATTTTATTTTTTATCAATTAAATGTGTAATGACACATATTAATTTTAATAAAATGTATTTGCGCACGCCGGGTTCGAACCCACGACGTCTGGATTCGCAGTCGAGCGTCTTACCACTCGACCATGCAAGCCTTCAAATAAAATGTGAGCACAACCTAATTTAAAAAACCTGAATTGAATAGGCCGCCCCTTAGTTCGGCTGCCCGAGTGCACCGCACGCATTGCACATAAAGATGTGGCGTCCCTGAGTAGGATTACCAGATCCGAATGCATATTAATCCCATACAAGATGGATAAGAAGTCTCGTAGGCCCTAAGGGAGTGGAACGTATACGATATGTGGAAGATTTCAACCGTGACAGAAGGCAAGGGCGTATCCAGTAATTTTGAGAAAAATGTTCTCCTGAACCGTATAATAGAATTGATGGCACGAAATCTCAGCTTGTCTCTAGCGTGTAGTGAAGTAATTGCTCAATCTGGTGGCGGTATAGAAGCTTTACTACCTTTTCCAAGCGATACCGAACGTTAAGCAACATTCGCAGTAGTCGAGACTTGGGCAGTCAATTAAAAATACGGTGCTGTAAAAGCTACGAAATATGTTAAAAAAATATTTAGTAAAAAATATATTATATTTGGCTAGTCACAAGGATTAAAAAAACGAACATTGAAATTTATATACCTATAAGTATACACATATTATGTCACGGTAAGAAAATGTGTTCAGATTTACGGCATGAACTCTTAACAATGTTTATTTTAAACACACTCTACCTGCAGATACAACATTTTCCACGTTAATTGAAAAAATCTGGAAATCTAAAATCACCCACATTTTTAGTTTTCTGTACTCATAGATACCTTTTGCTGGATTTTATTCCATACTAAAAGTGCCATAGTTCAAATCATCAGAAAAAATATATTCACAACGGGTTTTTAAAAGTTCTTTTGCCTATCTATGGCCAAGATTTTGACTATTACATTTAATTACTACTCATACAAAACACAATTATTTATTTATATCATTGCAGATAACTTATCAAAATTGGCCATATCGTCGCCGGAAAGGTAAAAGAGCTGAAGCGCGATTTCGGGAACTTTACACCAGACCACTTTGAAGTTATGTTTGTTTTACAATAAAATTCATAAGTCTTTAGTAATTGGTTTGATTTTGAAAAAAAAAATTAACTCAGGTAACTCTAAATGCTCTCACTGAGTTACCTGAGGCGACAAATGGCTAAAAACGTCACAAACTGTGTGCTTGAGTCAAGCCTTCTTCCAAATGTCAAATTTATTTTGGATGGCTGAAGGACCACAAAAGTCTTCAGAATCAAACGAGAGTCAGAGCTTTCGGTGCAGACATAAAAACTGGTAAAAACTGCATATTTTACTCATTTTTACCATAGTGTCGCTTAAGTTATTTTTCCTTTACAGCAACGATATAATCATATAATATATGAACCTACACATGACAAAAATTGATTATTTATTTGCTATTTCTACAATAATTTTAAATAAAAATCGTGTTTCTGATTTGGGCGCGCCCCCGTGAGTCGGGGTCTCAAGCAATTTGTACAATAATCCGAGCCTGTGCATTTCGCTCTTCTGGTAATGAAATATGTACCCGCTGCACGTGAACGTGACTCTTAAACCAACGCCGTGTCTGTGGACATGTCAAGAGACTGACAGGATATAATGTTTCCTTTGTGATTTAACTTGCTTTAACACGATTAATATGCTCAATTGAAACAATGTCGTATCTCGGTAAGTAATCTTATCCCTATCAACGGACTCTGTTCCAGGTGAGAGGCGGACTGTGACTGACCAAATGCCTGGGAATTCGCCTTTAGTGGTGTTAATATCTCATATGCGTGCAAAATGTACAAGCTTATTATATTCTTTCTCTGAGAATACTGTATTATATTAATTCACACACAGATGAACGAAGGACTCAATGCAGTAGTCGCTAGTAAAGTTGTCTACAGTAACTAGGCTTTCAGTCCCCACTTGACTTTTAATACCAACCCTGATGTATAACAGTGAGGCGTGACACTGGAAGAGAGAGTAAGAAAATAGACCGAATGTATCAAAAATAAGATGAGTGTTTAAATGTCGATTTTAAATAACGCAATACACATGAAAGTGCAATAAATAAGATAAAAACCCAATACCTGCATGGTTTGTACATATAGAGGGGATAGACAGAGATATGAGTTTTAATAAAATATGTGATTCGCAAGTGAATTGAAGAAGAAGTTGGAGATGCCCCAGGAAGATAAGCACGATCACATGAATCAAATTTTTGTAGCGCGTCATCTTTAAGAATTAGTACCTATACATGAATGCAAATAACTCTAGAAATGTGTGGATTTCCATTCTCTATGTGTACCCCCACGAGGCAATTCATTACTATTGTGTAAATTAGCATCGAGAGATTGTTAGTATATTACGCAAAGTTTTAAATGATTAATTAAATGTTTTAGTATTTACGTGCGTGATAATTTTATAAATTTTCTGTGCTTATCCAGATTCTTACTGTTTTAAGTTTCTTCAGATTATGAACGTGCATTTTACCATTTCATTCCTTATTATTCGGTAGCTGAATAAACTTAAATGCGCTTTTGTCTTCCTCTTTATGAAAATGACAAAACGTCCCGTCGCTGGGCTTTTCTTTATTCAGATTAAAAGACGGCAAAGAGCAATAATTGTCATTTCATTGCATTCTATTCTGCTGGTAGTTATTATTTCCACCCCATTATTTATTTCCTGACCCATTTTCCGTCTAGAGGTCTGCGGTTTTAGAGGTCCACTTCGCCGCTAACGAGTAGGAATAGCGACTAGTGCAGGGGTCGAAAACATTTTTAAGACCAATTTTTAAAGAAAAAATAGATTCAGTGATTTGTTTTTCACGTTGTACTCCATGGTAAATCCAAACATTTAGAAAAATTTGTCACGAAAAACATTACCTATTTTACCACAGTCAAAAGAGATGAAGAGAATGAAGTAAAAGTTCATTATTGGTGTATTTTTTCCCTTCTTTCTAGGAATGTCGTTGTGTTATGGCGGATGGAATCGGTTGGATATTGTAATCAGGTCATTTTTGTGTACTTTATAATGAAATTAAATAAATATATTATACTTACTAAAATGAATTGTATAAGGTACAACCATGTTGAGCATAAACCTACAGTTTATTTTGTGTTTTATTGTCAACAACCTACCGTAGCCTTGCATATATTTTTTTTAATGGCTCGATGATGTTTGGTAAAAAAAAAACAATCATACCGAAGTAAATCTACAACAAATAAATCTGTGATACCTCACAAACCAACTCCCTGGCTGAAATGTTACATTGAATTTTTTTGTCGAGGCGACTGTCTTTTTCGATTTACATTGAGAAGGTTATACTCTTTTTTTTTAATATCTAATCAACTTATAAATGGTATAAATTTTCTACGCAATACAGTAAACACTTTTTCCTGTCTTTATATTATGTTTTTTTTTTGATTATGTTTCACCTCTTTATTTTTTAATGGCACTTCTATGTATATTTGTCCGGAATATGCGAGATCGCACTTACCTGCACACATTTCTAAATAAATACATAATAATAATGAATAATAACTTTGATAAATAACTGTATTTTTCTTCTTATATTTTTGTTAATTATTATATTATTTCTGTTATGTTAAGATATTTATGTATATATATAACTCATGTAATATGACAGATTAGGTACTGCACAATCCACCCAGTCCTGCAGAGATAAAAAACTTTTTTAAAAAACAGGTTATTTTGAAATCCAGCAGATCAAAGCATTTTCACAAACCAGATCATTTTTAACTTATGAAAAGGTTTTAATTTAAATTTTAAAATTTAGGTTATACTTTCTTCTACTCCCAGCATTTTATCAAATAATCTAGACAATTATATCGAACGGTATAAAAAACGTGATTTGTACGCTTGATTACGAAGTTGAATTTCTTGAATAAATTCTCGTCTTAATGACAATCCTAACGAGCGACGGTTGGCAACAGGCGTCGCAGCGACAGCGACAGCGCCAACAGAGACCTCGTCGTATTCCGCTGCGCGCTGTCCAAGCCACCAAGCGCCGCCATCAAGTCCGGCCGCCCCCAAGCGAGTTACCACCAGACACCGATACCAGCCACCGGGCAGCAGGCACCGGGCACCAGGCACCGGGCACCAGGCACCATGCACCGGCCACCAAGTGACGGGAAGCCGGCAACTCGATAATCATACAGTCATCGCATTTAATGACACACATACTGCGTAGCGCATTACCCAAGGGGGGCTATTCGCATTCAGCTAACTATGTTATCTATAGAACTGTGCACGTTGTTTTCCAAAGCGACTCTCCGAGAGTATGACGAACTAGGAAAATCCACAAATAGATTGCACTGAGTCGAGAACTTTTGTCAGGCATTTATGGGCTGATCAGAAGTGACCAAATCAAATAGTAGGTAACACTTGCATTAATTTATACAAGATCAACTGTTGTGTGTACGAGTATATTGGCTTTGTACAGTACGCCTAGCTTCTGAGAGGTCAACTTATTTGGCTTCGATGGAGCTCCAGGCATGAGCTGGTCACTTAAGGTTACATCGAATGGTAGGTAGCTTTGTTGGAAATATTACTTCCAATTTATTATATAATTATTTTATTATTAATTTTATTCGTAATCAGACAAGATTGAGTCTTTGAAACATTACATTGGGGAGGTTAAGTTCACCCTTAAATTAAACTGTATCTAGGTGAAACTTTAATTAATAATCCACTTTTCGCATTGAAGCCCTCGCGCCCTTTAGCACAGATTTTTCTCTGCCCATTTGAAAATTTGGAGGCCTGTTAAATAAAAACTTGACAAGAACTGTAGGTTCTATTCACTTGCTTTCAAGACATTTATGAAGAAATTACAGAAAGTATCAAGTTATAGTAATTACATGCCAACGTGTGTGAGGTTATAGTTTAATGCTGTAGGATTTTTTGTAATTGCAATATTGCTTTCCTTTGAAAAGAATTGAATTTCCTTTGAGTAATTAATCGGCAAAATTACTGCCTCAACACAGGCTGTAGTGTTACGAGGTATACGAAAACTAGTTTATAAGATTCCTAGTTCTTAAGTCTTAGATGCAAATTTGTTTTAAAATTTATATGTCTTATTTACGCTATCATTGAGAACATTTAAAACCTATTATAAATAAATAAATATAAATAAAATATAAATATGTATTTAAGCAAATACGAATAATGATAATGATCTACTCTAAGGCGAATACGCAGACTAGTCTATACTTTTTTGATCACTGTGTTTATTATATATATTATGTTTCAATGTATCGATCTCTAGTTCAAATATATTCATCATTGTACATACCTTTAACCTTATATTATGTTATCCTTTTTATCGTTATTACTGTAAACTATAATTGTTATTATTATTTTGAAAATATTTACGCTATCATTGCACTTACAAAATATATGTACTAGTATTGCTATCCGTATTTTCCCTTTTTTTGGATTTTGTAATTATATCAATTTCGCGCTGCCTTCCACAGGCGTTATTATTTTTATAATGTTAAAGCTTATCCTGAACTCAACAATCCAACAAAAAACAAGAATACCTAACCAAAACAAAAAAATAACTCATTTATTTACCAGCAACACCCTTATTAAATAAAGCCATGCAGTACCACGATTTAAATGGTGGGAATGCAGTCCGACCCGGAATACGCTTGGAAGCGATCAACTACCTGATCGAACAAAAATTAATATCACTTGATTTATCGTAACGGTTAGCGAGGCCGTTACGTTTGGCGCAGG
This sequence comes from Drusus annulatus, assembly GCA_022651775.1. Lineage (NCBI taxonomy): Eukaryota > Metazoa > Arthropoda > Insecta > Trichoptera > Limnephilidae > Drusus > Drusus annulatus. Next base: position 415,043 of record JAGWCC010000396.1, on the reverse strand, counting down.
GCTGTACCAGCCTTAACTTGTGACAGCCTCCGTGTAACTTTTAATTGACACTCATTTATAAAAAAACAGGTGGCATACTTATTCAACCAGGAAGCTCAGAAAACAAATAATGATAGTCACAAATAGCTTTCATTATATGAATTAGTGTTTTAATTCGAGATTTGATAGCGTCACAAGTTATTGCCATGATTCATCTCAATCAGAAAGCAGAAAATTTCTGTTCTGAATCATGATAATAAAAAAAATTTCATTTTTTTGTTTGAAAGTCAACGCAATTATTTTTGAATAGCAGCATCATTTCCATCATGAGAAATATGAAATATGACTTAAACTCTTAAATTTGATTAGACGCAATGTTGCTTGCAGTACATGTTTTTCAACTGTCCAATAAGAAGAAAAAAATAACTCGATCTTAGCCAGTTAGTTCCTAAGACTAGTCATATTTTAAATAATTTATTTTTAAATGTTTATTTTTATTTTAAATAATAACTTATTGCAAGTTTTATTTTAACTCGCTATCGTAAAAGCAAAATACATTTAAAAGTAACACTGCCGTTCCGAAGTGGGGTTCCCATATACCCCCGAAGGAGAGTTTTGTGCGATATCTAAGATAAAGATTACTAAAATATTTTGAATATACTTGTATTACCCAAGATTTTATCATGACAACGCTTTAATAAGCAAAAACTAAATGGGGCAACTACATCACCCCACTTCCGATCATCGTATGTTTGTTTTTTTACTTACAGCTACGAAAAGGTTAGTAAGGTGTAAGTAATTTGATTAGTGCTTAGATACATTTGATTTTTTAAAACTAATCTAGACAACTAAAGATATTCCCTAAGTAAAGCATGGCGTCCGGGAAGTTTATTTGCTCGTGACACACACGTCATGTAAAAAAAACGTATATTTCCAGACAAGGTCGTCCAAATTCTTCAATGCCTACTGTTTCTCACACCAGTTACATATTTACGTTTTTCAATTTCTCAATTAACCTATCTTATATTCCACCCTGCCCAATGACCTAGGCCGTTAACGTTTTATCTCAGTCATTTATGCAGAGCCGTATATTTTTAGAAAAGAAGAAACAAGAATGATATAAGAAATAGAAATTGTAGAGGAAATGCCCGCATGCAGTTTGATACTCGATCCACATCAGCATCTGCGGAATACGGTAAACGCTAACGACAAAGATGGCGGCCGAAGTAGTAGGAATATGTATAATTAAAGAACGAATAACACGTATTAAATAACGCCGGATCGCCGCAGGGGAAGCAGAGAGGGATGGTCCGGAATGTTTTTTTACGGTAGCCAAGAGCGGGGTTATACCTGAATTCAAAGCTATTATGTTAATTTGTTACCAGATACGAGAAGACGGGTACCAATTTCATAGATTTTTAAAATTACTTTAGTTCAATCATATATTTTAAACACGACGCAATGACGTGGAGTAAAAAGGAAAATATTTAAGTTACACAATTTTATTTTTAAAAACATGTATTTAATAGAATAGCACTACCCAAAAACAGTTAGACTGGGATATGGAAAGTAGGTACCTATTAGGGTGACATAGCGCTTCAAAAACGAAGGGTTTGCCCAAGATTCACATTTGAAATAATTCTGATGAATCTGTAATAAAAATATCTAATGTTTTTCAAAGGCGCGTTTGCGGTGTGAGTAATTTATATTTCAGATTAATAAAAACTTACCATTACCATTCACATTCTTACCTCAAAATGATTTCTAAAATCGTTAAATTTCTAATAACGTAAGCGGAAAGGACCACATTTAAGTTTCCAATGCGATGGTTAAGTTACTTCCAGATATATTCCCTGAGAAAAAAAAAAGATTTTCAAAAGATTTATTTATAAACTAAAAGAATATTGTCCAATTGCAATAAAAATACAAAACACGAAATGGTAAAGAAAGAGCAACAGAGAAAGAACAGCACACACATAATATTATAATGAAGCAATGACAAAAATAGGACAAACTATACATCAGAAAGAACATTCAAGTCAAAGCCAAGGTCAAGTCAAAGTTTTGATAGAGTTGTAAAGAATATCGTTTAAACTGGTACCAAAAACTTCAAGACCATTGAGTTGGCAAGTCTCAACATTCTGGACAGTTGAGAACGATACCCATAATTAGTAGAGTGATGATTGAGGAACAGCAATTCATTGTAATATGTTCATTAGACTTTATGACTAGAAAATGAAATTATTAGATAGAATTCTTGAATTATTTTGACGATACATTTTGAATTCATCTACCTGTAAATAAAGGGTTTTTGTATTTTTACGCAATTTAATAGAACCTGTACGAAAGAACGTGAACAAATGCGAATGAATTTCGATCTATTATAAAGTCATTTAACAGAACAACGCCTCTCACCGTTTGTTTGTAAGGTGGTGTGTCCTCTTAAAGCTACGAGTATTTCAAGCAACGCTAACCTTTCGAATCTAAATAATGGTTTCTCACCGGGACGGCACTAGTAGTATTTTCCGTTTAAGGTTGGGAAATACCTGACTATTCAGATCTGGTCACCAAACACGGTTAAAGATATTTTAAGCAACGTTTCAATTCTGAATGGTGGTCTTTCAGCAGGGTGATACTACTATTTACTACCCTGGAACGTACCGCAAATACACTTTACGTTATTTTATAGGAATTAAATGTGTTATGACACATGGTAATTAAATAAAAATTATTTGCGCACGTGCCGGTGTTGAACCCGCGACCTTAGGATTAGCTCACCAGATTTTAAACCGGCGACCTGTGGGTGTGTAGCCACAGAGCCTACCACTGTACACGTAATTGAATGTCTTTTAGGAATTATACCAGGATTTCGTATTTTCTAGCAATCTGAATTTATATGTACATATAAATTATTATATTATATATTTAAAGTGATTGCTAATATTATTACCCACTAGAAATACAATCGTTCCGTGTTATGACTGATCCCTTGTGTAATTAACTCGGTAACAAATGCACATAATGGTATGTAAACATCCTATACAAGCTAGTAAATGTGTTACCATTTATTATTTTAAGCCTCGAGTGGGTTCCAGGCCAATGTTTACAAAGTAAATAACAAGACTATCACAACAACAGTGTTATTGATATGATGTATCTCCATATAAAGATATTCAACTTATCAGTTCGAGTGGATGGGATGTAGCAGCAGAAGTTACTCGTTAAAGGCGTACCGCAGATAGCTCCGTCGAACTATCTTCCTCTTTTTCACAAAAGCCACATGTAACAGAAAGAGCGCCTACAATGATGCTATCAGCGAAAGTACCATACCATTCTGGTGAATTTTTTTTGTAAATATTTCAACAAAATAGTTGAGATTAGTTCACACTCCCGCAACTACACTGCAACAATTCAAAAACTGAGTTTTTTGAGTTACGACTACGTTTGAAAGTATGCATCTAAAATAATAAAATAATTTTAGTACCTAAATACAATACAGCTTTTGCACAAAGATACCATATGTACATCGCGCCTCACACTTACAACGAACTCCCACCACAGACTGTAGCCATCACCAATATGTATTTCTTTAATCAAAACATTACTAAATGGCTAATGAGTAAGGACCGCAAGGAAATTGAAGACCTCTTAAAATAGCACTTGAAATTCTTCACCATGACAAACTAGAACATTGTGTAGCAAATATCATCATTTTTTTTTAATTATTCTACTTTTACTCACTGTCACTTACCTCAGAACAGGTTCTTATGACCTAGTGAGGTAGGTAATTTAAAAAATAATGTAAGAAACGAATAGTTAATAAATAAAAAAAAACTACCCACGAAAATACAAAATCCTGCTAATTATAATAAATAATAGCAGGTAAAAACACGCTGCGGCGGGTTTTTTTCTACTAGGCTCTGAAGGCGTCTTTTTGTTAGACTTAGCCAAACCCAGAAGAGGTGTTTGTCAGTAGATTTTCGCCACATTTGTACCAACCAAAAAACTTAACACCGGCAAGGTGTTTAAAATGTAAAGAAAAAGTTAATTATCACGTATTAATTTTTCGCTCAAAATAAAAACCACCAATTTGAATACATACGCCACATATAGAATAGCACTCCGTCTTTTCGAGAGCGGAACCTATGAAACATTATGTCGATCAACAAACTCCAATTTACTTGGAAATTTAATTCCACTTTTGTAATGACATTTTACCGTAATAATTAAATAAGTAAAAATTACCGCAATCGATTCAGTTAAAATAAATTAATAATAAACGTAATACTTTTTTTCTGGCGACCCTAAAATTATTAGTTTTGACTTTCGATTTGAGTTCAGGTCTCTCCTAAATTTTCTTTTATTGATTACGAAACGAAATCGGTACAAAAGAACAATTTATTAAAAATCTTCTAAATTCGTAATTTCTTACCGCGGTCCTTTTTTTGTTCGCTGCGGCACCGCAATTACAGTGCCGGATACGTTAGATGTCACCCTGTACACACACTTCCGGCGGTTTTGCGGTTTGTTATTTGAATTTTGCTTATCTGACACAATACACATATTATTTAAAGCTGTAAACACCAAAAAAGTCCAATATTTCAGTTTGACAATTTATGTATTGACTTACAGAAGTGTAGTTGTAGGGGTGCGAGTAAAAGGCTACCTGGTATTGAATATCGTGAAAGTCACTTGATAAGCGTGGAATGTAAATATGCCTATAAACACATAAATTCGATTCATTTTCTTGAGTTCTATTGATACAAAATGACATAAGTAGACAGGTATGGAAATGGCTCAAGCTGTTATGTGATCAGCAACTGTTATTATTGGTCCGGTTGTCTACCCACTCTGACACTTGTGTTTAGTATCTGCCTACGCATTTTGTACCTGATTTCAAATATTATTAAGTATGTGTATCTCTACGGGTATTTCTACGGGACCAATGCCTTACAGTTTATAGAAAACTCTGCTTGAAGTAAGCTTTTCTAACTCGGATCTGAACTTTTATCTTTGAGTGTACCGATAGGTGAAAAACACAATCAGCTGCATAATGAATTTGATAACATATTTATATTTATGGTTTTTGTCTTCAATTTGTAGAACTCCATTTTATTTTTTTATATAATTCAATTGAATTAAATTAAATATTATTATTATTGAGTTCTGCTATTTTAAGTTTTTTATATTTTTGTTTTTAGTGACAGCTGTTTCGGCGTTTAAGGCCATTGTCAAACAGTTTGACAATGGCCTTAAACGCCGAAACAGCTGTCACTAAAAACAAAAATGAAAAAACTTAAAATAGCAGAACTCAACAATAATAATATTAAATTTAATTCAATTGAATTATATAAAAAAATTACATATTTATCTTTATAACGATTGACATCCGTTCTTGGGTGTCAACCAAAATGGATGTGACGTTTCAATGATTTTTTTTAACCGTACATCAAAACAAACGGAACATTAGCTATAAATTATTTCCTTTGTGAGTACGTACGACCGTACGAGTGCGAACTTTTATAATTTGGAACTGATGTTAAGTGAAATTGTTAAATTTATGAAATGATTTGTTCAAATCCCTACCTACCTAATAAAGTACCTTCCTATAATTATAATCATATTTTAACAGACATCATACTAAATCTGAAAAAGTTAAGCCCCGTGATTTTTCACGGCAATCAACGAGTTATTTAAAATAATAAAATTATTGTTATTTTAAGTAAGGATGTCACCATCGACCAGTCAAACCCTTACACCATTAATGGAAATGCATTTGAATACTATAGCAACGGAATCAAGTACCAAGTACTACAATATCTCATATCTCAAATAGCACCGCCTCCGTTAATTTATTCCTGATACTTCAAAATCTATCGAACGGTGAGCTTCGGCGTCATGAAATTCTCATAGATTTTTCTTTACAATTTATTGGTCAATGCATCTGTTTTTAGCTCAGTAAATAATTTCCATCGTGAACTATGAACTTTTGAGATATCCATTAAACTGTATGAAAATGGGACAACACCCCATTTTGTTTAAACTATACAATTAAAATACGAGCATTACAATTATTTGATTAAATAATATAAATATTATCCTAAGTACTCGTATGTAGAAAACCTTTTGTTGAAACACCACTCAAGAGCGTCATATAAAATACCTCTTAAGTAAATTAAGCTAATTTACATAATAAGTTATTCAAAGTCTCTAAAAACTAAGCTCTAACATATAACTAACAACCGAGTATTGAGAATCTCTGAGTTGGGTTCTGTCCAATGAAGAAATTAATTATTTTTTCATGTAGCAGGAAGCTCTGTACTGTTCCATTTTACATATTAAATGGAACATTGAATGATATATTACCAGACCATACGTAATTATTATTAAACTGATCAAATATTTGATTGTATCTCATCATACTAAGGAAGCTTTAATAACAGCTTTCAACAAAGTGGCATTTGATTTATCGAATGACTGTCTCTATTTAAAATACAATCCGTAGGTAGCATTTACGAACTTATTTTAACATCCACGTTACCCTCTTGTAAGTAATTAATGGTTTTGAAACTTTAATTTTATTGAATCCATTTAAGTTTTCACTAGTGCTTTATGTCATAAAAACCTACTTGACACGGTTCTAAAATTGTAAAGGATTTTTTCTAACAAATTATGCCGCAAAGTAAAAATAATAATGTTTATTTGCACTCAACTTCCAGAGTGGAGAAAATTCTCACTATCGCCCTGGCGAGAGAACACTACGCAGAATCAAAACGTTGCTTGTAATGGATGTTTGCAATGTTTACTCTTCTAATGATACTTGTTCGCTTTTCCTATCTTCTTTCTTATCTCAATTTGTAGTCTCTTTGGTATTTCTCAGTTGAGCATTTCATAAACATATTAGACAGTGAGACATTGATTTATTTCTAAATGGTTACGATATATATATATACTCGTATAATAACCGGGTTACGATAATCTATGTCGATTGTCACGAATGATGTTTTAATATATGATCTCTCCTTCGCCCATCATAAAAGACTGACAATTTAATTTGTGCAATGATGGAGGATTAGTTAACAGAGGTTCAAACCCGCGACGCCTGGATGCGAACCCAACGCTTTGGGGTACTTGGTTTCAAACCAGTCGGAAAGCTATACAAATAAAAATTTTGAAAGTTCTATATATTTTTTAAACTAAAAGAAAACTCCTACTGCCATCATAATAAGCGGAAGATTTTGCTTGTACAATGATGGAGGACGCAGAGGAATTGAACCTACGACGCCCGGTTGCGAATCAGACGCGTTTGTCCACTCAGCTACCAACCGGTCATTTAAGTGCACATATTTCATATTTCGTCTATTGGTGCTATTGATGCAAGAAATATTGCAATACACATATAATGTTAGAAACTTCTCACACCAAATTGCAAGATAATTATGTCAAAGATATTAAAGCCATCGACTCACCCGCAAAGTTGAGGTAAACGTTCTTTAGCAGAAAATAAATTGATGGAGTCTTGAAATGAGCCAGTTGCCAACCGGCAGCCCGACTTGTCCGTATAATTATTTCAAGTTTAAAGGAGGGAAGCGACAGGGGAGAGAGAGTGAGAGGCGGCTTGGGAGGGAGACAGGAACTGGACAATCAGGATAGCTGGGTTTTCCGGTGACAAGCAGGAAATAAGTCGGATGAAAATAAATAATTCATCAGTAATAAGTAATCACTTGGTGGAAAAGTCATCTAGATTTAAAGTGGAGGTATTTTCTGCCTCGAATTGATTTTCTGTGGAATTTATGTAATGAACAAGAAATGGAAGGGATTCAGTGTTGTTGAAAATTTCATCGTGTGTTTTTTTAAATGTGCGGAATAAATTTAGTGTTGAAGTTGTTTTCGTGGGTAGATTTTGCGAGACAATATGCTATGAATAATTAACCAGAAATCAGCATTACTCCTACTTGTCAGTAAACTTGATTGAAAAAGACTAGATATTTATTTAGAAGTGTCATTTATTTTATATCTTTATACGAAAAGTTTGCATAAAGACATGGCACGGTCAAGTAAATTAAATACTCGAGTTGGCCCAAACCACGGGTCAGAATAACAAAAGAGTATGTATGAGACGGTCGATGTATGAACGTGAATGAAACAAGAAGTGTGTGTCAATACAGATTTATGTTTAGTTAGTTAGTTTAAATGCACATACTCAGGTTTCAAGCTCTTGATGGCTGGGCCCATAGACAAGGAAATTACGCCTTAAATCTTAATTGAAACTTTACAAAATAAAATCTAAGCTATATAAAAACACTGCCATCTTTAGTAATTCACAAATTCTTTTTGGCACCATCTTTAAATACATAAATAATAAAGACTTTGTTTTAACCACTTTATGAAAATAAAAAAAGTGATTAAAATAACGTGTCTATATGTGCATTTCAAAAATAATCTATTTTTGTTACACGTAAACCAACAAAAAAATATCGAACAATGAGCTCTGGCGTTGTGAAATTTTCATTGTTTTTTTTTTATAGAGTTCTTAAGTCAACGCCACTTTTTTTTAAATTTGTAAAGTTATTTCAATCACGACCTATGGAGCTTTCAAATAAACAGTACAATTTAAAAAAAAACGCTGGAATTATTAATCCGTGTTTTCAATTATTCAAAAAAAAAAAATAGACGGTTGAAACTGTGTGAACAAAATTGGATGAATTTTAATGCATCAAAGAGATGAATTGAACTCACTAAAGTCCTTGAGACATCACCATACGAAACTTTTAGATTCAAGTCGATTAAAAAATGGCCGGCAGTTACGAGGTAAGTGATTGCTCAGCGTGGGTAATTAAGGCACAACTTGCAGATATAAATGGTATTTAATTGATGAAGGCACTTTAAAATTCTCCACACTACTACATTATACTGGTACGGCAAGTATTCTTAATCATTTCATATTGGAACAAATCGACTTAATTGAGAAGTCATTCTACGGTAATTTCTTGTCAGTTGACCCTTTTTTTATCGTATAACTAGTTTACGAAACGAAACGAAACGAAAAACGTATTTTCAAATCGAGATGGTATTTAGATATTTATCAGGAAAGCTTTGTATTGAGAACACGTTTTTTTTAAAGCGTTCGGTTCACTTAATAATTTATTTATTTATGTAGGTATAATATTATGCAGTAAATTAAAAATTAATTTATTCGTAGCATTACAGTGCCGCAACTTTTTAAACGTTTTTTGAGATATTCTAGAACAAAAAATATTTTTAAGAAATACTGTAGTTTTATGCTTCACTTTATCAACATGAATACGCTAACCGGTTTCGACACAACTTATTCTGTTTACATCTTTATTTATTTATACTCGGTTTCGACAGATGTTCTCACCTACGTGAAAACATCCAGTTTAATACATTTTTGTCAAATAGGTACTCAACGTTTATTATATTCAATTTTTGAGAGTTGCAGCCTGCAAGATGAAGATTGCCCAGATGATAGTCAACGTACGATAGGAGAATGCACCATAAGAAGAAAATAGAATCATAGTTTCGTATTTAAAACAACAAAAATTATAGTGCATACTGAACGAGAATCCCAACTGCTCCCAACCGCTTAAAGCCAGTGAGACTATGGCATTACCAATTAGTATATTGTGAGGCTGACTGTATTGGGTAGGGGAAGGAGATGGGGAAGGGGAACGATGGGAATTGGTTTTTATATTATTTTTTTGAATACTTAACCCTAACGAATGCACGTTTGTTCTCAAACTGGAGATCTTATATATGAATTGATTATTAGTATTTTTTTAATAAGGTTTCATAACAATGTTTTTAGCGGGATTTTTTTTAAATTAATGCAAAAAGTTTTAAAAAAATCGCTACAATTGGTTGAGAAATGTACGCCCATGGCACGTTTAAATATATTTTTGGAGCACATAATGTTTCAAATACCCGGAAGTCCGTAAAATAATTTAAATCAGATTGTAAATTAGCGTTTTGTCTCGGCTTGTTATTTATAGACAAACTCTTTAATTTTTATTTTAATGCGAGTTTCTCAATCACAATAATAATAAAAAAATAATTAAAAATATTCAAATCGAGTATTTTTTTATCTAGTCGTTTGATGACTTTACTTATCAAACCAGTATAAAATTACATCCAGGATACAGGGTGGCCAAAACTTTATTGCATACTACCAGTATGCTGAAAAGTTCATATTTGAAGAGAGGATTTCCAGACACATTAATCTCCAGAAGCAGTGATATCAACTATAGACTAACATCTCCAGATATATCTGCTCCAGACTTTTATATTGGTTTATCTTAAAGGCTTGTCAATATCAATGAGCTTATGTTGATTGAACAGCTTAAGCAATTTTCTCCATCAGCTATAATATGTTCATAGATTTATGTATTTTTTTAGACCGGTAGATATCTCCAGTATCACCCTGGTGAAAAACCACCATTCAGAATCAAAATGTCGGTTGAAATGACCTTAGTCGTGTTTTGAAATATATTTCAATAACCAGGTACTTCTCAACCCTTCTCTTTCCTATCTACTTTCCAGCCACTCATAGTCTCGCAGTATATCCCAGTTGGGGATGAAATAGTTCTATCGGTTCCGGCAAGTTGGAACGCTTGGTCGCTATTCACAAAAAAAATATACTCGTAACTTATGGGAAATTCTGATTACTAACCTAAGAAATTTAGATTCAGCCACCATTATGGATTGTTTTTTTTAAACATAACACGGTTCAAAAAAAAATATTGCTTAAAAATCATTTATTGCTTTCATTTAACTTTTTGGAAACATTATTTTTTGTCAACGTCGTACTTGTTGAATGTTAAGTTGAGTTCAATTATGTGGGTATAATGCAAATGATTCAGATCCTATTTTGATTACGGAAAGAATAATCAAACCATTGTGTGTATTAGCCATTTTATGTGGTATTTTTATAATATCTGGAATCGATTGTTAGAAGTTGCTATGGCTCATTTTAAGCACCGTGGTATCAGACGGTTCTTTGAAATATGCATTGTTTTATTCCAAGAAATGTTTATCAGTCTCTGCTCTATGAATTGATACGGAAATGTGTTCGTGATGCTTCTTGTAAAAGGTATACATATAGACATTGTTTACTCGGATACAAATGGCCAGTACTAAACATTTTATATGTATTACACTAGTAGACACTTCTAGCAACGGGCCCCAAATAAAATAGGTACTTTTTTCATTCAGAATAAAACACAATTTTTAATTAATCATTTATCGTTAATTAACGTACGTCTCTATCAACATCACAACAATTTCGTCTAGCAAGACGACCTACATGGCTGAGGGATAAGATCCTTGGCTTAGGATACAGAGGTTTAAAACCCGACGTGCGCCGATACATTATTGTTGGTTATTTTGTGTATATTTTTTTCATATATAATATTATTTTAAAATAATACGGTACCTATAATATTTACGGCAAGTTCTAGAGTGGTACATATTCTACTTGTCGCCCTGGTGAAAGACAACAATTGTAATGGCTTTAACCATGCTTGGTGACTAGATCTGAATATACAGGCACTTTTCAACCTCTATCTTTTCAATTTCTTTCTCCTCCTCACTGTCGCAAACCCCACAACTTATCCTGATGGGTTAGATGCCATGGTCCCAGTGGCTCTAAGCAGTTGGGACTCTCGTGGGGTATCCACATTAAAAAGATAATAAAAAATTAAAAACAAGAGTAATAGCATTCAGTTAAAGCAATTGGTTGAAATATCAAGGTTTCACAAAGGGGAATTGTAAAATAACTTTGTAAAAAAAGTAAAGTTAAGCCACTCGGATCGGGAAAGTTAGTCTTTCTATCACAGGTTGGCGAAACGATTCAAAAGTCAATAAACCCTCTGTTAAGAGCATAAGTTTATTTTAACTGCAAGATTCTTAAGTCGCTGCCTTCCTTTTGCTTCACTCGGAGGAACATTCGGGTTTTAATCGTCATACTTTTAACATTAGTTTCGTTTAACCATCCAGCTTAAGTTTTCTTGAATAGAATAAAGACCATTCAACTGAACCGGACTGAAATACTCGTAAAAGGGATTGTAATTAAACCTGTCGGTACGATAATTACAAAATTAAGGGTTAAATACCTGTGATCATTTGGAATTATAATAAACAACCCTGTGATGTTGACCTTATGCGCGAGATGAATTTTTGAGGTATGTACCAAAAGTGATAATGATCATTCAGCTGTTTCATTTTTTTTTTTCGTTTAAAAACATAACAAATTGACACTTAATAAATAAGCGAACGGCCTAAAATTTAACACCGGTTTAGACATGCATTATTTAATTATGAAAAATGTTTCTTATTTGCTGGCTAATTGTTATTTATTAACTCCATAGCTCATGATTAAAATGCTCCATAGCTCTAGACTGAATGACTAGTTGCTACAAATTTCAAAGGTAATCATTTTAGAGTATTTTTTGTTTCAGCGCACAGATTGTCTCCTCGTTCGTGCCGAGTAGAAATAATGTTTGTCATTTCGTGAAAGACTTCATTCAAATAGTCAATTAAATAGGAATAAAGATTGATTTTTTGAGAATTCTTTCTTCTAGTACCTACAAAACTCACCTGGCTTACAATATTGAAGGTTATAATATCTTTAAAGCCGTCCATTTTTTAATAAAAAATACAAACAGCCTCCCAGCTGCCTGAACCAAAACCGTGCTTCCAGTCCTATGGTTGTATAGGTATAGAGCTGATAATAAAAACAAAATAACATTAAGAAGCTAACCCATTTTTTCTGCTACTGTATAATAATCCTATTTGTGAATTAATTAAAACCTCTGAAGGGATATTATTAATTAATCAAGGAAACGCCGCGAGGGAGAATAACGTGAAATTATAAATTAAAATTGAAGGCAGCCTACTACCATCTAATAAAAAAGTAGTATAAATTTTATATCCAAAGCGCATTGATATGGAAAAGGCTAGATGAGACTCTTCACTAGAAAATAATCGACTTAAAATATGCCCTTTGATTTACGATTATGTTTTTATTCCCGTTTGAATTGCAAAGTCTTCATCAAGAATCATTTAACAAAAATGGCCATCACACAAAAAAAACATGGAAAGAGCCGTGCTAGATGTGGCCTTGCTAGATATAAATACTAATGGGCGAATTCGGATGAAGACAGGAAGTCGGCAATACCGTCATGATCTCCACACTTTGGGACTATGTTGAGCACGTAGCACGACAAATAAAAGACTGTAGGAATTTCAACATTTTCGTATACTTACCATGTTGTAATTAAAGTGTTAAATTGTATGGAAAAAAGTGTATCTTTCAAACCTCTAATTCAATTTTATATTTTAAATACGACATATATAATTTTTGACTTATGACTTTCTTAAACATTCTACGTGATATTGTTAATTTATTTTATTTTATTTCGGTGTTAATGTTTTCAATCAGTTAAACACAATTATAATTGCATTAACTTTTACTTCTTCATTCAAAAATTGTGTTACAACTTGGCTTATTTACATAGCGCTATTTTTTGTGAAATATCACCTCAAATATATACAAGTTGTCCGGGCGTAAAGTGTGGTTACTAAGAAATAAGATAAAAATACTTTTTTGAAATTGAATCGTTTTAAGATACAACTTTGATACCTAATAACATTGAGGTATCTCATTGAGGTTTCTTATTTGCTGGGTAATTGGTTATTTCTTAACTCCATAACTCATGATTAAAATGCTCTGTAGCTCCAATTATTGAGGTATCTCATTGAGGTACTTTAATGCCTAAAATTTTTTAATTGTGTGTATGGAAAAAAATACTTTTTGTTTAAAAAAAACAACGGCATTTATAAAAACAATATTTATCTTTTTTACTTGTACTGTCACGTTATTGCACTGCACTGTGTTTTTTTACCCCAGGACACCTTGTTTACAATGTTTTTACCTAAAAAATATTTACCTTGTAACTATAAAAGTAGACACCTCTAGTTTAAATAATGAATGTTCACAAGGTAAGATAAGCTACCTTGTATATTATATATCAATACATAAAATGAATAAATTTTCTCGTATTGATTTAGTAGAAATTATCCAATGCATAAATCCATTACGGAGATTGAAATATTAGCACGGTTATATTCCGTGACAAAGGAGGATAAAGCACCGGCTCTAGCCACCCACGAGCCCGGCTGAGACAGTTGCCGAGGAATTGACGCATTCATTACATCACTTTCTACAAAAATTCTCGTAAATTCTAACGTTACGCTGTGTAGCGTAATATGATACTTAATAAAGTCGGAAGGATTCCGAAAAGGGACAAACAAAGTAGTGGAAAGATACTACCCACATAAAGTTAAAAATAAAACAAGTCCTTGTGCTCTTCTTGATAAAAGCTAAACAGTTTTTGTTAAGAGAGCTTTGTTTGTCTTAATGTAAGCGATATTACAGACGGTTAAGGCTTTAAGTAACAAATATAAAAATTACATAAAAAAATTTAAATAATATTATTAATCTAAAACACAAATATGAAACAGAAAAAAGCCAGAAACTAAAAAGAACAATGATTATGACCGAGACACGAACTCGGAACCTCTACTCTATCCGGGAGTACCACTCTGCCAATTAAGTCATCAAGACCTCATTAGAAAGCGGCATTTTTAAAAGATCTCATACTTTTATTGAAAATTATTGATATTTGATTATTTTTTTCAGATTTTATGTATATTACAGATTTTATATATATTTTATTTGTCTCGATCATGACTGTAGTTCTTTTTTTAGTTTCTGGCTTTTTTCTGTTTCATATTTGTGTTTTAGATTATTAATATTATTTAATAATAAATAAGCATTAATGCTTTAAAGTTGATTCCAATTTTTTTAAAATACATTGTTTATTGCAGACTGTGGAGGAGGTTGTGCAATCCTACACATTCCACATGTTTAAAGGGTTCGCTTTGACCAACGTATTCAATAAACACCCTCAAAAGGTTAATTCTGAATGCTTAAATAATAATTTATATGAATATTTATTTTTTGAAATAACGAGTCTTTTTATAATAATAATAATAATAATAAAAAGTTTTATTCCGGAAGGTATGCAGGAGTAGTGCAATGCAATACCTTCCATAATTGATATCAATACATTGTAATAATAATAGTAACAAAATAATAATGAACAGAAATTCATAAGAAATAAATAAATAAGTAAATAATAAAATAAAAATATATGAAAATAAAATAATAATAATGATGATAAAAAAAAAAATAAATAAAATTAAAAAAAAGTAAAAACTAAATAAAGAATATGAGTTTATGTAATTAATTTTCACGTCAACGGCAGAAATATAAGGACTCGAGCGCTGCATAATATGACGTTTTAATGGCTTTGTGCGTGTTTTAAAATAAAACTAACGTGTTTCGCCTTCCGCGCTCACTTTTCCGAAAATCCCTTAATGGATGCCTTCGTCTCGCTGTCTTGTGTCGGAACATTATTTCTAAAATCCATTAATCATTTTCTTTGACTACCATAATTCAAATAAGATGTCAGATTTTGGTCTGCATTTATCTTTGTTTCTATAAATGAATTCTTCGATGTTTCTTTTTTCAATCGGATTCAAAAAGTACTATTCCTTGTGAAGCAGTTCTCACCACTTTCTTTAGTGATCTACATTTAAATAAAAACATGAAAGAAATGTGGTGATAGAAATATTACTTCGATTTTTTTGCGGCTACTCAAAATGGGTATTTATAGGAACTTCAGTTCAAAACCATTAAACAAAATTGAAAGATAACATTAAAAAAACGGAAGCAACCTTCGTCAAATAAAGATATTTTTAAAAGATACTTAATGTATTTTATTAAAAAAAGTGATTGCTTTTTTAAGCTTACTTACAGTACATTGCGTTCATTTACAATTGTACCCATAAAAAAATATTTACGCTCTGTTATTGTTCCAACTGTTTACGGATAGACCCACATTCTATTGAAAACAAACAATTCACATTCCATGTAAAAGAGGTAGAGACTCTATCCATACGACATAAGAGGAAGACTCAAAAAGTGACGTGGCAAGTGACAAAATAGCTTTTCAACAGAATAACTAGATAGTCTCGAATACAAAATGAAACGTTATTTATATGCCCTTGTGCGTGTCTACTATTCACAATGGCTTTATTCACGCTAACTGACATCATATGAATAGTTAATGGCTTTTAGTTAATGTGATTTCGAGGAAACGGCGTGATGGTGAATAATGTATTAGTTGTTAAAATTCGTTTTAGAACCTAATACTTCATCCGTATATAAACGCTTTGTCTCAAGTAATACCTTAATATTTTTGTAGAAAGCAATCACTTTGTGGTTTGACATATTTAAAGAAAAGAAAAAATAACTTTGTACAGGAGCACGGATATTATTTTTATTTTTATAACCGACCGGTTTCGCTTAGCCTAAGCATCATCAGGGTACAAAATTAAACTAAACAAAAAATAAAAAGTGTGCGGTTATATATACATACAGTGAGAGAACAAAATATAAAATAAAATAACAGAACAATATTTAAATTTTAACAAAGGAACAGAGAGAAAGAGACAGATAATATGAATTGAAAAGACAAAACGTTAACTTAGAAGGTGATTAAAGAATAATGATAATTTTTATGATGCTTAGGCTAAGTGAAACCGGTGGGTCATAAAAATTAAAATAATATCCGTGGTCTTATAGAAACTCATTTTTTTATTTAGTTTAAAATCTTAATATTAAAACAAATTTATTGTTAATAGTAGCTAGGTACCTAGTACCTACCGGAACTGAGTGTCTGGTATTTTATGAAAAAATATTAAAGAACGTAACAATGGCATGTACACGAACAAGCAAAATTTTAAACAAGCACAGTGTAAATTGCTAACAGCATTGCGATATATCACCCTAAAAAGGGCTGGACTCAGAACGTGATCGATAACGAAATATTCGTCGTTGATCGCCACGTCCACAAATGGCCAGTGCAAAAATCAAAATGCACGCATGTCGCATAGTGGTTTCGACTAGCAATGTATACAAAGTATATCAACTAACTACAAGTGTATAGTCATATCCTTCATCATCTAGAATAGCGATTCTCGAAGTGGGGTTCGAAGGGTCACTATAGAGCCCGCTAAACGTCAAATTGTGTGACGGATTGGAAGTATTTTTGATGTAAAAATGGTCGATGTTCTAACCGCAGGGTTCCAGGGAGGATGTTGGAGGATTCCGATATTTCTGACCCGGTGACATTTGTGAACAATTTTTTTAAAAGATTTTTTGTTAACCCGTGTCCTAATTGAATTTCCGAGCAGCAGTGGTAGTGCTTATGCGTATACCAAGCGTATGGATAAATATATGGTTTAAGGGAGAAATATTTTTTAAAACTTGTTTGCAATGGCTAAAATATGAATACCGCTGACAACCTCACCTCTCCTTGTGAAAATAATATAATTCGACATTTTAGTAAAGACAGTCATCAACCAGAGGTTCCGCCAACATCCAATCGGCCATTTAAGAATCGATACGGTTGAAAAATTCCGTTATCTAGCTGTTTTCGGTCATTTTTTTTAGTTTATTAATGTTTTTCTTTTTCCATGTGAATACCGCACCAAAGTCCCAAGTGCTCCCAATCGTCTGGAGCCAGAGGGATTATGGCATTCCAAATTGGGGAATATTATGAGGCTGAAAGGAGTGGGCAGGGAAAAGTGAAGGTTGGAAGGAGATGGAGAAGAAGAATGTGGGGAAGTATCTGGTTATTCAGATCTGGTCACCAAACACAGGTTAAGTCATTTCAAGCAACGTTTGAATTCTGAATGGTGGTCTTTCCAGGGAAATATTGAGAGTGTCTATTGGAACGTGCCGCAAGTATAACTACTATATGTTACATTATTAAATCTGAATTAAATAGAAAATAAAACACATCAATAAAAAAAGTCGGGATTTGAACCCGCGATCTTAGAATTCGTAGCCGAGGATCTTAACCGCTCGGTCGCGGAGATTCTATTTTTTTTATAAACCATGTTGCTATGGTTAGAGAATTAACACTATAATCTCATTAACTACTTGTTTGCTCAAATATACCTCCATTTCGGGTATTAGTTAGGTACCCCGTATATTATTTCATCTCAAGCTATTTGGTCTGAGGCATACGTAAATACCTCAAGCCACTCAATAAATACCTTCCAATATGAGAGGTGGGCCGCCCCGCCGGCCTTGAACGAATCCCAACCCCGTGTGGATGGGTCCTTGTAACTTGACCATTTGTTGGATCACTGACCTTTTCTTTCGCCCCATTTGCCGTATGTTCCAGTTTGGAGATGTTACCTCGACCCGCATGGGATCTGCCACATAATATTATATATCCACGGAAGGGTTGAAACAAGGTACCTCTGGGTTGAATGGATTGATGCCAAGGGATAGACCGGAGATTATTGCCTGTTTTTTGTTCGGTCTGCCGCTGTAGCTTTTGCCAGAAAGGAAGAACTTGATATTTTTTCGTTTCATCTTCGCGGAAAGGATAAAAATACCCGATAAATGTCCGAAATAACAATGTACCAATACGGCACCTACTTCGAGATACCCAACGAATCCTTCCAAAATAATTTGACAGGGTATTGAATAAAATAGATCTAATATTATACAAAACCTTTTTGGAGGTAGACCGTTGTACCTATAATTGAACAATATCGTCGCCGGAAAGGCAAAAGGGCTAAAGCACCACTTTGGGAAGCTTACACTAGAGCATTTTAAAGTTTTTTTTATTTATTTTACAATAAAAATCTTATGTCTTCAGTACCTTTGGTTGAATTTTTGAAAAAAACTCAGGTAACTCAATGCTCTTACTCTCGTTTGATTCTGAATACTTTTGTTGCCCTTCAGCCATCTAAAATATATTTACCATTTGGGAGAAGGCTTGACTCAAGGGACATAAGCTTGGGACTTTTTAAGATTTTTGTCCCAAACTTGTGTCGCTTGAGTCAAGCCTTCTCCCAAATGGTAAATATATTTTAGATGGCTAAAGGGCAACAAAAGTCTTTAGAATCAAACAAAGTCAGAGCATTCGAGCAGAAAAAAAACTGATCAAAACTGCAAATTCCACTCATTTTTGACTTAAGTGTCGTTTCAGCCCTTCTGCCTTTCCAGCGACGATATTATAAATATCCCTTTTGCACTATCGGTCCTTCTTTGAAATTTTAATTTGAATCTTGATATTAAATGTGCAGGAAAAAATTATTGGTTGTTACGTCTAAATATCATTTTAACGGCTTTGACCAACGTGCTAAATTGTTAAAGTTTGACCAACGTGCCAAATTATCAGTGTGACAAGCGGTGGTAACTCTCGATCAAGCAACTGATTGAATGACTTTTCAAACTCATCTTTAAAGGCGGTCAAAGGAGGAACTGACGAATGAACGAACTATTTTTAAATGCATAGATTTTTTGGTATCCACTAAACCTACACTAGCGTAGCGACGCCACCGACTGCAAAGTTGATAATGTCGATTTTTTCAAAGGTATCAATTTAAAACTGTTAAATTATGTTTTATTTTAAAATTAACAGTTCAAAAAAGTGAAGAAAGCCTATACCTAGGTAAAGGCATAATATGTTTAAACACCGCTTAAGCTACAAGATGTAGCGGCTGAAACAACCGGACCTAGGTTTTATAGTTTTAGTTATTTTCTAGATTCGTTAAGCTCTTTTACGATAATATTCCACTAACATTGCGCTATGGAAATTATTTGAGGATTTTCATTATAACAGAACGAAGAATAATTCTCGATGTAATAAGAGCTCGCCAGCTTACAAATTGTGAACATGCTCGTGTCTCGATTGTATGTAATTTAAATCATTATTTGTATGAAGTGACCATCGAAAACCCCAAAGGAAGAGCCATTGATTAAAACTGACATCCGTTTCCGGTATCAAATTCAACATGGGGATTTATTTGTTAATGCTATAGTATGTAACTCAATACATTAAAAGAACATTATTTAACGACGCTATTGAAACAGCGTATTGGGGGATCATTTTTATTAAGTAAAGCATTCACTACCTACATATCATTTCACTGATAATTAAGGCCTAAATAATTTACCAACGATATGGAAGTATACAAATATAGTAACTTTCTAGCGTAACGATTTCTTTTAAACTTAACCTAACATGTAAAAAACTGTATGCCGAATAAAAAAATAAATATGTAAGTTTACACCTAGAAATTTTAATTTAATTTTTATACTTTATCTATAATGTTATGAATATAGAAGGTTCACGAGTAATTACTTAATTAAATTAGTAATCAGTGTATTGTACTACAGTTTAAGCTTTTTTTATTACTATACTAAAGGTATCTACTTGTACAATACAAATATTTAATTATAAATTAAGAGGCAAAGTTGTTTGAGTGATTATTAAGAAATTGGTAGTCACGTGAAAAATTAACTTGATGTGCTACAAAATAAAGAAAAAACACATTTTTCGTTCTCACTTTTAGTAAAACATACGTTAATACTCAATACCCTAAAATAGCAATAATACCTTACATATTTTCAAAAAATATTAGAAATTTCTCAGAAATTTAATCACAGCGAGCCATTTCGGTTTCCAAAATGTATTAATCTCTTCCCTACAAAAATACTTTCAGATTTATAACGAAGCGCATACTTTCATTTTTATCTGCTTACTTTTCTGTGAGATTATTTTTTCACATGAATAATTCTGGTAAACAGATTTTAATATGTTTTGTAAACGCATATTTGAAATTCTGTTGGATTCTAAGTGAAATATAAAGCCTGACAACCGAAAAGCAAAGGTACAATTCTAAATGAAGCTTCGATTAAAAATATGTACAATAGATTTTCTCCAATATCAATAGATACCTCTC
This sequence comes from Drusus annulatus, assembly GCA_022651775.1. Lineage (NCBI taxonomy): Eukaryota > Metazoa > Arthropoda > Insecta > Trichoptera > Limnephilidae > Drusus > Drusus annulatus. The sequence goes on along the minus strand of JAGWCC010000396.1, from coordinate 394,151 downwards.
TCCTAAAATATTTTCTGTCACACGTGTATTTAGTTTTTCTCTGACATAGTAATATACATGAATAAAATTAGATTTCAGCTAATTCGATTAATTCAAACAAATGCTTTGAACTAGAAGTGCTCATTTCACTGTATGAGTTTCTGTGGCAAAATTTCACTATGTTGAACAACGCTCAATGTAATCAGTGGCATATCGCTGTAGAAACAGGTAGGAGCACACAAAGTTTTCGCAGCTTAAACTTCGAATTCGGTTCACATAGATGATTAAAACAATGTGATTAGTTAACTTGTATGTCCATTGCAACAATCGAGGAATTTCAAGTAGGTAAACATTGTGGAACTTTTAAACTTACATTCATTGTATCTAGACTAGATTCAAAACTATCATATCCTTTGACGTGTCAATAAATATTTTTATTTTACCCAAAATATATTCTTACGACAAGTAAATTTTCAAATCGCTAATCCTATAGAATGCCTAGATTACGATTACTTACTGTATTCTTTAAATTTACTAAATTGATTCAGCGTGCTTGTTTAAAAATGTTAATTCAATGTTTTATACCCCGGAATTGATATATTTAATTGAATTTCATGTTTCTAGCAGGACAGTTACAAGACAGTACCTACCATATTATGGTGGCAATTCTACTTCAACCTCACAATATTATGCTCATATGCGACGAATTCAACATCTAGGAAACAAATACTCCGATGTTGTTGGTATATTTAGTTTATCAATATAAGCACACCTTAGTTTTTTTTCTGTCTAGTAGAGCTAATTGATTTGATGAAATTATTTAACTCTGTATGGTACCTTCAAATCACTGCTATTTTTTTATTTTTTTTCATATCGATTTTCTTATATTGATGATTGCACTGCTTATGAGTATGTATTTTTTTATTGTAAATATTTGTGTATAAACCTTTCGGGCGTAAATAAATAAATAAATTTCATGTTTCTTCAGAATAAAAGCTAAGATCTAGAAACTTCAAAACTATATGAATGTAACATTATTTCTGGCAATATCCAAACCAGATTTAAGCGCACACTGTTTGGATTGCGTCGCGATTGGAGACATAATGTGTGCAGTAATTTTATAAACTACAAAGGCTGATATAAAAAAAAAACACTAACAGGTTATTGAACATTCGAAAAAGAGGAGTGTGGGTACTTTATTATGTAAATTCGTTTGAGAATACGCGGAATGCAAAATTTTAGCATTTTAATAGTGCTCGATTAAAAAGTGCATAAATATTCATCTTTATAGCTGTAAAAATATCCATTGCGGTTAAAGGTTAATGTCTGCGTTTACTTTATGTAATCCGGGTGCGGTAGGCTTCTTTTTTCCATTTCAAGTTTTGCACAACGAGAAGGTATCTAAATGCAATGACAAGCAGAGTAGTTTTGACACGACTTCTTCATTTGTTTGATCTTTTTTCTCTCTATAAAAAATCGTTACACGTGAACAGATTGACAAAATGTTGACATGAATTTAAGAAAGTACGTTTATATTTGATTGACTAGTACAAATAAAGAGATAATTACTAACACAACTTGATAAAATAAAAAATGGTATATGATAGACTATATTAATTTATACAAGCGGTTTTTAAATATTATGTTTATTAATTGGAAAAAGCTTTTCGAAATCGTGTTAAAATTGTACTTATGCAAGTGTAAAAAATCTTATTCAAAATAATGGGATTAAAACTGACGTGCATTTTTTAAAAAATATTTTTATACTATTTTTTTATCCGAATTATACCAGGTTAATGGGTAGGCTATGATATATAGCGAGAAAATGATATTTTACCATTGGGTTAATATGATCTTCCGGTTACCTACAGAAAACCCCTCTTACTCCAAGACAACACGCAGAGTTACTGTAATATTTGAGTTATTTATGCATTTCCCTGTGTAGATTACTTGTACATTAAGCAAATTTATATATTGTTTTTTTTTTTAAATAGTCAATTTTTTTATACAAATTAATGTTATACAACATAAGTCAATTGTATGTATTTCAACTTGAAATAAAGATTAAGAAAACTCATTAACCTTTTCAATGTTTTTGACGTCTCACATTTCTGTCGCCTTTTTCTTATCATTCTAGGTTTTTTTTTTCATTTACGAATGTAATTATTTTGGGACATGTCATAAAATTTGTGTTAAACAAAACAGTGGCAAAAATACTTTATTTTGGAATACCAAAAAAAATTGTATTATTAAAGATTACAGAAGTTATGTAACGTAAGTTGCCATGTTGGGAACGGGAAAGTGTAAACCCTATTTAGAAACTGATAAAAAGAGCTTCAAATTTCAGTCACAGTTAAGACCTTAATTCTTAGATGAAATCAAATTTTAAAGAGGGTTAAATTATAATGATGACATTAAGCTGTAATCTCATACAAACTAGAGATTAAAACGATTCTTAATGAAATTCGTTTGATGAGTGAGCCGAAGCTTCTTTGCCGGAGATCTAAACACAATCTAACGCTACAATTAAATTAGAATTAAACGACTCTTGTGCATTAATTTGATTGCCCATAAACCTCTCTTCAAATGAAGAAATTAATTCACCGTATGGCGTGTGAGATCTCAATGAAGCAGCAGAATATCTTACCCACTGCGCTATGTTTATGTAAATAAATATATTAACGCCCGGATGAGCCTTAAAATAGTTTATCTTATTGCAACATAGGCAAGCTCATTTGGTACAATGATTTATAGAATCTTAACTATAAAGCAGAAAAACTGCCTTTCCGTCACATGCCTCTGTCACGAAATTCGCACAACTTTTTCCTTCTGTAATTTGCACGTAATGTGGCGTTTTTTTTCTTCTTTTTTTAACATTCCGTGTAGCTCGTGAGAAAAAAGACGTTCTGAGCAGAAAATACACATATGTCATTCACAGGAAATTCCAGATAAAAATCCGTGCGCATTCATGACTTCAGAACTCACCCTTGTAAAGTTTTTAATACATGGATCAATGTTTTTCACCAAATTAATGATTTATTTTGAAGTTCCCAATCACAAAATGCTGAAATATGCTCAGTACTTTTTTGACATAAAATACCGAAGCTAAAATATGAATCACGAATTCTTAAACCAGACATTTTTATAACATTTTTACCTAGACTAAGCTAGCTCATAGTTTAAATAATAAACATAGATATTTTTACTTATTCTGTCTTAATTTTATGGATGCTATAAAGATATTCAAAATTGATTTAAAGCTGTCGACATCTTTAACATAACCATGTTTCGAACCTTGTTTCTCTTTTACCTCCCCATTCTCCAATTATTTAGTTAAAACTCTTGTGCGGCATCGAATAAAAAAAATATTTTTTACATTCTAAAAAAAACAGCAAGCAAAATAGCGTTAGATTCTCCACTGTAGAGAGCTCTCCACATCTGTATGACCACCATTTGTAATCTGCTTTTTGCATTTCGAAATATGAGTTGATATTTTTATTAGCAAGACTAGATTTGATCCCAGATAGAAAACCACCACAAACATACATGACTTTTGAAATTTCGAAAATCGAATTTCGATTTTTATTCGTGAAACTAGATTCAATCCCAGATAGAGAGCCACTATGAGGACACATAATTTAAATTCTTCGGTGTATCACTAAGCCTAGTTTTGTGAGATGAGTTTATGTTTGGTTAGATATGGAATTCCAGATAGTTCCCACGAATACCGCCATAGCGCAAAATCGTTCTATTTTCAAATCCAGATTTCTTATCAGATTCCGTCTGATTACAAAAAAATTCAAGCGAAATGAGTGATAGATAGAGTCACACCAATCTCAAATATGACTCACCACAATGAATTTTATTTTTTTGAGTAATATACTGACGCATTGTTTGATATTAAAGCAACAAAGACAGAAGATACACTTTTTTTGATTTAGCGGTGACTCTTAATCTACCTCTTCATACTTACCAATTAAGCAAAGAGTGAGAAAACCATCAATTTAAAGACTATTTTATTATATCAATATTCTATCAGTAATTATTTTTGAAACTTACTAAAAATGTTATCTTCTGAAGGCATTTTCTCGTTGTAAATAGTAAAATGTTGTTTCTTTGGAAGGTGAGATACCTGTCATGCTTTAACATATTTATCTGTATCTAGCTTAACTTCAATAAGAATCCTTGGTACCAATATGAAAGAACGTAGGTTATAAAAAATCAACTTTATGTTTATGTTTCAAATATCTATAATCAGAAGAATGTCCCGACGGGGCTATGCAGATAGAATTGAGTATCTCAAGGTTTAGACACCATCATCATGGGTACTAAACTCCCTTTGAAATTATTTTTAAAAGCCTTATTACATCGATTGCATTTGGTTAACATTATGTAGATAGTCTGTAGCAAAGATTGTTTATTTGATATTGCAGAAAGCGAATTACGTAAGTTGATTTAAGTTCGATTTATGTATTATTAAATTATTAATAAAGTCAATGGCCTTGCAATTTGCAATTAGACCAAATGGGTAATTTCGTCAAAGATGTATAATTCACACCAAACTAATTATTAAAGTCGTTTTGTGAAGTTAGCAGTCCACAGTGAAGTGATTATACCAACACTGATACACGGCAGTGAAGCATGGAACTGGCAGAGAAAGGATGAAAGTAGAAACTGAATGCTGTGGAAATGAGATCCCTGAGGCGTATGTGCGGTAAAACCATGTATGACCGTGTTAAAAATGTGGATATCTGGAAAGAATGCAAGGCTGATGTAACCGTAATAGAAAGGATCAAGAAAGGGACGTTTAGATGATTTGGGCATGTAGAGCGAATGAACGAAAAAGGAGTGTGAAAATAATATATGGCGCGAAAGTGAATGGAAGAAGAAGTCGGGGACGCCCGAGGAAGACATAGCACGACCAAGTGAACCAAATACTTGAATCGGAATATGTGAAGAGTCAGAATAACAATAATAAGAGTATGTATGAGACAATGTATGAATTTGAATGAAGCAAGACGTGTGTGCCAAGACAAAGTTGCACAGCGGTCCGTCCTCTTTGTCTAACCCTGCTGGAAAAGGTGGTGATGGTTAGTTATTTAGTCTTGAGGAGATACCTTTTCATTGATATTTACGTAGCGTGTTGCAAATATCTTCGCAATGCTACCAAGTGAGTAGATACCCACAAATAACACAGAAACCACATTTTCAATTTTATTAAGGTACATACTATTGAATATTAAAAAAATATCCAGTTGACTTATAATTGAATCACGTAGTTCATTTCATTAAAGACTCACAATTCCCATGCAAACCAATTTTAAAAGTCTTGAATCACGTAGTTATTTTCATTAAATTTTCAAAATCCCCATCCAAAACAATTTTAAAAGTGATGGGATGTTTTCATATTTTTAAAGATGTTTGCATAGCACGTTGCTAATATTAACTATTATATAATTGTAAGTACCAAAGAAGAGCGCGAAATTTTATTAATATTTTGAATTATTCACATTAAACAATTCATAAACCAATAAGCTTGTAATTAAATCTCAGCCTTGTACCGAAACCTACCAATTAAGTTATACTTGATACGCCATAAACAAGGAAGCCCATTAAATTATTATTAAAGTCTAAACTAATAATGCGTGATAATATCCCGGACTAATTTGACTTTAATTTCACGGAAGACTTAATGCCTAGGAATGTATTAATAACACGGTATAATTATCATAGTATTTTATGGTATAAACTTATGAACCAGTTCTGGACTTACTGTTGGCAAACGACTGGCGACCATTATTATTATTCCATGGCAGCTATAATGTCCACCTCGGCTTTAGTCCATTCCTGACTAAACTCGTTGGACGTCCATTAAAACCGTCACATCACTTATTTTTATATCGAGCTGAGCACGAAACGTCAAGCGCTAGTGCTGTTTTCAGCAAATAAGATTATTTTTATATCGAGCTGAGCACGAAACGTATGCTGTTTTCAGCAAATAAGATTATTTTTATATCGAGCTGAGCACGAAACGTCAAGCGCTAGTGCTGTTTTCAGCAAATAAGATTATTTTTATATCGAGCTGAGCACGAAACGTCAAGCGCTAGTGCTGTTTTCAGCAAATAAGATTATTTTTCGAGCACAATATTTTACACGATTACTTTTTTGTTCCATGTGCGTAAATGGCAAATTGAGTTAAATTCAATTTTTTTTCCGAAATAAGTTAATAGCACTATATTTAAGGTGACATGTTTTAATAATTTCAACACGTTTACGCTTGTAAATTATAATCGCAACACAATGGCTTTAATTATTGATTTATTTCACCATTGTTGTATTTTTTTACGAAATAATAAACACTAAAACTATTTTTCAGCAAATAAGTATTATTATAATGCAACACTAATTTATTTTAGAACACTTTTAATGTATTATTGTTCATAAATTAAGGTTTATAGATTATTAATGTACCTACTTTTTACTATTGAATGTACAATTTATAAATGGGACTAATTTAGTGCTATTTTGTTTAACTACAATTTTATAAACATTTTTTTTATTTTTAAAATATCAAACATTGCAGTTCTTTGTATTATGAAGTTACTCTCATATTATTTTTTTGTATGGATATCTATTCACTGCATTTGACTCAATGTCAAACCTTCTACGATAATAGCATGAAAATCTTAGTGTAATAATTGATGTATTTCCGTAACATACACCACAATTTAAATATGAAGGCACTGAAACTTCACTTTGTTTCTATGTTAAAAATTTAAAATATTTATTAAAAGTAATTATTTTAAATAATCGAGTTCTCACGGTGTAAACAATGCGACCGGTCAAAGGCGGACGTCCGCAAACGTCACACGGGAATTTCGTTCGGAATTCGAAATCGTTGAAAATATCGTTCGCGAACTCGCACGTTCAACTTTCGACAGTAAATTTTTATCACTAACCTCACTAACTACACAAAAAAATAGTTGATGTTTAGGTAATTACGACGCGTTCTTATAAGGGTGTTTAGAGTTATCACTGAGTCGTCGATTGATATGGTTTTGTGTTGTTTTTAACTGTCTATCTCGCGCGAGTTGAACGGTGAAGACCAACACGGGCGCCGATCTCACGCCGGCCGAAGGAATGTTCCCCCTCCACGGCAGATGGCGATGGAGTATGGAGTACCTACTGCCTCTGCCTCTGCCTCTGCCTACTGCGGTATCGCGGTACCTCGTGGCTTGGTCCCCTCGCGGCAGCGGTAACGGCGTTCGCACCGGACGAATTGCGGGCGTTGAATGCGGTCGGTTGTTGAATTCATCGGTTGAACGGCGGGGATCGTTGATCGGCCGGCGCGAGTTTAGCGCTACTTAATTTATATTCCGAAAACATCGTTCCCTAAAGCAAAGTTCTTATAAATAATGCATTTGTTTGTTTTACATTACATTAAAAATGTGGTCATATTAAAAACTAGCTCTGTACATTTTTAAGTTGTAGAAAGCAAAAGCAAATTATTTAGAACAAAAAACTTGTGAAAAAAGTTATTTGTTATGTAGATTTACACTTTTGAAGATTGACCGTGTTCAGGTGTCAGTAACATTTTACTAGTTTCTGCCATAAAATTTTCAATAAGAAACTCCCTTGTATTCTTTATTTCCACATGTATCTGGCTATAGATTACTTTACATCGAAAAAGATAACTGCTTACTGCAAATATGAAACCGTTTACTCTTTATTCGTGTGTTTATAACTTTAAACGTTAATCTTTTTCGTAAAAATATTTATGACATAAGTATCCCTCACACAAACCAAAACTTTCCAAAGGCAGTCATTTATTTTCTACAAGAATATTTCTTATATTTCTTTTGAAACCATATTTCCCCCCCAATGCTGTTGGCAGAGTTACTTGTTAATAATATATATTTGTTAAAACAGTTAAGGGGCATGAAGTAAGTGAGACAACGGGCGTTTAAATAAAATAAAATTGTATTATATGAGGGGCTTAGAAGCAAAGGCAGCAATCTCCAAAAACGGTTCTGTAGCATTGTCAACTTTTGAATGATTATTATAAAGAAATGGAGAATGTTAGTGCACATTAAACTAGGAGCAATTTAAAATAATTATCTCTAAATTTATCAACATATGCACAAAAGAAAAGTGCATTAAACGTTAAATCAACTTTCCAAAAAATAATTTAAAATGAAGGAGATTGCTGCCTTTGCTTCTAAGCCCCTCATATGCGAGAGAGACATCATTGTAAGGAGCATATCTAATTATCTTTGTCAAGTGTATTATTTTTTTTAATATTTAAATAAATCTAATACTAACGGAATCAGACATTTTTTTCACGCGAGAACCCTAAATTATAAAGAAATATATATTTGTTGAAAATGAAAATATCATTTATCAAACTTATAGTAAGTTTCATGTATTTGGTGCGCCACAAGACGCACAAAGGCACCAGTAGCAGTAACTCAATAGCTGAGTGGACAAACGCGTCGGATTCCGTCGTGAGTTCAATTCTTCTGATAGCCAAGTCCTCCATCATTACATAAGCAACATCTTTCGCTCATTATGATGGCAGTAGGAGTTTGTAAATATTGTCAGGTTATTCGTAACCCAGGAATGTTTGTATTTATCTTTAAAAAGTGTGTTATTTTTTTATATTGGTAAACTGATTAATTAAATCGTGAAAATAAACTAGAAAAGATATTAACTGCCAAACGTGTATTTGCTGATTCATCAATAAATTAATATTTCAACAGCAAGGTCCAAAAGCTAGAACATTCTTAAATCACCAGATGAGAACACTGCACTGCTTGGTTGCTTTGATACGAGAGGTATTACGGATATTGCTCACACCCGCCGGTAGGTACTACTAAACGAAGCCTCCCAGCCCGAACGCCGTACAGCCTTCTTTACCTCCGCAGCCTAAAGCACGAGCAGAGCCAGAGAGTATGGGAGGAGGCTGCATGGGTATCGGATGGATCCTCGGAATGTGTAAAGTTCACAACAGCGATTGGAGTCTACATATAATAATTGCAACGTTCACTTGTAAGAGCGATTTAATTCCGAAGGAATGCGCGAAACGGTTGGACAGCGCGGTACAGCTACGATAAATAATTGAAATAATTTTAAAGCTTTTGTACTTTGCATTCCTTAATATTTTTTATTCAAAAACTTTAATAGTTATAGACTTTAGATTAACGTGTTGGAGGAGTGTGCATATAAAAATAGCAAACATTTTGTGGATGTCTCAAAAATGGATGGCACTTTATTTCCTTAAGAGTCAGCATCCAAAAATATACACTTTTTGGCTTTCTAATACAAGCAATACTACAAATTATTTGTCTGTTATTGTTATATGAGTTGTTAGGGAAATGTCAAAGGTTTCCACTGAATACAATTTTTAAACAGTAATCTTTTAAATTATTTATGAAATGCACACTAGAATTTTATGTAAAACGTTCGAAAACGGCTGCACAGGTTTTCAAACTGCACCTTTTAGTGACATTTTAGTATGTTTTTCAAAGAATTCAAAAACATTACAGCTTATTTTTTTATTAATTGGATACCTTAGACATTTTTCTAACTGCCTATGTAGAATTAACAAATCAATCGTGTGCAGTATTGCTTGACGTTTAGCGCCATTTCGGGTGCTGAGCCTTAACAGTATTATGACTTTTTAGAAAAAATGTTGAACGGTGTTTTACGACGTGCTTTGACTTTATTGACATAAAATTTATAATTATAATAATAATTTTATTCCAGAAGGTATACAGGTATAGAGCAATGCAATACATTCCATAAATATATAATATTTTATTTCACGTCTCTAGAGAAGTTGGGTAGTAAAACTAGTATTATAAACACTAATCAGTTGTATTTGTGATCAGTAGCTGCATGACATGTTTTGAACGCTTCGTGGTTTTTTTAACGTTTTTCTAAACACATGCGGAGAATGTTGAGTCGTCTTTACAAAAGCTAATAGTTTTATTGTGATGGATTATGTTAAAAATGTTGAATGTTTTGTGAAGTGTTTTTTTTTTATAAAATCAACACCAAATCAATAAAAGTGTTACTTTTTTGTTGCAATTCACATCAATCAGTATTAGCCGAGTTGACACATGTGTCTGGTGTCAACCCAGGTGTTGTGAGTTCAACTCTTCTGCTATGTTCTCCATCATGCCCAACAAAATTTCCCTCTTATTGAGATGGTAGTAGGTATGGTAGCAGTTTTTTTTTTTAAATATTGTTAGGTTATTCGTCACCCGGGTATATTTTACATATAAAAAAGTTAGGCGTCTTTCGGGCGATATGTATTAAATGGCACAAAAAATGTCGGAGAGAAATAAATTCATCGAGACTGCAAATAATTTACAGTCAACTTCAAGATTTTCAAATACTTCCAGAAGGCCTAACACCTTCTACGGTCGACTTAATTCTTCCGCCTTCTTCGATCAAGAAACTCATCTCCCATGTCTCCCACTCCATTACCTACCTCTAATGTCATTTTTATGGTGTAGATTTGAACAAGAAAGCAAAGTGATCAATTTTGCGTTTTCGAAAACCAACGCGGATTTGTACAAATTGTATTTAACCGGGAGCTAGACGTAGAACTACGGAATCAAGATACTAATATTCTTACTCTATGGCAAATATTTAGATGGTGCTCTTACTCTCCATAAATTAAAAAAAAAAAAACAAACAACCAACATTAATTACACCGATCCGTGGCGCTTCTACAGTATTCTGCCGTCTCCCATAACTACTTTTTAGTGCCCACTGTTGTTTGTTACAATTATTTAATTCCATGTTTCCAACGATCATCAAGGAGACATGTATGTTTTTTTTTTTTTCTCTCACGCATTTACAATATATATATTCGTAGAAAGCAATCATTTTGTGGTTTGACATAGCAGGTGCTCTATTATCCATAAAAATGGTCAGGGCAACAGATTAAATAATTTAGAAGCACTAGAAATAAAAAAAGCCATTAGAATGAAGTAGCCATATTCTTATAATCATTCAAATTTGTCCAGTAGTCCAATATCAGGTATATATCCCGTAAACTCATAATTAATCTCAATAAAAATTTCTCATAATTATTTAATCACGTTCTCGGTTGACTTTTTGCCTCTTTCATTTAATATTATCTGTCTCCTTCTCTCTGTTCTTTTGTTATAATTTAAATGTATTGCTATTGTTTTCTCGTTGTTCTGTTATTTTATTTTATATTTTTTTCTCCCTCTGTATGTTTTTATAACCGCACACTTTGTATTTGTTTAGTTTGATTTTGTACCCTGGTGGTGCTTAGGCTAAATGAAACCGGTGGGTTATAAAAATTAAAGTAATATCTGTGGTCATATACAAAGTTATTTTTTAACTTCTTAAAATATGTCAAACTACAAAGGGATTGCTTTCTACGGAAATATAAATGATCTTTGTTTTTAAAAACCGTCGTAACGTGTGTTTTAAAACAATATTTCAAAAGTATTAAATACTTCATGGATCAAACATCCACAGATTATACACGATAGATTTATTCATTCACGCCTTCAAATTGTCGCCAAAGCATCGCCACATATTGCGTTGGCGGAAATTAATTTCGAGATTGTGCCCAGGTAGACCGTTCTCCAGGTAGAAATCTGCTCATTAGTCCAAAGGTGAATCGCTGTGTGGGAAGATTCAGGTAAATACACTCACGACGGACTGAAGCCACGGACATACTACGTTTATCGCGAGGCATTCATCATTGCGCCACAATTAAACAAATTACAATCCATTTGCTTCATATTATCGTACGATTTGTAAAACACACCATAATTGTGAAAGTCGGTGTAAATACCGGCACGCACGTTCTGATCTCCGGGTAATTATTGATTATGTATTTCACGGTTTGTCGTATGAAATTGAGCTTATTTTTATACGGTGTTTATATGGGGGCGGCAGTGAATTACTGAACTTGAATAAATACCATTTATTGCAAATGTTTTATTTCATGAAATGAATTAGTGTTTATGGCGAATTTATTAGCGACTGGCGATATTAACAATCGTCATACGTCGGGGTGGGAAGTTATGTGGATGAAAATGCATTGAAATATTTTTTTATAAGGAATTTCAATGAGGAATAGCTCAAGAAAAAAAAACCAAATAAATACAACTGGAGGGTTCCTGTTTTGTTTCTGGTAAACGATAATATTTTTTAATGTTTAGATATTGACGCTTGACTCTGTGCAAAAAAATAATTCATTTCATAGATTCTCCTTACATTCAACGGATTTCAAACTTTGAAAAAATACATTGGGTGAGATTTTAGTGTATTTTCTGCTGGTGTTTCTATCGAAGGTTTTCCGAAGAGCTAGCCCCACTGATCTTTTCGGCGCCGGTGCATATCCGTGAGAAATGGTTGTATTTTCGTTTGAGAACGGGTCGTTTTTATGACTCGTTCTCATGTTCAACAGCTCGGCTGTAGAATAACGTTTGTGTTTTCTCTCTTCTACAATATGGGTTTCTTCAGGACACCCATGTCGGTTTCAATCCTTTCTCTCCAAAAATTGACTTTTCGCATAGCATCCCTAAAATTAACATTTACGAGTATAGCTTATGTGTGGTTATAATATAAGATTAATACACTTATTTAAAAAGTAATCACCAGAAAAAATCGTAATAATTGAATTTTTATGAATCTAAATTTTATCAATGCAAAATATTTTTTGTTTAGAGGGTCTGCCAGCAGGTTTGCCACAGTTCATATACGAGTACACTATCAAACCTTCCCAGTGAGTGTTTTGTTTTATCGTAGATGATCCGTCCTAAAACAAGGGACTAATAACAAGGAGAAGAAAACTATAAACCAACGCCAATCTTCCATTTGAAATAATATTACATTCATATTAGTGTTATTAGATAATATTGAATAACGTGGTTCTGAAATAATTGCATGCGGTTTTACCCTTTGCTCAACTTACCGTCTGTGGTTTGCTGAATTATTATAGTAACTTCGACTTCATCGGTTTTTGGGTTAAGCCATAAGACTAGTTTAACCCGTGGAACTATCCACGACCTTTGCAAGCGTTGATGTACTTGGAACGTTTCACAAAAAAATATGAAATGTTTTCTTATCTAACAGATAACAATATGAGATTTGATAAAGGTTACAAAGTGATTCATACGATCAAAGGTATATTGATTTGATAAAAATCTTCAAGGTCAATAATACAAAATACACAATGATGTTAAATTATATGCCTCGATGTAGACATTTATTCAAGAGATTATCAAGCTCTAAAAAAAAATTATTCGAAGAGTACAATTTATTATGTCTAACATAATTGACTACCAAAACCTTTTTCAGGTGTATGTTCAATCAAATGTATGTTTTTGTACTATTTTTGTCATTGCTTCATTCTAATAATAGGTATGTGCTGTTCTTTCTCTGTTGCTCTTTTTTCTCATACGTGTTGTGTATTTTTTGTAATTGCACTTTGGTCCATAAATATAAAAAAATAAATAAACTATACGTAATTAAATGAAGAGGTGTCTGCTTTACTTCAGACAGCATTTTTTTGTAATTTCTATGCATATCTAATGAATTTATAGAAAAAAATTCGTAAAACACCTAAATAAAGCTATGCATGGACATGGAATTTTATATTTAACTCAATCGCAAGATTTACTTCTGAAGGGAACAAATTAAGCACAAATTATTTATTTTGATACTGGTTACCCGTTAAAATTACGGGATGTAACTTAAAGAAAAATAATGAATTATTTAATCCCCCTTTTTCAAATATAGAATAATGTCTACTAAAATACTTAATGGGAAGTTATTTATTTGGTAAGCAGAGATTTGAAAAGATATATTTTTTTAAAATTTGATGATTTCAATTAGTATCAGTTAATTACTTTGAAAAATTTACAATCATAATATCGCACGTTTTCACGAAGGAAATTATTTATAGTTAATTATTTCAGACGTTTAAAATTATATTTTTAAAAAGGAACAGACTTTCCCGACAATTGTGCCAGTCAATTTTAGGCTTACCAAAATGATGAAAATACTGCTGATTTGTTTTCACTTGATCATTTTTAACGAATCGGTTCAGACTGCTAACTTTAAAACATAAACACAATAAAATGCCACAGCAAATTAAGAAACTTAAATAAAAATCAGATGTATTTAAAAAATTCTTAAATGATTAAGTACAAATTACACAAAACAAATTTAAGTAATAACATAGATTTTTTATTTGTAATTTCTAATTTCGGCAAAATAAAACAATTTTTGCAAATAAATATTTTATCTTTCATCATACTTTCAAAGAAATTAGAGTAAGATTGGTTTTTTAAAATAATTTTCATTTAGTCACAAATAATTTCAAAGGTTGCCTCAAAAATTACAAAAAAAAACTCTATCTTTAATGGCCTATGTTTTATCAAAAAACAAAAATAAATATAGTAAGTCAAGAGCGTACTAAATATGTTTAATATATCAACATAATATATTTTTAGTTGTTTTCTTTAGATTTTAATGAATAATCCACAGTGAATGGTGATGGGTCAGAAATCAGAGGGTTCACGGGTAGCTTGGGCGAAGATAGTGCAAGAATTCGTATAAAGAGAGAAAATATATATCATCTCACTTAATCAGGCGAGATGATATTGTTAGGGTTGAAATAGAGGAGAGAAATGGTACAAATCTTCTTTCGTGTTTTTGGGAAGTCGGTTCAAGCGTGTGTTCTATTCGGAAAGGTGGCCGAATCAAGTAACAAGGTCATTGTTTATATCTAGTACCTACTCACGTCCCGTCAGCCTAATCAAGTCAGAACAGCAAAGTTTGTCACAGTGTATTTTTGGCAAATCGCTAGGAATTTGTGAAGTATTTCTTTTATTGAGCGTAGCGACATACGCATTATTTTTGTATTTGTCTTTTTCAGACATTTTTCATTGGCTTTTAAAGTTTCCAAATGGATTTCTTCAAAAGTAATTGTTTTTTGTTTTTTATGATTTAAAACGATACAGATGTAAAAACCTTTGAACGGATATTTACGAACTTTGAAAAATTATAAAAAAGGTAACTCCTACATTGGGACGAGCTTCCACCAGCTTAAATTGTGTTTTTGCTTTGCGGTAAATACTTACCCACGAACAGAGTTAATTAATTTGAATAATCTACTGTTTTTAAATTACTGTTTAATGTTTATACTGATGCTTTCGTACTAATTATTAATTAAAAACTCTAAATTAATTGTAAATGGATATTTATTTATATATTTTTCAATTTGGCCAGGAAAATAATGCCCTTCAGGGCCTATGTAATCTTTGAGGATAATGTGTGGAGTGTATTTTCGAGGAAAGAAAGATGTGAACCGGGGTCTTGAGGAGACTCGGGGTAACTCGGACTCGGATGATAATTAATAGTACCAAATAAAATCTGCTACCAGGAATTCATTTCGCACTACTATTCACTAAATTTACTGCAAAGTTATTTGCGCTAAGCCGTATCTGAAGATCTTACAACAACAAAACCAGGTACACAGCCATATGATGGATCAAATTCAGATTCATCCACGCACTGGCTTTGCCTATGTGGGATTTTTTTAATGTTTACATTATACATAAGTACATACATATTATTTTGTTTTTTTTTTATACATTGTTTTTTCTAATTTTGTTATTCCTCTATAATAGGTTTTTTCACTTTAAATAATGTTCATAAAAAAGATTTTTTTTGTACTCTTTTCTTTTTTTTTAAATATATGGTTTATTGTTAAATAAATCTTTTTTTTAATATGTGTTACAAACAGAAGTCAAGCAGTTAGAGCCAAAAGTTGTTCCTAACGTTTTTTCAATATGCCATTAGGAATCCCACAAGGATCACATCCCGGACCTCTATTGTTTCTTTTGTACATTAATGTAATAGGTAAATATTTTACAAACTCAACATTTCTCATTTTCGCAGATGACAATTAAGCTTACAAAAAAGTTACAATTATTAATGACAGCCTAGAATTGCAAAAAGATATTATTAAGCTTGGAATTTATTATGCAAAAAACCACCTGTTCCTTAACCTGAAAAAACACAATATCTTTCGCTAAAAGCACTAACCACCTAATATTTCAATACAAAATCAATGATGTAGAACTAAAAAGATGCAGTGAAATAAGGGACTTGGGAATAATAATGGACTCCGGGATGTCTTTCCGCTCACACATAAATTCCATCAGTGAAAGGGCCTACAAATTTCTATGATTCATCGTAAAAGTAACTTAACCATTCAGATTACTACATGTAATTATAATACTTGCTCGCTCTATAATAGAATTTGGAGTCCACAGCACATTTTTCACATCGAAAGACTAGAGATTTAACAAAAAGGCTTTGAAACACTTAAATTTTATGTCCAAGCGAATACCCAAACAACAAAGAGATTCGTTAGCTTTCCATATGTTATCATCACTAGAAGATTAAAAAAAAATTCCTACAAAAAAATTCCATTAAAAATTATCAACATTTCCACTGTCGAGTACAAAAAACATACTTAAACCAATTATTCCACGCGCAAAAACTAACTACACACAACATTCATTTCTCAGAAGAACATTCACAAAATACAATACCATATTTTCCATTTATCCACAGGTAGGTTTACTAAATGTATACTAGATCAAATTAAATCACAAGGTTAATTATGAACTGTCTACCCCTGCTCGGTGTTATAGATCTTAAAGTTACTTTGATTAGTTTTCTCTATTTTATTAACATTGTGCTGTGTTTCTTTATTTTATGTTGTTTGTATTTATCACTTGACTTATATTATTTTTATATAGTTTTATTTGACTTCGTCTATGAATATTTGACTTTTTAATTTGTTTTTTTTGTGTTTCTTAAAAACTAAATGAATAGATTTTTTTTTCAATTCACTGTCAATATGTTGCTTATTCAATCGTTATCATTATTTTTCTTTCCACTTTGGTCAAAAAATGTATTTATTACTAGCAGAAATTTCACTGCTTGATGCAACAATTAATAACTGTATATTTTCCCAAATAAAAAATAAAATTAATGAATCTGCCATATGTGTTTTTAATCAAAACTCGTTACATATTATTGTTATCTTGACGTACATCAAGGTTAGGGTATGTCGTTGGGGTAAGTTTTGTAACCATTAAATTGTTTCCGGGCTCTAACAATATGTGTATTGGAACGGTTCACTGCAAAACCGTCTTCTATTGTCCATGTCGTAAAATTAATAGTCATTGTTTTTCCCTTGAACATTCATTGGGGACCCTTTTCTGAATGAGAAACAATATATTAATTAATATGTTTCTGGATTAAGTATTTTACACCGACCAAAATCTCAAAATATGTTTCTACTGGGAACATTTTTATTCTACCAAAAGAATTTTGTTTTCCCAAATGTCATTACATTGCCACGTTTTCCAATTAAAGCGGAATAAACATGTTTCTATTACTCAGTAATGGCGCTATTAGCAAAATAACAATTCAAAGCTTTTAATCCTAACCTTTACATGGAAGGGGTGGAGAAAACAGGCTGTACATTTATACGTAAAGCCTTTAGCTATGCCTTTGTTAGGAAATTACGATTATTATAAATCCATTTAGGGTCTTTAAATTAAATTCACGAAGAACATTTTTCAATCAAATGTAAACTGTGAAAATGCACATTGTAAAATACTAACACAAAACATATAATGCTTTTTAATTTTACCCTTCAATAATTTAATAATTCTGTCAAAAAGTTTATTCATTTTTAGGCTTGATTGGTTGAATTTGGCTCAAGCCTAAAATTTGTGAAATTCTTTTTTAACTAGTATTTAAAAGAGTATTTTTTTTATTTTAGCTTTAAAAACCGTTTTGAAGAGTCTTTAACTTTTAACATGTTAACATAGTCAGATGCTAGATACAAACTGCTTTTTTTACATAGCCAGATGCTAGATACAAACTCTTTTATGGATAAATCAGTAGTACTTTTGGCAACGTAATTACTTTTTACTAAATCAGATAGGCAGAATAAAAGAAGAAAAAAATAAAGGGTGTTTTTAAAGCAGTCCCAGATGAATCTTCAAACGACTCTCGAAAAACTGCATGTGGTACTGGACTTTAGTAAAGATCACCAAATTATATTGCTTTCAAAATAGTTTTGTATTAATTTATAAAATCAATATACAGATTTTTGCTATAGTCAGTGATTTTTTTTAATAATTGTGGCGTATAACAACAGGTATATAAAAAAAAAACACTGGATGTATCTGCAAACAACAAAAAATATTCGATAGTATCTACTTAACCGTTTTAATCAAAGAAATTCCGTGTTTAATGACTATCGTGGATAGCAAAATCACGTGGTTAATGTGTTCAAAGGCGGCTAGAAATATCCTTTAAGCCTTTACACGTATCGAGTTTCAATCCGTACTACGAGCCAACGAATTACAACGCATCACTGGTCCCATACATTTTCTATCCAAGCACTAATCAGCCCAGTGGTTTCGAACTTACGAAGGCCTAACTTTGTTCTTCACTTGATTAATTATAAATTTGTACGCTTCATTTATTATGCATAGTGAATGGTATTAAAAAATAAATGTATGTATGTATAATATAGTTCATCCGAGAATGTAATTTTATCTTTACAATATTATCAATAATCAAATCAATAAATTTAACAAATATTGTTTTAGTTACTAAATTTACTTACCTAATCGACTGGTTTCGGTAGAACCTTTCCACTATCAAAACACAAACGTTGCTATTTACTAGCGTTGTGACCGCTCTATGTGAAGTACTATAAAGAACTACTTCATTTTGCGACAGTTCAAACATCATTCATTTTTCAATGAACAAATACTTAAATTGAAGTTAGACTACAAAGAACTACTTTTTTTGCGGCAGTTCAGTTGAACTTGAACTTCAGAGCTTACAAAGAAGTACTTCGTACCGACTAGTATTTTGTTTTGGCGAGGAACTTCTGTCAATTTGCTAGTACTTTTTGAAAAAATCTCCTTCGTGGAATTTTTCTGGCACAGGAACCGGTTCCAAAAAGAACTGGATAAATAACCGGTTCTTCGCCGATCACCGGTAACTGGAACCACAGGTAAACCCAATTCTGATATAGACCATCTCTAATTTCAAATCTCTTTTTGACGAGTTCGACTTCAATTGAAGTGTCCACTGCGACGAGTTCATTTTAAAGAACTAGCAGATCGTGAAGCATTCACAAAACATTGAAGTTTATCCCAACGCTAGTATTTACCGAGAAGACGCATATTGTACAACACATAAATTTTCCTTCTTGTGTTTTAAATCTACGAAAAATTAGTATCTGGGCGAATTACGATAAGTTCAAAGTGATCATCACTTACAAAATTGAAGTACTTCTAGAAACATGAAACGGTGATGAATTATTAAAAGAAGATAAATAAATAATAACAATTATTTTTATGCTTTTGTGTTACTTGCATATTAATATTGTTATGTATTTCTTATAAAATCACCTATGTACCTAAATATGGCAAAGAAATTCACAATATATCGAATAGAAGGTTTTTTTCGGTCAAAATTTTAAAACTAATATTACATTGTTTTCATTCATTTTATTTTCGAATACCTCTGGAAGTAAATTCGTTACAAGATTCTTGACAGAATTCTGACAAGTATTGGCAATGCCTTTATGGTTACTATAACTTTCTAGTTGTCGATTACCTTTTACAACACGTTCCCTCCCACACTGCAGTTAAATCTCGCGTGTTATTTAAAA
This sequence comes from Drusus annulatus, assembly GCA_022651775.1. Classification (NCBI taxonomy): domain Eukaryota; kingdom Metazoa; phylum Arthropoda; class Insecta; order Trichoptera; family Limnephilidae; genus Drusus; species Drusus annulatus. The sequence continues at coordinate 374,395 of JAGWCC010000396.1, read as the reverse complement.
ACTGTTGCGGTATTAATTATAGCTTTGTTGGTGGTATATTGGATGCAATTTCCAAAGTGGCACGTACGCAAATCCATTCAGTTTTCATATTATTATTGGTCATCCAAGCGAAGTAAATGCACAAACCTGCGAATAGTAATAAACTTAACCCATTTATTACATTTTATTGGCTCATGTTAAGTCTATTTTAAATAGGTTCGTAGTTGAGATTCTACATCAAAAAGCATGTAGGAAACTGTACGATAAAGTTTGACAGGATTTAATTTTATGATCGTAATTTTTTTTTAACCATGATAGTATCGGTTAAGGTTTTTTATTTAAATGCTATCTGTTATATAATTTGGGGTTTCTTAAAAATAAACTGTAAGCTTCGGGTTATAAAATTTTGGGTAGGTATAAACAAAACCCGGTCTGCACCGAAAATATTATAATATGTGATCTTTAAACAAATTTATTTTCATTATCTTTTCTAGACAATATGATGTACTCACGATGCTAATGATGAAAACAGATAACATAAAATTTAATTCAGTACTCTACAAATGCTGTGTAACTGACCTGATAATGGTCCATAAAGATGACCAAATGTAATGTATTTATTACCAGTATTCTAACATTCTAACTTAAAATCAAAAAACATCTTAGATGTTTAAATAATTACGGTTTTTCAGAATTCGCCAATCATCTTATTGAAAAAGATTATACTTTCAATTAAAGCACCGGTAAACACAAGAACGGCCATGACAACAGATCAAATAACTTAGAAGTACCAGAAATAAAGAAAGCCATTAAAATTAATAGTCATATTCTTAATAATCAGTTTAATTTTTCCAGTAGTCCAATATTAGGTATATTTTCTGTAAACTCATAAAATTTCTCATTATTCTTTAATCACTCTCTCAGTTGACGTTTTGCCTCTTTACTTTCATATTGTCTGCCTCTTTTTCTCTGTTCCTTTGTTATAATTTTAAATGTAATTCTATTGTTTTCTCACTGTTCTCTTATTTTATTTAATAATGTGTTCTCCCTTTGTATGTACGAGTATATATAACCACACACTATGTATTTTTGGTTAAGTTTATTTTTTTACCCTGATGATACTTAGGCTAAGTGAAACCGGTCGGTCATAAAAATTAAAATATAATCTGTGGTCTTATACAAAGGTATTATTCAATTAACACTTTATATTATTTTGACATGGATAATGTTGCATTTCTCACCTGCTTTGCAGTGTCCGTGGTGAAGGAGTGGCAAAACTGCGAGTGCGCGGGCCCCCGGGGCTCTCGGGCCACGAAGCCGAACAGGGCGCGCGCGGGCTCACACGTCGCGTACGAGATGCGACGGAGCGCGTGCGCCATCTGTACACTCTGCAACCAACGAATGCAGTGTTAGTGGTGGTTCGGGTCTTGGCCAAACGCCGGACGTCAATAGATGACGTCTCATACGTTATATTTTTCTTAATGCGTTTACTGCAGCTTTATCCAATTCAAACTGGACGATGTACCCAAGGAGTTACTCAGTTCTATTTCAGCAACATTTTCAGTGATCACTCAGTGAGAAAATTGTAATTATTTAATTTATATTTTATCATTGCAACTGACTCGTGCTTCAAAATTGAAACGCCACTTTTACAGTTCAAGGCTTAGCGGACGTTAATCCGTACGATTACATGGGTGAAAATCAACTGCACTGCCATCGAAAAAAACACTTCAATTAAACTTTTGAGCCGCTTAACTTTGTGAAAGCAGTCGTCAATGTTATATTATTGAACGGAAAAGCAAATTATTTTAACAATGGGTGTTTATTGAGTCTAGTGCGTTTTATAAACGGCTTAACACGTTACCTGATCGTTCGGGCGGCATACTTTGACACCAGCCAATGACACCACTATAAGCACTGGTATTGCCCGTCCCGCTTCCTGGAACAAAAAATAAAAAGTTAATGTTTCTATCTGTAATCAATCTGGAGAACAATAAAGATCAGTATATGTTTCACAAGATTCGTGAATCTTCCACTTTGAAAAGATATCAATGTGCATGTGTCGTGTTTACTTTGGCAAGGTCGAAATGTCAACTATCAATCAATAAAATGCAACCTCCAATAATAACTTTGTTTTAATTTTAATTTAATTTCATTTCTTTTCTTCTTTCTCCTTCTTATTTATTTTTGTTTTATCTTTATTAATATTTACATTTAATATTATATAATTTATGCACACAACCTATGTTTGATACAGGAATATCCTAGTGAGACAGACATGGACCAAACCCATGTATTTTTTCAAATATTTTGGCAAGAATAAACAAATAAAAATAAGATTAAAAAAACTCAAGATCACCAACTTTCGTTCTGGAACAAAAAATATTAAAGACCCCGTTACAAAATGTTTTTCTTTCATCCCTTTACGGCCTCCACGGTCAAGTGATAAAACGCTCGACTACGTATCCAAAAGTCGCGGGTTCAAACCCGGCGTGCGCAAATGACTTATATTTAATTGATTTAACACTTTTAATTAATTAAAAATAATATAAGGTATATTTTCGACACGTTTAAGAGTGGTAGATACATGAAGTATCGCCCTGGTGAAAGACCACCATTCAGGAATCGAAACGTTGCTTAAAAATAGCTTGAGTCGTGTTTGGTGACTAGGTCTGAATATCCAGGTACTTTCCAACCTTCTTTTTCCCCATCTCATTCCCCTCCTCACTACTTTCAGCCTCACAAAATATCCCAAGTTGGTGATGCCGTAATCTTACTTGCTCTGGACGATTGGGAGCAGTTAATTACTATAAATTATAATTTCTCATAAACGACGTATTCAATAAACTTAGAGGTAACAACGTAGTTATCAGTGGTAAAATCAAATGAAAAAGTACCATTAAGAACTTATATTGCTGCGGATTAAACCCCGATGTTTCAGACCACTCGGCCACGAGCCGAAACTTTATCGTTTAACTACCTGCAATATAACAAATGATTATATTCACATCTGTTTCCAATATGTTCACTGTTACAGAGGTATATGTGGTGAGAAATTAGGTTTTTTTACGCTTTTCGTGATTTCCATATTGACTTATTTATAAAGCTTTTCAATTTCTTTTTCGCACAAGAACCTGGATTTTGAAAAAGGCAAGTTTTCGCATATAAATATACTCACATCAGACATTTTTTCCTAGAAAAGCAGAATATATAAAGTGCACATATTTAAATAGAACAATACCAATGATCAAACTTCACGAATTTGTATTTGCCTCAATCAAAACACCCACCAAAAGCTTTCATTAAAATGACGGAACCGCAGTGTATAATTATTTTGAGTGCATTTAAAAACCCTCTTGTTATATGCTGTTAAATAAATAGTCCACCTACCCTCGAGGTGTCCCCTGGGCCCTTGTAAAATCGAGGAATTTATGTTGCTTACGATACACCCAACACGTGTCCGTGATTTACAGCCGTTGGAGTCCTGCCAAGAGGTTTTCACCGAAGCTTTCATTGCAACGAAACGAAATATATTACCAATTGGGCTAGGCTGCTAAGTATTTTACTGTGCTTTACAGTATCAGTTGGAAGTAGATGCAATGAGGAAGTACTGTGAAATGTTTTATTTTTTTGCAATAATCTTTACAGTTAGATATTTGTCAACTACACACTAACAGGCGTAAAATAACAGCTTATTATGCTTATACAAAGTATTAAATAAACTAATTGAATTGAAACCAATTTAAAAAACAAATATTAACGTAAGAATCAGACACCAAGAAGATATAAAACATACAACACCAATTTTGTATTCTTCAACCCCCTCTCCCGCATATGTTGCTTTTATAACGAAAATGTTACAAAAATTTAAAATAATGTATTCTCCGATTCCCCCAATAAAATACAAACAACTCACTTTTTCAAATGCATTTTACTATTACCCTTGTATTATTTAATGTTTTTAAATAATATACATTTTTTTATACTTGAATATAATACTATATTTCTCTCTTAAATACTGTAAAATCACTGTTGCAACTCTAATGTAAGATAATATTTTATACTGTAGTATGTTATTAATCGGTTAAATGTTCCTAATGAATAGTATATAAATTCAAATTATATTTAACTTAACTAAGCTTTTATGCCTATTATTTTCCGTAAATGTAAATGGATGGTTTATCCACCAATCAAAACAAACACCATTTTAAACACCATCTAGGTGTATAATATGTGGTCGGGTAGATCTTTTGTATACCATACAAAGATGGCAGCCAGAAGAAAATTTCAAAAAATATATATCAATAATTTTCAAATGAAGAATGAGATCGATTCAAAATGCCGGTTTCTTATAAAGTCTCGGTAGCTCAATTGGCAGAAGCGGATAGAGTAGAGGTTTCGAGTTCGAGTCTCGATCGCGACCGTAATTTTTCTGTTTCATATTTACGTTGAAGATTATTGATATTATTTCAATAATTAATACTAAATAAATCATTTTTTAATGAATTTCTCACAAGTAAAAATACAACAATACCTGCGTACGTTCTCAGGTCTTAAAATATGGTTTGTATTAATGGTTTCTAACAAAACATTATTTTAGAAAAGTGACAAATCGCAATAGGGAATATGGTCTTATGGGAAAATATGGAAATATTCGTACTGATAAGTAAGTAGTGGGCGTTCTCAAAAATTCGCTTTATGAGACTTTTATGGTTTTCCTTCATTTGAATGGCAACACTAATTCATAATTTGACTAAAATAATTGTACAGTACACGTTGTTAGATTCGTTACTTATTTAAAACGAAAGTCAGTAATCTAAGCTCCAGCGAACATTTGACAGAAAAGAATCTCATGGCTTTGAACTTTATGTAAATCAAAATCATTTTCGCAGGGTTATCCCTGACTGTAATATTCAAGATCAAGTTCGCCCTGAATTTACCCTACGAAAAGTGTAAGAATATCCGTAATGAAGCGTAAATTCCGATTTATTTTGATAAATGTGTGCGAGCGACCAATTTAGCAACACGGGTGTCCGCCAGGGGGGGCGTACCTTAAAGAGGCCTGGTATCCACGAAAATACTAACTCAACATAATGAGATGTATTACCGGTACATCAAATCAACGAATATGAAACAAATAAAAAAATTGAAAATTGAACGAAACGAGTGCAAACAAATTTTGTTTGCACAACATATTATGTTTTCCGGATTTTTTTTTTTTGGTCAACTGGCTTGATCGGGGAGCTGGTAGTATGCCAGTAAATTACCGTGGTGATCGATGGCCCGGTGAGTAGTACGCTCGGCTAGCAGTCAGACAGATTGAGTTCGAAACTCACAGTCGTTACCGATTGACTTTCTATGAATGACAAGTTTTGTTTTTTAAAATACTAATATACGCATGGCTTACAGTAGAGCAGTAAGATCATTGAGACGCAGATGCCGCGGTTTCAAATATGACCTACTAAAAATTATTTAAATTTCCATGCGACATTTCACATACAAAAACAAAATTAACTCATGCATATTTTGATAGCACTTCATTACAGAATGGAGGATATTCGTTAACTTATAATGCTTGAATATTGATGCTTTTAAGTACCAACATGTTAACTGTTCTAAATATGATTTCCCTTTTCTTTGCTTTAACAATTTTGTTAATATGAATGCATACTTTTCTAGATTTTTACACCCTTAGCTTTTAGTAATTTTTTTTTTTCAATCTGTTTATAACAACAATACGTTGTCAAGCAATACTTTTTTTAAATTTTTAATAGACTTTTTGCGCTCATCAATTTCAATCAAAGGATTAATAAAAAAACATAGAATAATAGTCTTTCGATCTTCTGGTGTTACCATTATTATTTTAAAAGTCCACCTGAATTCAGATTTCTTAATTTGTGAAAGCGTCCAGATACACTTTATGATTTAAATGCTTCTTTCATAAGTTTCCAGAAAAAATTACCCTTGGATGTTTGCTTTAGAGCATATTTTACATTTAACACGATTGTCGGCGTCCAAATATTCAAATATATCACCAAGTTTCACTTTCTGATATTTCGATGGTGGCACACCTTCGGAAAGCCATTCAACTTTGAATCGATCATCATTTTTGTCCTAATGAAAAGTTTGAAATATCGCTATCACCTCGTTTCGACATTTTTATGGAAAGAATATTTTTTTTGAAAAACTTTATTTACAAATTTAAGTAGGTACTATTATTATATTCACTGGATAATATTGTACACATACTATTAACGAATAACGGAAAAAAGACACGTTATTACTACGGTATTATATCATAGGTGGATCAATGATTTTTAGCAAGAAAACACAACTTGATTCTCAATTACACAATAATTTAAGAGTTACAGTAAAAAGAGATAGAAGGTATACCCAATGACATTACAATATATACAAGCAAAAAATTCAAACACCAATAAAATAACACGAAGTCCTTCGAACAAGGGATAATTCACCGTCAATAATTTAGTCAAAATACGTAACATAAAACGAAAAGTTATATGGTGTTACCACGTTTCTCACACATCTCAAGAAAGGAACCTGAGAACCTATCATAAAATATTAGTTATTTTTGTTTATAATTGCGCAAAACAAAAATCTCGCTAGACTTTCCACACCTGTCAGGGAACGTTGTAAGTAACTAATATAAAATAAATATAACTTAAACAAAGTTCTCATAAAACTAATTTCATGCAAGTATTACTCGAAATAAATTAAAATAGCGTATTTTAAAAACACATAGAAAATAAATAATTTTTCTTGTTAGACTAACATAGCAGCAGCTTCATAATCGTAATCAGTGCAGCTTCTCCAAACATTAAGCCATTGACAAATGTTCAAAAATGTATTATTCATCCACATCCTTAAACGCCCACGGATGTTTGAACAATGGCGTTGCGGCATCAAGACTCTCCAGTTCACAGGACATGACGCACTTGTCACGAGTATAGTGACAATACCAATAATTAAAATGACTATTGAGATAGTTACGCGCGTAGAACACGACAAGTTTGGCCGGAAAGGAATCCGACAGGAAGTTCCTAATACGCGCGCGACGAAACAACTAGTATTTCCGGCGGAGAAAAATCTAAACAAGACTTCAAAGAGCTGCATACCATGATATAAATCGGAATTCTAGGCAAATTTACGGTATTTTTTGACTTTCTAGCTCCCAGCAGACTTTTTTTTCACAAAAAATTAATCATGTAAATCAATAATGGTGGAAATTAGAATTACCTCTAAACATTAATGCTTATTTTTTTTAAATATTTTCAAATAATATCAATAATCTTTAGTGAAAAGTATGAGATCGATTAAAAATGTCGGCTTCTACCTTTACCAATAGCTGAATTGGTTGAAACGTTACTCCCGGATAGAGTAGAGAATCCGAGTTTGAGTCTCGGTTGTGACCATTGTCTTTTTTATTTTCTGGCTTTTTCTGTTTTATATTTGTGTTTTAGTTTATTGAGATTATTTAAATGTTAAAGAAAAAAACATAATCATTAATGCTTTAAAGTTAGTTTCAATTATAACAATAATTATTGGTTTTGGGGGATAATAAACCGTATCGCGTTTGTTCCTCTTTAGATAACCCAAATAATCAATCATCGTGATATTTTGGACCGTGAAAATCTTGAACCACATTATATAATGTTACGCAATGCAGTTTGAAGGATAGATTGCATGAAATGAATCTTATATTCTCATTGCAAGAATGCATTCGTAAGTAGCTAACCATTTAAAGTCATAATGACCGCTCGGTAGCTGAGTGGACAAACATGTGGGATTCCCACCCGGGCGTCGCGATGCCTCGTCGTAGGTTCGATTCCTCTGCTGGCCAAGCATTGCACAAGCAACATTTTCCGCTTATTATGATGGTAGTAGGAGTTTTTCAAATTTTGTCAGGTTATTCGTAACCCAGGAATGTTTGACTTTCTTTAAAGAAAAAAAACATAAATAATCTGCAAAGAAATATCAAGACTATGGCATCCCCAATTGGGGTATGTTGTGAGGATGAAAAGAGTGGGGAAGGGAAGGATGTGGGGAACAGAAAAGTCGAGAAGTACCTGACTATTCCGATGTGGTCACCAAACACGACTAAAGCCATTTAAAAAAAAAAAACGTTTCGATTCTGAATAATGGTCTTTCACCAGGACGATACTTTAAAAATAAAAAATAAAATGTTTTACCCTGATGTTGCTTAGTCTATGGTAAGTGAATCTAGTCGGTCATAAAAAATAAAATAAAATTTGTTTCATTGAATATTTTTTTGATATATATTTTACTACACTCTTTTGAAAAAATATTCCTACACGATGTTTGAGAAATACTTAACCTCTCTATAATTTAAAAAAATAACAAAGAATAACTTGTACTAGTCTGAAGATGGCCGTTATAGGCTGAAACCGGTCCAGTCAAAAAATAAAAAGTGGAATAAAGTTAAAAATTTGTTATTATTTAATCATTTATTCAATCAACAAATAATCCCTAAGATTTACAGTAAAAACCTTTTAGCTAAGCTAAACTTAACAATAACAAATAAATAAAAAATGCTTTGATAGGTTTAGAATTTACCTCCAACATGATAGACTTATCATAAATAAGTGTTTTAGATGACATATTATTTTTTTTATATTTTAAAAAGATTTTCTTTTCTTCTAGAGGTGAGGCCCTGTTTTTGCGAACAAAGTCCAGGTGCTAGAAATTATTAATCGCGAGTGTAGTTCCACTTGAATTAATCAGTCTTTTGGCTCATGGGCTTTGAAAGGGTTAAGAACGCGACAAAAGCAACACCAGCAAGACTTGGAAGTAAAGAGTCCTTGTCTCAATACGAAATGAGTGTATTCGACACTTGCCCTAACGAGGTACTTGCGATGATTGAACAATGGTAAAGGATGCGTTACTTTCCTCAAACTCCAGCAAACGGTACCGTTTTGAAAGAAAAAGAATTTTTATGTCAACACCCCACTTGAGTTCCAACTATCTGGATCCAGTGGGACTATGGTATTACCAAAAATTTGGATTAACAGCAATGACAGAGCTTTTACCGGTGCACTCACCCGAATTCGATGTTATTGATTGAACCAACCACAGAACAAAAAAATATTTATTCATAAATGTACTATTATAACTTACTTTTTATATAAATTAATAATAAATTAACATTAGCAAAAAACAGAAAGCATAGATTAAATTGAAGTAACACCAACAATCTACAAAAATTACAGCCTCAACACAAGCTTACCTAGTGAGGAAGATTATGAGAAGACAAAAGTAATAATTAATTCAACAAAAGCTAAGTGTATATATACTAAGCGAATATGCATAGTAGTCTATTCATATTTTTGATTACTGTGTTTATTATATGTACTCGTATACTGTTTCCAGTGTATCGATCTCTTGTTCAAATATATTAATCATTGTACCTACACTTTTATACAACTTTATATGTTTACCTTTTTTTATTTTTATTATTGTTGTTAACTATACTTAAGGGTCGACATTAAATAATAAAGCTAAACTTTACTTTCTAACATTTTAAAACATGCAATACTATATTAAATGTATCTGTAAATTTTCTATGAGTACTTATAAAAATGTCTGAAGTTTCCACTAAATACAACTGTATTTCAACTGTAATCCGTAAATTCTATGACGAACATACTAAAATTTCGGTAGAAGGTGCAGTTTGAAAACCAGCAAAGGTATTTACGAACGTTTTACATAAAGTTCTAGAATGCATTTCATAAAGCATTTAAAAGATAACTGTTTTAGAATTGTATTCACTGTAAACCTTAGATATTTTTCGAACTACCTGTATAGAATTAACAAATGAATCGTTTGTAGTATTTCTTTTAATATAAAGCCAAAAAATGTGTATTTTTGAGTGCTGACACTTCAATAAAGTTTATTATTATTAACCTACAATGTTTTTTTAATAAAAAAATATATATTGTCATGAAAAGTCTTAACGATATATGCATACATTGGTGCTTCTTTTTAATTTTACTGTACAACTTCAAATATACGCAAGGGATTGAAATTGTATCCATTTGAAACGAAAAATGTTCACACAGTCTAATTTATTTATCGTTGTTATATAAATTCCTAGTTTCGCTACACCTCTAATTTTAAAATACCGTACTACTTGTTCAACATTACTAAGGCTGTTTATGAACTTCCGTGTTTTGTTTAATTCCATAATATGTCGTTTAAGACGCCGGAAACAATGCTTTACTTAAATTGTCAAGTATCCGGTGCGACACGTCTATAATATTATTAAAGCGAATTGTAACGGATAAAGTCAGAGAGTGTTGGAGAAGAACTTCCGTCGAGGGCGCACTAATCAGAATTTATCGCGTTGGAAGATGGAAAAACGTTATTTACGCCCAGCGCGTGCTGATTTATTAGGTAAACATGCTGTGTGATGTTATTAGGGTTTCACTACAAACTATTTATAGTAGCAAATATAAAAAAGGATTAAAAGTGAATTGAAAAAAAGCCTTTTTCGTTCGTTGATCAATTTTGAACATTACGAATTTAGATACAGTTTTTTAGGCACACATCAGAAAAGTAGTGAAGTAGTCAAATTAACTAAAACACGAAGAAATCATTGATGATGCCCCAAACTTTACAGATATCGTCACCGGATAGGCAAAAGGGCTGAAGCGTGATCTTGGGAAGTTTACACCAGAGCACCTTAATGTTTTTAATATAATAAGTCTTCTGTATCTGGTTAGGGTTTTGAAATAAAAGTTAACTTAGGTAATTACATGCTATTGCTGAGTTACCTTAAGCGACAAAAAGCTAACAAGTCCCAAAATTGTGTCGCTTGAGTCAAGTCTTTTATGTAAATATATTTTAGATGGCTGCAGGACCACAAAAGTCTTCAGAATTAAACGAGAGTCAGAGCATTCAAATTAGAAAAGAAAACTGCATCTTTAACTCATTTATGACCAAAATATCGCTTAAGCCCTTTTGCCTTTTTAGCAATGATATGTTTTTACATTGAAAAATAAGTCTTAAATCTGCTCTAAAGCCTTCTTAATGTATTTTCAAACAGTCAATCTTGAGTTTGGTGATAAAGGTAATAGAATAATAGAGTAATTAGGTGCATGGATTGTAATCCTAATGATAAACAAATAAAAGTGTTTAACAAAAATTGATTTATTTAAAAAAAATGTATAAATGTAGTAAAGATAAAAAAATGAAAAAAAATTATCTTTACTATCTATTAAACTAGTGACGGTCAGTGATATATTAGGTATTAATTTACAGTTCTCTCATAACTAAATTCCAAGAACTCCATTTTTTTTAAATAAAAATTCAACCAAAGTTAATAACATTACTATCAAGAAATTATTAAAATTAAATATAAGAAAGCTTTAGATTTTTGCTTAAATTGGCTTTAGAGCTAACAATTAGATCTGAATAAACAGTTTTTTTTTCTATCTCCAAATTTCCCTCCTAGATGTATTTCATCTTTAAAAAAATCCCGTGGATGCCATAGTCCGACTTGCTCTAGCTCTTGTGTGGTGTCACGCAAAAAATAATACTTCTTTTAAAATGTTGCAATAATGTGCTTCAGTTTCAATCTTATTTTTACGAAGTATTTAACCTCAAAGCTTATATAGAATTATTTTATGAACATTAACCGCCCTTCGACCGGTTCTAGAAATTTCATGCTCTTAGGTATATTTTAGGTTTCACGAAGCTATATTCTTGTTTTCCTCTCGGAAAATAAACTGTTCTTGAAAGGTAATATCAAAATAAACAATTTTACGCTTAGAATAAAACGCCACACTAATTTATACGTGACTGCTCATTTTCGAGAATTACCCACTTAAAAACACGTTTTCCAAAAATATACAAATAAATAATTAAGTCAAGTTTTTCCGTAAATTAAAGATCTCTGTGTGCAATTTGGTTCAGGATCGAATCTTTACTTACTAAAATAAAAATCAAAGTTTCTCACGGTAAAAAATGTGAAACAGTATTAATTATTAATGATTAAAGTACCTACTCGTAGTCATAAAAATGACAATCATGAAAAGCGGTTCGGTGGCAAAATTGGTGAGTGCACCAAACGGAAGATTTTGAGTTCGAATTCCGAATACGCCAAAATATGTTTTTTTTTAATTACATTTTGCTTGAATATCATTAACATTGTTCAATAATTAATAAAATAACAACAAAAATGAAACAAAAAACTAACCGGTTGATAACTGGGTGGTCCAAAGCGTCGGGTTCCTCACTCAGATCTTGAGGGTTTAATCCTCTATTTTTAATTCCGCTTGTAATGATGAAGTAGGAGGAATTCAAACATTGTCAGATTATTCGTAACCTGGAAATTTCTACGTTTAAAACAAAGCTAGTTTTAAAACAACACCATCGTAACGGCAACCGCTTACGCAAGAACCCTCTTTTGAAAGTAAACCAACAAATGTAAAAAAAATACTGTTTGCTAAAATATTTTTTTGTTTTTTTTTAATAATTTTTATACATCACACCAATAGAAAACTTCAAAAACATAAATATTTCCAGTTTGCTTTTATTGCCGCATTCAAGTCCCATCCCCTTTTTCCAGTTTGTAAATCTGATGGAAACGCCACTCTAGAGTTGTTCCCCATTCTAGAGCCGTTCCCCAGTCTAGAGCCTTCCCCAGTCTAGAGCCAGTTTACGCGTCAAGAATTATCTCCCCCGTCACTCAAACTTCTGAGAACACTTAAAGCTTAAATCCTTCACCGACCGAGATGGCATCCTCCCTAGATGGTGAAATCGTGATTGCAGGGGATAGGAAAAACGATGAAACACCCAAATAAAATGTCAAAATGGTGGTCATGTCATTTGTAAATCCACTAGTCAAAGTGCTATAAAAACGGGTGTTATGTACGGGCTCTTTCAGAAAACGCTCCTAGTCGAGTCTATGTGTGACCTTATTCAAAAGATCGAGTCAGACAGTAAAAAAAATTTTTTTTTTTTTTTTGATTCGCAACTAAGTGTTATGTTTATGAAGGGTATAATAGTTGTCTAAATTAAGTTTCATGAATCATTTCAATAATTTGCATTATTTGAAAAGAAAGACAAACATTCCTTGGTTACGAATAACCTGACAATATTTTTAAAACTCCTACCACCATCATAATAATCGGAAAATGTTGCTTATGCAATGATGAAGAACTTAGCCAGCAAAGGAATTGAACCCACAACGTTCGGGTGGGAATCCGACGCGTTTGTCCACCAACTACCGACCGGTCAATTATAATAAATTGACAATGATTATTTCATGAGAAAAAAATACTATTTAACACTGTTTTTGGAGCAGAAGACAGGCCAAGAACGAAGTTTGCAAACTAGGCACTAAGGTCCTGCGACAGACTCTCTAATTGGTTGATATTGCCACGGGCTATACACAGTATAATATTTTATAGGTAGTTCACTGGTTAGGCATTTGTGACGTCACGTCTGGAGTAATTGGTCACAGTATCAAACAACATAAAATCCTACAAAACCTTGATACTTGTAAAGGTTTGTATTTTCTTCAAATCACATTTTATTTTCCAACAAAATCACGTCATTTTATTTTTGCTATTCTATGGAAAACGGACCCACAACATCCATAAATGTCTAATGTTTAATACCGAAACCTCACAGCGACCGTCATGTATTCACTTGTATCCAATGTGACTCATCCCTTTAAATATTTCACCCTAGGTTTCTTCTCGCGAGATTGAAATATGAGGGAGATGCCTAATCCAAGATTAATTGGTGGAATATTTTTTAACATTTTGTTGAAATAGGCTAATTTGTCATCATCACGTTTTTGCAAATCGTAAGGCGAGACATAGACGGATGAAGGTAAGCCAAACAAATAATACTTAATTTGTACAAAAAAACTATTAAAGGAGTGAATTAAATGTGAAATGAGGCTTTTTTTAAAAGGGTCCCAACTTCCAACTTACATGTGAATTACAAAAAATGACATCAGTCATTCTCTTTACACTGTTTGAATGCTCAATCATTCCACCACATAGTTTAGGCAAACAGTGATATATTTTTATTTTTCGAGTTCGATGAATTGTCGTCAGTTTTGCTATCGGTATTTTTTTAGCTGATTGATAAATTGTTTTTTAATCCAACTAATTACAATGAAATAAAAAAATATATATTTATCTGTTCAATCGCAGATATGACGTAGATTTTGACAAATCAGACGAGACGAGAACGTGATTTGTTTATGAAACAAATTTGTAAATTTTTTTTTACAATATGTCTATTACAAAGAATTTCAAAGCTTATTAAAATTACAGTACAGTTTCGCAAAGTTTTTTGGGCTGCCACCTTCAGTAGAGTGTTTATTAAATTAATGATGGCTAACCTTATATAGGAAAAGAAAAAGATTTCAACCTAAGAACGGCTTAGCTTAACAATCTATTGTCATCAATTTTAGCAAATTTTGAAAAATAATTAAAGACCTGCATTTACCATTTTCCACAAAAACTATACAATATCGATGGTAGTGCCAGATTATGTTGGAAAAATATGCATTAAACAAGGTGCCAATTAAAATAATTACAATAATTTTCTCTGTACGATTCTAAATGGGTTTAATTTCGATTTTAATATTCCATCCAGCTTTCATTTGAAGCTTTTTGAGTAACTTAACTCATTAGAGCCTAGATTGTCACAGAATTTAACTTAAGAGGATGTGTAAACATAATATATTGCTTAACGAGAAATCCTTTCGATGAGTTACTGTATGATTTTATCATAATACCTACATACTTACTAACGTTAATACTTGTAACATTAAGCCGCAGATTGTAATTTTTTTTTTAGAAAACATTTCATACCGTACAACTGCTCCTGACTGCCCAGAGCCAGTGAGACTGTGGCATTCCCAATAATCGGGGTACGTTATGAGGCTGAAAAACGTGGGGGGAGAAAGAAATGGATAATTAGAAGGTTAAGAAGTACCTGGCTATTCATATCTGGTTACCAAACACGGCAAAAAGTCATTTAAAGTAAACTCCGAACACTCCGAAACGTGCCACAAATATACCTTAGGTATAATGTGATTAAATATATTTTTTAAATAAATTTGCTCACGCTGGGGTTTGAACCCATGACAACTGAATTCATAGTCGAGGATGTTAACCAATCGATCACGGAGATTTTTTTTAATAAGGATAGGTTGAATAGGTTTTACTGTTTAATTGAAATAAGTTTCTCTATGAAAAAAAACAATGAAATAGATTCATACTTAAGAAAAAATCTTATTTATAATTTTCGAAAATATAAAGATATTTAAATACGAGAAACTGTCCCGATCTGAAACTGCTTTGTGGAACCCTCTGCATTTTTATAACCATGGAACTGTAGTCTTTGATTTATAGGATTTAATAACGTGGTTGCTCGAAGGATGTTCGGGGCTAGTGTCGTTACCATCTTAATTAATGGCAAATACGCAAACCCATTGTTTTACAGTACTACGGGATTCTATTTTGACATTATTCATATTACATTACGATAGTATTTTTACAGATTTTTCAAAATCAATTCAATTGTGAATCTCAGTTACACCCTCCGTTTTTTGAGTGTTATGTCTTCTTGTTGCTTTGATATCTCTGCTTTTAAAATTCTTGCCAAAGTTAATTCTTTTGTTAATTATTACAACATAAATTAATTAAATATATGCTTATTATATGTTGGCTTTGTAACATTTATGTACTGGCGTATTAAGAGTCAGCACTCAAAAATTACACTAAACGTTACTTTTTATTATTATAATACAAGCAATCCTTTACATGATGTATCTGAAAATTTTCTACGGGTAGTTAGACAAATGTCTGAGGTTCCCAGTGAATACAAGTACAATATTTTCAAATTCAATCCAATTGTAATCATTTTTCTATGAAAAACATACTAATATGTCAGTAAAAGGTGCAGTATGAAAATAAGTCAACCATTTTCGAACGTTTTACCTAAAATTCCAGTATGCTTTTCATATAGAATTTAGAAAAAACAGCAAAAAATTGTATTCACTGGAAACCTGAGACATTTCCCTAACAACCCGTATAAAATTAACAGATAAACCATTTTTAGTATTGCTTGTACTAAAATGCCAAAAATATGTGCATTTTTTGGTGCTGACCCTTAAGATTGCTTTGATATCTCTGCTTTAAAAGTTAAAAGTTTCCAACGTACATTTTTTTGACAATTATTATGCAATAAATTAATTAAAATATATGCTCGTGTTGACTTTGTAACATTTATAAATTAACGTATTTGAATTAATATTTGGTAAGGTGTGCTGCAAATTATTCTCATGCGCTAAAATGAAACAACACAAACACCACACTAATCTGGTTTCTCGTTTCAATTGATGAGAGAGAAACTTCTTCCGCAGTATACTGACCAAGCCACATTTTCTAAACTGGATCAAGGTCACTGCTGCATGAGATGAAGATAAATCATCCACCTATCATCGTGGCTAATTCCACTGGGAGAAGTATTTCTTTAAATGTAGTAATCCTGGAATCAAGGTGTCAGAAACACGTTGAAATCTACGTAATTGTGCAAAAAACCTAACTCTTTTTTTCCTTAAATCATACTCATATTTTTGGTAACCTCTTTATTTGCACTTAAAGCGGAGACATCTAGTAAAAATAAATTAAATGTTTTTTTTGTGTTTTTTCATGAGCCTTCTTACTTCCAGTGTTAAACATAAACCTTCCTCCATTTCCATTTCTCCAGAATTGTCGATTTTTCCATCCGATGATTCCATGATTCCAAAGGTCAACTGTAAGTCGGACCACTTGAAACAATAACTGAATGAAAAGCGGGAAAGGGGGTAACTAAATAATAACTGAAAAAGATGGTCGATAGTACGACGGGTAGGACGCTAGGCAGGTAGTTAGGCGGGACGAGTTTGATACTCGCAGCGGGTAACCGACCCTCTTCCTTTTCGACACTAGTCATGCTTAGCGCTAGATCTGTTCTCTAATTTTTTTGAGTTTTAAGCATATATTATTTGTCACGAGTAGCTCTATCGATAAGGAATGGGAGCAAATGCAGGATGCCTTGCTCTATAGAATCTGACACGAATCGTGTGATGTATAATTATTTTAATTTACTTAGAATTTTTGTATTTTTTTTTTATTTTTGTTCTATCGACAATTTGACAAACGGTTTACCAATATTATTGTTATATATTTGTATGAATGCATGTATATAGTTTGTGGGATGTATGGGATTGAATCAGCCTCTAAAAATTAATTATTGAAAAATTAAAAATACAATTATAAATAATGTCGTCGTATCAATAGCCACATATTCAAATTTTAGGTCGTTATAATTTTTTCAGAATCAACAACGACAATAAAAATTAAACGTATTAAACTTTTTTTTAATGTTAGTTCCGATTTTTTTTGTGATACTGTTTTAGGTAGCGCAATTAGAATTCACCCAAACAGCACAAACTTATGATTTTGTATATTATTGAATATGTATGCACTTACTTTAGTGATATTCTTGTCAAACGTCACTGAGAAACAGCCATTTGTCTTGCTTACGCATACTTATTGTTGTTAGAGAGAAAGGAAAACAAGTATACACGCTGGTCGAATTTGAATATTCGAAAAAAAATTATAGTTATTCGGTGTGTTCTTTTTATCATTATTAACTTTTTTTTCATTTTCACTGAAATTTTCACTGAAAGTCTAATAATAAGTTTGAACATTCTTCATGCAGGCAATTTATGTATGTATTATGTTCGGGTTGACCCTGGCTACGGTACTTATATATCATAATGTGAATCAATGTCTTTTATTATTCTTTTTTTTTTGTACGTTAATACCGCACAAGAGTCTCAACTGCTCCCGACCGTCTAGTCAGTGAGACTATGGCATCCCCAATAGGGGTATGTTGTGAGGCTGAAGGTAGTGGGGAGAGGAAGGAGATGAGGAAAAGGAAGGTCGGGAAGTACCTGGTTATTCAGATCTGGTCACCAAACACGGCTTAAGCCATTTCAAGCAACGTTTCAATTCTGAATGGTGGTCTTTCACCAGGGCGATACTTAGAGTTTCTACCACTCTGGAACGTGCAGAAAATATACTATATTTTATTTTATATCAATTAAATTTGTTATGAATTTTTTTGCGCAAGCCGGGTTCGAACCCGCGACCTCTAGATTCATAGTTCAGCGTCTTACCACTCGACCATGCAAGCCGTCAAAGTCCCTTTACAGGAAAGAATTCCACTGTCATAACACGATTAAAATCAAAATATTAATATTTTCGTAAGCAATCACTTTGTGGTTTGACATATTATAAAGAAATGAAAAAATAACTTTGTTCAAGACCACGGATATTATTTTATTTTTTGTGATCAACCGGTTTCGCTTAGCCTAAGCATCATCAGGGTGCAAAAGTAAACTAAGCAACAAAATACAAAGTGTTCGGTAATATTTACATACAGAGAACAATAGAATAACATTTAAATTATAACAAAGGAGCAAAGAGTTTCATATTATCTGTCTCTTTCTCTCTGTTATTTTATTTTTTTCTAATTTTTCTTTTATTTTATTTTAAATTTTGTTCTCCCGCTGTATGTACTCGTATACATAACCGCACATTTTGTAGTTTTTTTTTTTACTTTAATTTTTTCACTGATGATGGAATCTTCAGGAATACACAGTTGCGATAAATAAGCCAGAGCCATTCCGTTAATTGATTTAAACACCATCCAGCAAAACTGAATTCTTTCGAGGCATTTAAGCCAGTGAAGATTTTTACGCCGGTGATATGTCTTGCCCCGGCATTGAAAATTTAAAACTTGTTGCAATTTGTTAATTTGATATTTGAGAAGACTTGAGAAGCGTTGCAGTAATCTAATAAATAAACAATTAATAAATTATCCTCAAAAAAATAAACGTTCCTACATTGTCTGGTTATCCTTAAACAATTTTCTGGTAGAAGTAAAAAAATCGCCGAAAAATGACTTTGTTATTTTTATTGCGCGACGTAAAACTCCGTTCGCTTTGGAGATCCGCGATATTTAGTTAAAATGGATGATAATAATATTTGATCAGTCCCCGAACGGAGCAAGAGCCGGGAAACACAAACAAAAGGAAGGGGAAATAATGGCAGAGTAGGGATAATTACATGGCTTCGAAACAAACCCCACGAAATAAGAAAGAAACAACCCTAATTGATATAAAATGCCCTCAGGGTAAAGATTTTACGACGAAATTTATATTTTTTAGATGAAAAATGAAAAGCTCCAAATTATTGGTGTTTTTAAAAAGTTTTATATTTACTCCACATAGGTCATAATGGGGATACTGTGCGGAGCAACTTTTGATGAAATGAAAGAGTGAACCTGGGTCTTGAAGATATCTATTTTATAGGAGGAAAGAGGAGAAAACATAAAGGCTGGTAAATCATTCCACCTGTGTTTTGAATCGGAGATTTCTAATTAACCTTAATTTTATTTGTTTTTCTCATTTTCTAACGCACAGTCGAAGTGTGATAATGTCGTTTAGATACTTAGCAGAACCAACCCTGTTCACAACCGATGTCAGCAGCATGTCATCGAGCCAATGTTTTATTTTTTTTATTGTGAATGCAACGCAAGAGTCCAAACTGCCCGGAGCCGGCGTACCACGACGAAAGTCATTTCAAGCAACGTTTAGATTCTGAATATTGGTATTTCAGGCATGTGTCTTACTTTGACGATTTAATCAAGACTTAACTCTTTCTAAAACCCTCTCCTTAATGCACTTCACAACGTTGCCCAATCGGGTGACCATAAATCTTATGAAATTAACAACCAGAACAGCTTTTATGAGGTGTCACATGAAAAATGTGTTTACTACACAATGACATGATCTTCCCGAAAATGTGAATAATAATGCCTTCCTGTGGTCCACAGTTTGGATGAACTTTATCGAAACGCTCGAAAATTATTCGGTTCATAAAATGACGTTAACCAAATAGGTACCTCGTAATACAGAATTTAATGATTCTATTCCTCCTTTAATCCTAAACAATTGCAAGTAAATAAAATAAATAAGTTTGTTTTGACCACTCCATGTTAATTCATTGAACGACTGGTTTCGGAAATGCCCTTCCATTATCAAGACAATGTTACAAAAAAAAAATTAAGGTTTTAAAATAGTCTTGATGATAGAAGGGTACTTCCGAAACCAGTCGATTAATGTATTAAAATAAACTGGATCAAAATAAATTAATTTGTTTATTTAAATATCATGATATTTACGAATATTTGAAATAATGTAATTTTAATAGTGGATTTTTTTAAATAATAGCTCTGGAATTATTGTGAACTAGAAATTATAATGAATACATTATTTATTCACATATTACATATTGTTAGTGCCTCCCAAGTAAAAAAATGCTATTAATGTACAACAAATAAAAATAACTCGTTCTAAAATGTTATTACAACAGAATTGGTACTCACAAAAAAGAAGAGGAACCTTAAGTCTCTGGATTTTACAGAAAAGATACAATTTTATTGAATAATATATTTGTTTAGCACTAATATATATTTATATATAAATATATATATATATATATATATATATATATATATATATATATATATATATATATATATATATATATATATATATATATATATATATATATATATATATATATATATATATATATATATATATATATATATATATATATATATATATATATATATATTAGAGTTGCTCACTCCATCGAATTATAAATTATATTTAGTGAGTAATGTACACGTTTGATATACAAATCAAACTAGTAATACAAGTAAAAGGGAAAAAACGCCTGTCTTTATTGAATTCCAACAATGTGGGTGCGTAAATAACGTTTTTACAAAATGATTCACAACAACTTTCCTCAGTTCAGCGTGTAAAGTCAATAACAACATTTAAGGTTAATTCGTGGAAAGGTTATTGGAACACGAAGTATGGAAGGTCACAGCACCTCATGACTTAGAAAAATATTTTACTAATACGACCTCACGTATTCTGGTGCAATTCAATTGTTACTTTTCAGTTGTTTCGAGTTGCAGCCTGTAGGGTCAAATATGCTCTGATGCTGCCAACCTTCAATAAGAGAGGATGACAAAAGAAAAAGTACATTCAATATATGTATGTGATGGTGTATAAATGTGAATGACTGTGTGTCAAGGTAGATGTGTATGGCGTTCCAACTTTTCTGACTACCCCTACAGTCAAAGAAAGGCACTGTTAGAACGTAAGTCCACCTACTTTACCAATTTGATGGCTAGAACGTTATTCGGGAGACCCTTTCAAATATTGAATAAACGAACAAGATCATTTATAAGATGTTTCTGCAACTTGGAGTCAATTAACAAATTGGTCATTATAATTTTTAATAAAAATTGAAAATCAAATTCTTTACATTTCATTTTATATTGTGTAAATAAACAACAATAGCTCAAACATTTGTACATATTATATTATGTATTGAAAATGCTCCACATCATGATTTTAAGGCACAATCATCGTTATATCAATCACTTTTATCAACAAAATCATTAAAACTCGCACAAAACCAGCAAATAAAACCGACGAATTTTCATGAATGTTGATAACAGGGTAAAAGCTTGAATATTTCTCCGCAGGCTTTAGCATTTCCAAAGCCTTTCGCATTAAATAATACAGTTTGTGTTTTTCAAGGAAGGCGACACAAAAAAGGTTTATTTATTACCCCCAGACACGCAAAATATACAAATGTGGATATCTTTTATTTCCAACTGTACTGGGAACCAAGATTTAATTAATAATTATTAATGTTTATTTTGTGCTATTTAAATAAAAGCAAAATGGTTGAAAGTTGAAAAATATCAAGAAGCTAAGAAATATTTGCTTAAGTCAAAAATAACATCAACATTAAATAATACATACGGTCTGTGTACCATGCGATATGATCATTGATTACTTATTTATTAGTTTCACAAATCGATCCACAAGAATAAATTACTGATATTTAAGTATGATATAATAATATCTGATTATCCACTAAATATGTAATGTTAGACTAAAACTACATGAATATGTTCTTTGATCACCAGTGCAAAAGGATTTGATAATATTTAATCACCATCAATAGAAACAATATATTTTAGAAATACATATCATTATGTTTAACTGTATTACGACATAACGACATGCGTAGCTTTACTCAAAATCTTGTATTACAATATGATTTTGGAACAGCACTTCGCGTCATGAGTTCGAGTCCTGCTCAATCAAAAATTACATTGCAATGTAATTTCTCATTATATACGGTAGTTGTCTGGTTTGTGTCGTATTGGTGTGGATTATTCATTTTGATAGACAATACCAACGAGACTTCTCTGTGGCGAATAACATTGAATAATGAATAATAATAACAAAAACTAATAAAAAAATGTTTGTACTCTCCTGTTTCAATGATATGCAATGTAGATATATTTATTTTTTTCTTAAATCATGCTAAACAGATGGGGGTTTTCCTGATAAAAATGGTGCTAAAAAGGTCTGTGTTGAAAGAAATCTACATATTTACCTAATGTGTTCAACTTTCCACGTGGTGAAAAATCACCTCTTACACGAAGCTCTTTCCTCAGGGATGAAACATCTGTAATCACACGCTATGGCCATTAATCTCGGGCGCACTAAACAACTTAAAGCAACTTTTCCAATAAAGACCAACTGAGCCCCAAGGCGCCGACGTGCCGGGGAGCGACGCGAACGCGGAAGTGCGCGACGCCCTACAGACGTCTTACCGTCGCGGAATCCGCAACGCAACTGTTTGAAACTGAAATTCGCCCCCTGGAAGATGTGTCAAGTATTTTTTTTTACGTGATGGTGCGCATGTTCTTTTTTTAAACGCTCGAGCAAACCAAACGTATTTTGAAATTTCTGTTTGGTGCTGTAAATTGTTTATTTGCATAATAATATTTCGCTCACTCCCGTTCCGGATTACTTTACGTTCCACTCTCTTTGACATTTTAAGGGTGGCAAAGAGAAAAACATCGTGGTTTATAAGTTGTTCATATTCGTAAAATGTACATTTTCCAGTAGGTAAAACATTTTAATGTATAGTGAAGTGTTTTATGCACCGACGAGGAACGCATGACAAGATATAACATATTTCTCCAACAAGTACTTTAAGTCAGTTTAGAGCTATGTTGATATAATTAATTTAATAAAATTAATTTAATTTAATATTTAATGACTCCGTTGATTAAATAAAGTCTAATATATACCAGCACTTTACAGAATCATACAAATTATTGTAGTATAAGAAATTTAGATCTAGTTTTTTGTTTTTCATCATAGTTTTAGTTTCTATTTTATTTTATGTTGGTGTTACCTACATGTTTTTGAAATATTTACAAATTGTTTCACCATATGCTTTTAATAAATAATTCTTTGAAAAGTCTCTTTTTGTAAAAGCTTGTCATAGTTTGTAATCCATACGTGTATTAAGTAGAGCTTTCTTGAACGCGTAGTGGCTGATTACTTAATTTAAGGATTTCCCCAGAAATCTCTCGATGATATTCTTTGTTTCAATTTTTACTCTTCGTTATAAAAAAATATATTCGTTGTAGAAAGATTTATCTTAACGTCTATTTTTTTGTCAAAAAGATAATACTATAAAAAATATATATGCGAGAGATCAATTCCATATATGCCTATGATAAATGTGTGTGTTCCTGCATTAAAAAGAGTTATTTTATATGATTTTAAATCATAAGCCCCAAATAATTCTTCATGAAATTAAATACACCCTGAGATGAATACGTGCTGCTTACAGCTGTGATCTCTGAATGCGGTAAATTGACTAAAACTGCGAGAAAAAAGTAAAACATGTTTGAATCATAATATGTACGGAAAAAACATCATCTTATATAAATTTCATCGAATTAAATTAAATAAAAATATTGGTACGTATTATAAAATATATTATTTGTCGGACTCCGATATTTGTTGTTTCTATTTTAGAATAAATTACTTTTTACCATGGTATTCTATGGCATTTTTTTTCAGTTAACAAAAATGCTTTCACACTGCATAACGTAGATATAAAGTATTCCGTCACTTGGGCTCAAATTTAATACTCCGCAAAGAGCTTATGCAGTATCACGTACTTGAGGGGTTCAAAATAGCATTGCAGGGGAGGGCGGTTAGTCGGTTAGAACCCGTTATTAACAGACCAATTTCCATCTTAAATGCACAGATGTAATCTAGGTACTCTGAGTTTGTTCTACGAGTATAACAATGGAGCCTGCTCGAAGGAGCTAGCATTTCTGATCCCCTGTGCCTCGGCACACGTACGGAAATTTGACGAACACGAGCAGAACACCCGTTCACAGTAGATGTCGATTTCACGAGAGCGGGTCGTTTCCCCGACTCGTTTTTGTGTAAGTCGGCTCGTATGTGGAACGAACAACCGGCATCTTTTTTTCCTCTTTGATTTGATGCGGCCTCTTTCAAAAACCTCTTCCTACAATTCCTTCCTTAACCCGCCTCATAATTTTGCACAACCGGGTGGCGATATAGTTTCCCAGTCTATATACCGTACAGACAAAGACAATTCTGTGAGGTGGAACGAATTTAAAAAAAAGATATCTTATGATTTTTATGAAATTCAGTAAATGGTTATAAAATAAGAAAAAAAAAGTTTAAAAAATTCATTGATAAGGTGTTTTTAATGAAAAAATTAAATTGAACCATGACTTTTCCGTCATCCGTTTTAGAAA
Organism: Drusus annulatus; assembly: GCA_022651775.1. Taxonomy (NCBI): domain Eukaryota; kingdom Metazoa; phylum Arthropoda; class Insecta; order Trichoptera; family Limnephilidae; genus Drusus; species Drusus annulatus. Next base: position 349,606 of record JAGWCC010000396.1, on the reverse strand, counting down.
AATCGTGTATTTTGATTTAAACTTACTGTAAAATAATGCACCATTCACTCATAATCAACAATGAATAACGAAGTTAATACTGTTAAAAAGAGTTGCGATTTCACAAATATTTTTTTTATTTTATTTCACCTTTTTTTAAATTTACTTTGTAAGAAAGCTTTTAAATTTATCTTATCAATAAAACAAAATATTTCTAAAATTCGTGAGTTTCGACCGTAAAGAAAATGGCACGAAATTTCTTTCGTGACGTCAACCGGCGCCCCGCGCTATAAACGTCAAAATTCGAACTTGGAACGCCCGCCCTCCGCTTACTGCCTTTATTTATCGCCCGAATCGGAAGCAACGGCGATTGGCGCCAAACTGCGAAGGTTCGAGTGGGGTTCGAAAGAGATTCAAAAGTGTCGACATTGCGTCGAACGAACTCCGTAAAAATTCAATCAACACACTGCTTCCATGGCCGCCGTTTGAAACTGCCGCATCTTAGGCAATGTATACAATATCGGTTGTTTGAAGTCTGTGCTCGCTACACAATATGCTGGGATCAGAATTTTGCTTGGCAGTCTAATGGCTCAATCTCGTAAGGGTTTCGATTTCAAGAGTTTGGCTGGAAGATTGCATCAATTTTGCTAGAAAGTTGGGTACCTACCTACAAAAATGTGTTCATTATGAAGATTAACACATGCTCTCATAACGCGAAAGCAACACTGCTGTACCAGATAAAAGTTTTTTTTTTTACTCATTGAAAATTTTAAATTTTTTTTTTCATGGAACCACGAGACTCAGATACTTGTCTACAGACAAACAATAGTATTAAACTAGTAAATCATGTGATTTTAAGAATTAAATTTGTTTCTATTTTTCGATGGTTTATCAATTGTTGCATCCGCAGCTCTTGTAAAAATATAATTTGCCATTCATATATCGTCGGTGGAAAGGAAAAAGGTCTTAAACGACACTTTGGTAAAAAAATTAGTTAAATATGCAGTTTTGATTAAAAAAAACTGCTCTTACTCTCGTTCGATTCTGAAGCCTTTGTAGTCCTTTATCTATCTAATATATATTTACCATTTGGGAGAAGGCTTGACTCAAGCTACATAAGTTTGGGACTTTTTTAGATTTTTTTCGCTTTAGGTAACTCAGTGAGAGCATTGAATTACCTGAGTTAACTCTTTTTTTCAAAATCCAACCAGGTACTGAAGACACATGAATTTTATTGTAAAACAAAAACAAAAACAAAAACTTTAAAGTGCTCTGGTGTAAACTTCTCGAAATGGCGCTTCAGCCCTTTTTCCTTTCTGGCGACGATACGTTTTGCCATGCGGTAATCAAATGATTCCAACACTTCATGTATTTTATGTTACTAATACTACAGTATCTTAAATTTGGGAATATTATTGATTCAGAAAGCTGATGGAGTGGAATCTGACCTAGCTAATAAATATAACTTGCCATATCAAGCAATGCATAACGTTTCTTCGGTGTAATCAATAAACGAAAATAAATAAATTGATTAATCTAAGAATTGACTCATACTTTTCATAATACCGTCGATTTTTTTTTTCTATTGAAGGTAATTTAAGGTAAGCCCAAAGGTTTGGAATACATCATCCGAGATCGTGTTTTGAATAAACTGATTGTAGTCAATAAGAGCCTTTTAGGCCTGGATTAACCGATGGCTTAGTACAAACTGCCTTTCTTGTATCATCAATGAGGGATTAAAGGACTCTGGATGAGGTCAAGGGTCTCATATAGATTCAAGAGTTGCTGGATTCCGAAGGAAATAAGAGGATCAAGTTTCATGAATATTATATTCCGTTATTTGTTATTTTGCACACTTGGTTTATTCAGTCATTTTAAAACAGTAATAGCAATCAAATATGGGTTTCAAATCTTTAAAAGATATTTTTAAGTCTGTCAAAAAAAAATCTAGTCAGGTTAGTAGAATGAGAAATATAATATATGTAAAAATTCTATCAAATTTGTGGAAACGTACTCTGAACGTACGTCAACCCGTTGAATTGTATCGGGACGCCAGCGTCCCAGCAGTGTTTTACGTTTTACGGTCAACTCGTCTTGGGAACACACTTTCCCAGGGAACTAATTACAAAACAAAATCGTTTTTCTCTTTTAGTTTGAAGGTTAGGTTTCTTTTGCTACATAAATCCTCTTTTGTAAAATGCATAAGCATAATACATTTTACACTCGTACGTTTGCAAATTCTTCATTTTAAAGAAGGAGTTATTGTTATTTATCTTTTTTTTCAACTCACTCAAACATTTATTTTCATGTTTGGTTAGGGACTTAAATATTTATTACAATAAACACTCGTTGGAAAAAAAAACTTATATTTTTTTAAATGAGTTTCCGTTAGTAAATTAATTTGTGAATTTTATTCCAAGCTTTATCGTCCAATGGAAAGTGGAAAACAACAGTAAACCTAATTGAAAGAAACTTGATATTTATTTCTATCCTACCGTTTTATCGAACTATTACAAAAAATATGAAAATTTGTTTTACCTTTGGGTGAGATTAATTTTCTCATCAGTAACTTTTTTCTTTGTTCTGTAAATTGTAAAATTAAAATTTGAGTGAATTTGCATTTTATCTTAGTAAGGACAAAAAAACTTATACTTGAATTTCGTTTTAATACATTTTTAGTTTTATCTTAAATCTTCACCCAGCAAAAACGATGACTGCAAAATTCATACTGTAATAATTTTAGTTCTAGACAGAACAAAACACATTATTTATGCCCCTGTTACACGTGTGAGTCCCGAGGGTGCGTCATGTTTAGAGCTCTGAGTTTTTGAAAATATGTTTTCAGCGCTCTACTTTTCCATGTATGTTAAAAGGGTAAAGAGCGAAACACAAAACCCGCCATTGCGTGGCTTAAAACAAATAAATAGATCTTGTAAAGCGATCAAATTTAGATAAATATTTCAAAGAAAACGAAATAGTTTTATGAAAAAGCAACTATGTGAATAGTGTAAATAATGTCTGGCGAGTAATGTTTTTATTTTTGTCTGGAAGTTGAAAAGATTAATTTAAAGAATTTTGTATTATTATTTAAGTTCTTCAAAACATAACGAAGCTGGACGGAGTGAGGAAAATTGCTACGGTCAGAATTTTGGTGAAAAGATTTTTTCTACACATACTCAATTTACGATCAAAGGGGTCTTATTCAAGTAAGTAAGGCAAAGAGATTTGGATTTATTTCTACATAAATATTTATTTAGGTAAATCCTGGTATTACAAAATATTCACTGCTTTGACTCATCATAAAAGAGGAAATCTGTTTCTATTAAACAATAAAAAACTCTCAAATGGTTTGATATTACTTCATGAAATTTACACGTATTTTTCTTCTGAAAATAACTGCAACTATTTTAAACTCACAACTATAGCTTTGAAGCTTTTAAATTTCCACTTAACGGTTAAAACAGACTTGGATGCTAAAAAAGGTTTACTTAATTGCTTATTTCATAATATATTAACACTTTTTTTGTAAGGAAAAAATTATCTAAATAAAATTTTCGGGTGGAGCCGAGTAGTCAACATCTAAATACTCGTATTATAAACAAAACATTGTGAACTTGAGCATAAATCTTAATTCAACTTTTATTTGCCATAAATCTTATAATCAAAACCTTAAAGGCTTATATTGAATGAAGGCAGAAGGCTTTAAAATAAAGAACATTAGAAAAATATCATCCGTAAAATACGTCAATATTCACAAGTTCTCACATAGGTACATGTAAACACGAAGTTCAAAAGTACCTCAGAAGTCTTGCTCCAGTAATCCAATTTATTTTTATTCAAACAAACTAATTCATTTAAAGTTGGATCTTTGTGAATATATTATTTTGCCGGATCTTTGAGCTTTCAGTTTTTGGGCTTATTTTTTGCAAAGAAAATGCAAAACTCATGCCACAGGTGCTGCTAGGGATAAGGGAAAATGGAAATTAATGGCAGCAAGGAATGCGAAATGTTTGCAATACAAAAACGCGATGTTTTTCTTTTATCATCCCGACATCTCATGTCTACTACCCCCTCCACTTCTGGAGGGTACCAGGGTGGGGCCTTTGTCTTACATCAGATGTTCAGTAAAAGAGACATTAGCTTATTTATTATTCAAGCCTGCGCCTAATATGATAAAATCTTTAATGCATCAAAGTAAATATTTGACTTTGAAAGACTTTTTTATCTCTGGAATGCTCTAGTTGTATTTTTAAAGAAGTATTAGAAACATCATAATAATTTTCCTTTAACTCATATTCAACAAAGAAAATAAGCTGTTTAAAGAAAACTGAAGAACGGGAGGGACACTTGATCCTCCAAAAATTTTATCAAAAAAAACGAAAATGGAATCAAGTCTACCTAAAGAAAAGCACCTACTCGCTGTGAGAATTTAACTCGTCCGACCGCTAACTGAGCATCCTACCCACCGAACTATCGACCACCTGAATTATAATCATTTAGTTCAACAGATAAATCATATTTATTTTATTTTCATTTTGATTATTTACGAAAATATTTTAAAAATTAATTACTTCCATCATTTAAGAAAAATTAGTAAATAAAACACACATTTACGAATAATTAAATTAATATTTCATTGAAAGGGGAAAAAAGATTCGTTTCGAACATTATTGTGTGTATGTTTACGTTATATAATTCACAAACAGGCAGCCCATGAATATAATTAACAATTTCGATTTAGTCTGTACCATATATTCTTTATAAATTTTTGCAGAAAAAAACACAGAAGTTCCATTTATTTTACACATAAAGTGCTCCGGTTTCTTGTCTTTTTTTTTGAAGTACTGTACAATTTCATCCAGTGAAGAGTATAGTGCAAGTTGTAGAACTGAGCAGGGGTAGAAAAGTGGTGGGGGTGTCAATAAAGCCTTACGATCGCTAGGGGAGTATTTGACGACACTTCACCCTAAAATCCGATCCCCAAAAATTTACTTCCCGCCAGAAATTTTCAGCAAGTAGCAAAGTGTTAAATTTTTCTATTCAGGTTTTCCAGGAAACTTATAACTGGTTAGTTTTTTGTACACAATGTTCAAACTTTGCAAGTTTCGTTACAATTTTCATCACAACCTTACACCCGGAGGGTAACTGGTTCGAATCTGGGATACAAAAGCAAATAAAAGTATAAAATAGTGAAAATCAGACATTTTCGCTTGCAGTATGCAGTTAAAGTTCTTAACGCGTATGCTTATGGTTCTATTTTCTGCCATGTCATTTATGGTGCATACATGGTGAAAAATCTAGATTTTTTATATGTACTCATATAATATGACTACATATGAATTTATTTGAAGACGTACCTGCATAACTGAGTCGGTACTCAAAGTGAGAATCACTGTCAATCTGTTTGACTACTAGCTGAAATACCGAATTGATGATAATTCTTATAAACAACAATTATTTAAATAATCTTTCTAGATTTCATTTTAAAAACGAAAGAAAAGTAGGTAGGAGAAAAATTAAGGAAATAAAAACACATCTATAATTACGATTGTATTTATTGTTTTGGTGTTTATATAAAGGAAATCTTTTAAAACTTCCAATTCAATAATGCTGTCATGAGACAAAACAACTAATAACAATCACCAGGAAAAATAATTACTCAACTTTGAAAAACTAAACATTGTTTTTTGTTTTTGTTTTTACCATAAAAATATATTTTAAATCGATAAACAAAAAGTTGGAATGATATTTTCTCCTGAAATAAACTCGTACAAAAAATACACGGCCTTAAAGATGTTAACATCATAGTATGCAATAGAAAAATACTCTACATTTTAATTCCCTTAAATCGACTTCCGGCTGAATGAAAATCTCTAATTCAAAATTTCTTCGCGAACAGTGTTTTTTTTTCCGGCCGCGAGGTTTGCCTTATTCGAGAATCCGAACAAAATGGAATCGTGACGACAATGGAAGTGAATTTCCACGTCGAAATAACTAATGCACGATGGAACTTCCCGAAGAGAATGCATCTTACTAAAGGTGAATTTTCTACAAAACTGAAATATTCTGATAAACGCAATGATTTTTCGTAAACTACAACAAAATCCTTATCCCGTACATTTTCATATATAAAACAATGTGAAAAAAAGATATGATATTTTTGAACGCCATGAATAAAATGTAGGTTTTGTGTTATTTAATAATAAATTAACAAATAAAACTGTTCAATTAATTGCACTTGCTTATTTGTGAGCTGAAGGTAACTTCCCTCTTCCTTTTATAGCATCTTTAAACATGCATTTACACTTAAGTATTGGTATTTCTGACATCTGGATGGAGAATGAAATAACTACAATATTGTTTCAATTGGGGTTCCACTGATTTTCTTAAAAATCATTAGCTTTTAAGTTGGTAGTATGTTTTAGGTTATAATTAGAACAAACATGTTTGAAAAAAATGAACGATAATTCGCTATTCAAAAATTATGCCAATAAAAAAAAGTTTTTTTACTATAAAAAAATTACATAAAATAACGTTTACAATGTAATAAGTGTTTGAATGGAAAAAAATTACAGTGTTTTTTGTCCAACCAACATTTTAAATTATAAAATTAAAATCTGTATGTCAGGTCGGTTACTTCTGACTAAACGAAAAAGGTGATCACTTTTCTTCGGCTGCGAAGTCGATATTTTGCAAAATCGCAACTTTACTAATGATGCAACCAGTCAATCCATTTAAAATGATTTGCCTGTGCGCTATGCCTATAGTATATATCTATATGTAAAGCCTGCTCTGTGGTGATTGGTGCAGGGTTGGTAGATTTATTATTTAGGTTTAGATAAAATAAGGATTCTTGTCCAGTGACCATAAGAAAACTAAATGCTAGTATACTGTCGTGGAAAGCAATTACTCTGTGGTTTGAGATTTTTAATGAAAATTAAATGAGAACTTTGTATAATACAACAGATTTAATTTTAATTTTTATGAGAGACCGGTTTCGGTTTAATTTGGACCCTGGTGATGATTAGGCTAAGCGAATTCAAAGTCTTGTACAAAGTTATTTTTTTTAAAGAGTATTATATTCCATATCCGAAAAAGCATTTACTTTGTGGCTTGCCATATTTATAAAAAACCACATAAACTTTGTTATTAACCACTTTATTATTTAATAGTATGTCTACCGGTTTCGGAAGTACCCTTCCATCATCAGGACAATATTAAAATTTCAATATAGTCCTGATGATGGAAGGGTACTTCCGAAACCGGTAGACATAATGTTAAACAATAAAGTAGTTATAAACAAAGTTTATGTGTTTTATTTGTAAGTATTATATTCTGCCATTTATGTTAGTAAAAACGATTTTTAGGGAAAAACTGCAGTTGGTTGATATTATTATCAAATCGATGATATACGAGGCCTGTTCAAAAGAAAAGTTGAATTTTGAATTTTCGCGGGCTGTGTACATTCGATTATCGAATTGTTTTGTTTGTTATGTTGGTACACATATGCATATCATATTTGAGCATTATCAGCCATTTTGGATTAGTGTTTTGTTTTTGACAACTGGAAAGGTCAGTCACGTTTTTGTGTGTTCTTCGATTTTTTACTTTTGAAAAAAATGGATCAAAAAATATGTTTTAAATTTTCCGTTAAAAATGGAATAAAGTGCTTCAATGCACTTAAAATGTTGACTGTGGCATTCGACGAGTCTACTTTGTCTCAAAGTGTTTATAAGTGGTACAAGCGCTTTAACAGAAGGCCGAGAAGATGTTAATGACGACGAGCGTCCTGGAGTTGAGGAAAAACAAATCATGGATTTTATTCTTTGATACATTTTTTTCAAAAGTAAAAAATCTAAGAACACACAAGAACGTGACTAACCTTTCCAGTTGTCAAAAACAAACCACTTATCCAAAATGGCTGATAATGCTAACATATGATAAACATATGTGTACCAACATAACAAACAAAAAAACGATAATCGAATGTACACAGCCCGCGAAAATTCAATATTCACCTTTTCTTTTAAACAGGCCATGTACATGGCTGCACATTTCAGATATATAGTTAGAATACCGAACAAAAGCTCAAGTATCAGCATTCTTCGAATGACTGATCCTGGCTGTATATAAAATCCGAGTCGGTAGCGACGGCATGTCATTAAAAGCAGGTGACCCATATTCCAGCGAATGGGTTCGTTCCCATTGTGCTATATTTTGACGTCGCGAATATAACACGTTTGTTGGTGAAGCCATCGTTGAAACGTAGATGGCACTAATGGACGTGGTATTGTTACCGTGTTGTGGATGCAGAAATTCAACGACATTATGTAACTGAACCTGAATTTATTTAGATGAAGAAATGTACCATTTATATGATTACCTACAAGCACCCAACAATCGATTGCACCGGCCTTGGAACTTTACAACGATATTATCATAGAACTTCTAACCATATAAATGAAATTCATAGATTTAAAGAAGCTAAAAAGGTTATACAACTACTAATCATTATTCAAGTGCATTTTTGTAATATTTCACCTCTAATAGACAATTATTTTTTCGCCAAAAAGGAGTGAGAACTCTTGCTGAGTAACCTCTGACGTCAATAAATTTGTTGAACAATATCTGTCTCTGTTTGTGAATGCAACCGTTTCAGTTAATCGTCATGAGCTGTGGAGCATTGAAACATCTATTTTTCTATCATCCAGAGTTTCAAAATAATAGATGCTCTCAGTACCGCCCTGCTGAAAGACCACCATTCAGAATCAAAGCGTTGCAACGCTTTGATAAAAATGGCTTAATCCGTGTTTGATGACCAGATCTTGATAGGTAGGTACTTCTCCACCTTTCTCTTTCCCATCTCTTTTCTCTTCCCACTCCCTTCAGCATCGCCATCTTGGATGCCATAGTCCCACGGGCTCCACGGTTGGAAGCAGTTGGGACTCTTGAGGGGTATATACATAAAAATCAATTGATGAAATAGAAAAATTGGCCGTTAAAGAGTGTCGATGGCTTGGACAATTCTGGGTAGAAAACTAGTGTACATATAACATCGAGGACACAATTATTGTGACTAAGCCTAATAATTTTCCTTTGTGAGTACGTACTACTGTACGAGTGTAAACTGTTTAAGTTTGGAACTGAAGTTAACTGAATCATCATTTTAAAAGCCTACGGTCCGTAGGCTTTTAAAATGATGGTTTGATTAGGTCCTAATAAACCACCTGCGTATAATGTATTTTAGCAGACATTATTCTACATTTGAAATCAGTCAAGTTACATCCTGTGATTTTTTACGAGTAACAACTAGTCTAAATATAAAACACAAATATGTAGCACTATGCAGGTTCATTGTTCATTTTCCTATTTCAATTCTTAAAAACGGAATTTACGAAACACATCCGCAGTAGTTTTTAAGCCCTTCTAATGGACATAGAATGGTACAAAGTTTCCCCGAGCCGTCATTAACGTAAATATTTCCTTACGTTTCCAAAAAATCCGGGTGTTTATCCAGTGTTCCAGTTTTGCTGCATAGGATTTGGGGAGGGAACATTTCGATGCAATTAGGGACTTAAAAATTCCAAACTAACCCGAAAGTTGCATCATTTCCGGGCTTGGCAAGAACATTTTCGGCCAGGCAGAATTTATAGGTAGAATACGAGGACAACAAAAAGCTTTCTCGGTGGTATTTTTAATCCGATAAAAGGCGTATTTTTTATTTATTTTATTCTTCAACAACATTAATTAAAATGAATATTCGTTCTAGGAAATGTGGGTAAAAATATAATTATATAATAATAAAATTTAAATCTCATAATAATTTAAGAAGATTGTTTAATTCCCTTTTATTACAACTTAAAATGAAAATTTGTTAGGTTTATCTTATCAGTTAGTAGCCGAGTGGACAAATATGTCCGATCCTCATTATCATGGATTCAGTTTCTATACTAGTCTTCCATCATTGCACAAGCAACATTTTTGGAATATAATTTTGGTAGTAGGAGTGTACCTAGGAATGTTTGTATTTCTTTTTTATTTATTATTTTTATTGTAAGTATTCTGTGTTAAAATTATATATTATTAATCGTTAACATCAACTCGTTTCACCAACGTCTACGCTTAACCCTTTGAACCCTATAGGCCGGTAAGCCGGCCTGATTTGGCGAGGCAAATACCCTAATGACCGATTTACTGGCCACGACGTCTACCTTTATTTCCCTGCGGCCCGGAATACCGGTCTGCGAAAATAAAAGCGATACGATAGTTTTGACTCATTAGCGACGTCATCGCTATGACGTCATAACTATCGTATCGAGTGAAGGATTGATATATGTGTTGTAGGTGCGGAAATACAAGTGGGCAAAAAAAGCAAATCCTAATATAAAAGAGAAGGATTTTATTATCATTATATTCACTTATTATTGTTACATTATATTCACGCGTTATTGTTACATTTTTATATAATTTTTATAAGCAAATACATTTAAAGCTTTTCTCGCTTTTTTTGCTAAAGGAAGTTTGCAATTATTACGAACCAAAAAAAAGTTTTCTTATTGATAATTTATTTTTGATCGAAATTGCATATTAAGTCACATATTACTTTTCGGTCAAAAATTGCTCAGAAACTCAGGGATTTGGTGCTAATACAATGAATGCCTTAGAGTTCAAAGGGTTAACCATGGCAGTATAAAATAATATGCCTAGGGTTTTGTAAAACTTTACAATTAAAAAAAAAAAACGATTTTTTAACAAAATATCTTCATGCATATTTAAAACCTTAATAACTTAGTTTTACTTATTTTTAAATGTTTATTTATTATTGAAACAACATCAACAATATTCATTGGAGAAACATACCGAAAATAATAAGAAATACTGTTTTAATAATTAATATCATATTGGAGCGTTAAGCTCTAAGGGCTTCAATGTTTTATTGATTCATATAATATTAATTTTGGTAGAAAAAAACAATGAGTTGTTGAGAGATTGATATTATAATGTTATTGATTTTATAATTGCCATTTTTTTGGAGAACAAATTGTAAGGTAGACTCTGACACCATAATTTACGAGGCCCGTTCAAAAGAAAAGGTGAATTTTGAATTTTCGCGGGCTGTGTATATTCGATTATCGATTATGTTTTTGTTATGTTGGTACACATATGTTTATCATATGTTAGCATTATCAGCCATTTTGGATTGGTGGTTTGTTTTTGACAACTGGAAAGGTTAGTCACGTTTTTGTGTGTTCTTCGATTTTGTACTTTTGAAAAAAATGGATCAAAGAATATGTATTAAATTTTACGTTAAAAATAGAAAAAAGTGCTCCAACGCACTTAAAATGTTTACTGTGGCATTCGTCGAGTCTACTTTGTCTCAAAAAGTGTTTATAAGTGGTACAATCGCTTTCCACAAGAATGAGAAGATGTTAATGACGATGAGCGTCTTGGAGTTGTGGAAAAACAAATCATGGATTTTATTCTTTGATCCATTTTTTTCAAAAGTAAAAAATCAAAGAACACACAAAAACGTGACTAACCTTTCCAGTTGTCAAAAACAAACCACTAATCCAAAATGGCTGATAACGCTAACATATGATAAGCATATGTGTACCAACATAACAAAAAAATCGATAGTCAAATGTACACAGCCCGCGAAAATTCAAAATGCACCTTTTCTTTTGAACAGGCCATGTAAATATAGGGAAGTTACAAAAAAAATATATTATAAAAATCTATACTTTCTAGTCAGCTCAACAGATATTTTATGTTTTTCAAAGATCTAAATATAAAATGTTCGTACCGTGTTAAGTTGAGAATGATATCACGCAGGAACAGACCCCATTAAAACACTTATGGCGAACTCACGGGCGCGATCTTAGTGATTATGGAATCTATAAAAGCCTTAAGGCTTTCCAATCATTCGTGACAGGCGCTATCAAAGTTCGCTTACGTTGGAAAGATGATGAACTTGTTCACTATGGACGTTATAAAAATATATTTATATTACTTATATTTTGGTTTGACTTTTTACATATCTACCTATGTTATAAGAAGTAACCAATATATATTAATATTTTGGAAAGTATTTACGTAATCCAGTAATATTTTTTTAAATTATGGTTTCTAATCATATTGTTCATGGTTAATGTATTTTCAAAAGCTTCCTAGCTCATGATTGAAACAACGTTCTGAGATTAAAACAACCATTTGTGAAATTCATGATGCCAAATTTATTCCGTGATGGATGAGGTAAGATTATGCAACTTTTTTGTTTTATTTTTAAATAGGCACTGAAAAATATTTTTTTGAAAACGTCCAATAAAAGCTTTTTAAGTTGATAATTAAAATATGATTAAAAATAACCAGGGGCTTACCTCGGATACGTAATGTACATGAACAAAAAATATACAAATGAATTATTTTTTCCACAATTTTTTTTATTAAGGACCTGACCGGTTTCACCATATTTTTTTGGAAACGTCCAATAAAAGCTTTTTAAGTTGATAATTAAAATATGATTAAAAATAACCAGGGGCTTACCTCGGATACGTAGTGTACGTGAACAAAAAATATACAAATGAATAATTTTTTCCACTATTTTTTTATTAAAGATTTGACCGGTTTCACCTTATGATCGGCATCTTCAGACTGGTACAATTTTAAGTAAATCTATGTTATATAAATATTTACCATTACTATCTCATAGTGAGCATTTGTGACTAAGGGTTTTGTTTTATTGCTGACAGAGGCGGCTTTACAATAACATTCAAAAATACTTTAGAGTTGTTTTATTACCTTCCAGGTTAAAATATGTCCGTTTTAAGGTGAAACCGGTCAGGTCTTAAATTAAAAATAGTGGAATAAAGTTGAAAAGTTGGTGTTATTTGATCAATAAAATGGAGTTCCACCACGAATTGATAGTTTCAAAATTAGAAATAATAAATATACAAATGTTAACCTGTATTTTTTTACATCACTAAGAATTATAGGCAACATAAGCAACCCTGCCAAATGGTGAATTTACAGAACGATCTACCCCATGCCTACGGCGCGCGGTGCCTGAAATGCTGTCATGTGCCTCGAGTACAAACATTCCTGCTAAAAGCCGCCTTCCATCCAACAAACACCCAACGACGCTTGACGAAACTTTAAATTAAGACGTTTCATAAGTTGGATTGAAAATTGCGATAAAAAAGACATCACTTTTAACAACACCCGAATAGCAGATTTTAGCATTAAACTACACGGAATTAAATTCAATACAATTCCACTTACACCTGCCACAAAAGATTTTCTTTAGTATAAAACTAAAACTAGTTTGGTCTACAGTTATATACATACTAATGAGCCATTGTGTTGACAATTATACTAGAAATTTCAACTCTTGTCAAAAACAAAATAATGAGTTTATCAAAAGACTGGAACTTAGTATTTTCCAATCACGGAGATCGAAAAAATGGTTCAGACTTACTGATGACATTTTTACCCTTTACAATTGAGTAAACGTTTAGTTTCTTCTGAGACCATTTTTTTTAAACTTATAACTTTAAATAATTTCACAAATATACTAATATCACGAAAGTGATTTAATTGACGATAGAATCGTCCTGATTAGAATCAACCAATTAAAATCAAAACCTTGTTTAAAATGCTTTTAACTATGATTATGACCCTAGCGTTTTTCATTCCCTACACGTTCTCGCCTCCTCCTCGCTCCCTCCTCGCAACTCTTAGGAAATAATAGTAATATTTGGATAATTTTTATAGCGCCATTTTGTAAAAGATAGCCTCAAAGGCACTGTTTAGGATGTATTCGAGTATGTAAGGGATAATAATAGTAATAGCCATATTACACTGGTTCCAAGCAGGTGAAACTCTTACACGAAATCATATTCATTGAGTTTTTAAGAAGTTAGCAGGAAATAGTACTATAAAATAAGTAATAATTTTTGTCAGTACTTCCCATCTCGCCGTTATCTCCATCAATTCCTACTTCCGCGTCCCGCAATATTGCAACCTGGAAGCTACGCGGTTTGCATACAAAGCACGACGAGTTCCCAGGCGCTCAACGGATTCTCACGCAATCTGCCAACTATTCGATTATTCACGGAAGGATAAACTTCATCGGCTGTGAAGTTGTTTACCACTTTTCTATTATGGAAATCTGCTTTGGAAAATACTTTGCAGCTTTGAGTGGTTGGTCATTTCGAACAAAATAGTAAAACGTTTATCGATTCCTGTGATTATATAAAATAAATGGATACTTTGATTGAAAAAAAAATACATGGAATTGAATACGTGACAAATTGATAACGTAGGCGGTAAAAATGGCAGACTTTTATTTTTACTTAGATCTAAAAATCATACTGTTCTTCTTTCAAAAATATTATAATGTAATAAGTCATGCATTTTTTGGTGTCAAGTGACCTTGAATAACAAAAAAGTACTGTGAAACGATGTTTGAATATGAAAGAAGTAAAATGTGTGTTCCAAGGCAGAGTCTCGAGGTTTTTCACTATTTTTCACTTTGTCTCCGCCTATTTATTTTGAATGGCGTAATTAAATTCGTTGTCACCAAACTGCTCTTTTTAAATGCAATATTATTATTATTATTGGTTAGTAGTAAATCATTTATCAAATCCTTACACTTTATTCTAATTGGTTTGCTGTAGGTACGGATATAACTAACTAAGTTTTATATTACGGTGTGGTGAAAAAAACATGGCTTGTGACATGTAAAAAATTTATTGTATTTCTAGTTCGAGCAGGTATATATTTATAAGTAATGCTGGAAGGGAAATAAAAATAAGCTCAACGGCATAACAGATTTTGATAATGACTATATAGACAATATTTACAAAATCATCCGATCTCAATCATGGGTGTGCTATATGAGGTATGTTTATAATATTTATTTAACACCCGAAAAATAGAGCAACCTTTTTAAGCCATTCAAAAGTTACACAAGCTTTTTCGGGAACTTCCTAGGAGCAATATATATTAATATTTTAGCATTCTTGATGACTTCTGTAAAGGTGTATTAAACACATCGTCCCAATACCTAGAGTTGCAGATTGCAGCGTTCATTCGCAAATTACAGCTAAATGATTTTGTTTTGGTGGTGTTTTGGTAATCGAACCCCCAATTTTTCGAAGCCAAAAGCCTGAACTACTGCGATACAGACACCATTTGTGGTGAAGATAATTGAATATGTAAATCAAGCATTTAAGAATAAAATTCTACAGACAATAAGACACTTCCTTGTGTAT
The DNA here is from genome assembly GCA_022651775.1 of Drusus annulatus. Taxonomy (NCBI): domain Eukaryota; kingdom Metazoa; phylum Arthropoda; class Insecta; order Trichoptera; family Limnephilidae; genus Drusus; species Drusus annulatus. Next base: position 334,355 of record JAGWCC010000396.1, on the reverse strand, counting down.
GGACAAATATTTCTGCTAAAACGAACTTATTCATTGGCAGGTTTAATTAATAACCCCCACACTTCTAAACGAAGACTTCTGAACTTATCTCCCATTTCTTAGTAAAATTTGAAATTCACAAAATATAATAGCATTTAAAAACTAAGGTTCACTTTTATCTGCCGAATCCACAGACATTTTGTGTCTCTGAATGTGTGTTATTATATAACTAAACGTATTGGGCGCTTTTGTATAAATAATTATAAAATTCATTTTTTTATATAACTTTTTATCATAAATTCTTTTTGTTTTTGTTAAGATGGTAGGAAAATATTGAGTTAACCTTGTGTTACTCCATAGAAATATTTTTTAATTCATCAAATTATTTTACGGTATTCAAAAATCACACAAAAAAAAGTATTATTGCCGCGACCGCGTTTTTTCATTATAAAATCATGTCCTGCAAACAATGAAAAAATGTGCCCTACTGTAAAATTACCAAATTTTATCGTAATTTTATCTTACGTACCTAAAGAGAAACTAATTTCGTTTATCAAATTCTCATCCCCTTGGGAAGTGAATGATATCAAGGCAAACAAGAAGTACTCGTACATAGGGTGAACAATCTGCGTGAGAAATTATTTATGCAATAAATATTAATCACGTGCTCCTAAACAAACTGCGATAAAGTTCAAAGTTTTTTTCCTTCGTTGGTCGTGAATTTTCGGTTGTAAAATATATTTTTTAAGAAATATAGGTACACACCACACAAACCGGTAGACATCGACTGATGTTTGTAAGAGCAAAACAAACTCTATTTACTTGAAGTAAACTTAATAGTTTTCTTATGTTACACCTGTGGAACTCTATACGCCCTTTAGGAGTATGGATACTCACGCGGATAGGTAAATACGTGTACGTGCTTAGAAATTTGAATGATTTTACAAAAGATAAAAATTCAGAGCATGAATTCGTACGTACTAAAGAAAATACCGGCAAAAGACATCACTCTCACTTCAGTTTTAGTCAATTATTGTAGACATTTTATTTCTGATCTTTTTCAGAAACAGAAAACATTGACCAGAGTTATCATTTTATTGGAAATGTTTCCAGATAACGTTTATTTAAAACAAAAATTTATCGGAAACCAAACTCACAATTTTTTATTATTTTTATATTAACTCCATGCAGAAGATCATTTCATCGTGGCTTGTGTCTTTTTTGAGGATGCTTTGTGGAGTGAATCTCGATCTTGAAGAGACCAATGTTTTTTAAGTAAGAAAACACAAACAGGCAAACCATTTCACAGCCGAGCTTATGCGCACTAGGAAGAACTTTTCGTAAAAAAACGTTTAAAAAAAGCACGTAAAACTGTTATAAGCGTATAACATGCCTCCTGGCTGTGCGCTGGTATGCTATAGTCACGTTTTTCGAATAGGTATTAGTAAATGATTATTCGAGAGAAAATTTAAATGAGAAACGTACAGTGATGTATTTTAAATCAATATAACCGTGAATGAAACTCTTTGGATTATTAGGTACCCTGAAACGACTTATGTTGAACAAAAACCAAATATTTAATTGATCATTTTATTCCATTTTTATTAGCGTATACATATTTACATATTGATGTATAGGTACAGCTTTGAATGAATGGCTGAAAAATGTTAACTAAATTGGACGACACCACTGGGAACAGTAAACAAAAAGCACATTTATCATGAACGAGGCTATCAATATTAGGTTTGATAAGTCTCTCCAAGGCTCTGCGGTCAGCCAACGCAAATAATCTACGGTTAGGCATAATTAACTGGTGAAATACGAGAGAAATAACATGTTTCATTGCAGAGAAGTACAACCTCCTGAACATAACTCCACAAGATTCACAGCTTGCGTGATGATAATTAGAACACGTCCAACACGAACAGAGTTGATAGGTTAATCGGATTAAAGTAATTCAAGAACACGGATTGTTTATGGTTATCCAATCGTTAACACCAAACTTAATTCGGAATATCTCCAAACTTTGTGCGTGGTTTGAAAAAGTTATTTGCTTAAAATATTTCGCCTGAGTGCTTTATAATTTATTACATGGCTACGAGATGTGTATGTCTTATTTTGACAGTTGAGTGGATAGTTAAAAACTTCTTATCTCATAATGTAAATGAAATTGAAAGCTATAAATAAGTGCGTCAACCTAGAATTTACAAACTAAACCCTTTACAAATTTCGTGACACTAAAAATCACCGTTAAATTTTGTCTTTCTACTCAGACAAACTGACTTCCACGTCATAGGTAAAATTTAAGTTAAAAAAATTCAGCAGACATACAAATTGTTATTTATCAAGCAACTAATGAAGTTATTAAATGTTGAAACAAAAAATCATACAAAACGTTAAATCTCATGAGAAAATACCTTTCGCTAACTGGTCGACTATTCTAAACTACGGATTTATCAAAGTTATTGCCCTGGATTTCCCGTGAAAAGTCGATAAGTATTTGGACTACTTATTTTTAACTGAAAGTTACTGAATTACTTTATTCAGTTTAATACAGTTTGAGGTAAGAAAACGTATATCGGGACCGCTTAGCACCCACTAGTTGGTTGTATGTAGGTATTTTTCATAAGTCAATACATTACGTGAAAGTAAAGTGCGGTAGCCATTATTTTTCTTCCGATAAACTCAATAGTACTCGTATGTACAGGGTGTATGGCATTGCATTTTGAACTACGCGTACAAATTTATATTCGTATTATATTAATGATTTATTGATGATTTTTTTCTGACTCGGGCGTGGCTATGGTATTTAAACTTCCACTCATAACACATGGCGACATAATGTTTTTGTTTATTTGTGTAACCACTTTTTCACAGTATTTTTATAATCAAAAATATAAGATATAACCTAAAAAACCGTTGAGTTATGTCCTGCTATGTCGCATAACAAAACAAAGTGGGCAAAGTCGCCGGAGACGCGGGAGATTGAAAACATGCTTACGTACCTACAAGCGGTGCTATATTGTGTGAGAACTTGTCATATATCTTTCTCTCTCGCGGTTTACGACGTAAAAACCCGGAGAAAATGATTTATCGTAAATTTGTATAGGTTCCATATATATATATATATATATATTCTTGCTTTGAGATTGGAATAAATTGTCGCCAGGCAATAATCCAGCACATAATAAATATTATGTTTGATATATGTATTCATTGTGAAGAGTTAAAAATTAAATGTTCCATATGTTTAAAGACTTGCAAAGTTGCAGCTTTCATCGTCCGGAACCCCGCCTGTGTCAGCCAACCTTCCAACCGTGTTAAAGGAAAGTAATTAATGTTCGCCATAATTGAATTCCACATAAAGGCACATTCTTTTGATTGAATTCAATTCGTTTTCTTCTGCCCACCTCTCTCCCGCTCCTCTTTTTGTTGCAAGCCGATCCTTTTTCAAAACGGCCCCTCCCCCACACTTACTCCTTGCTTTATTACTCGGCAGTCGATCCTGCAAACTGCGAGTGACACGTAACCGCTGGCTGCGCACTGCACAATGTTCTCTACTCGCGTCTGCTACACCGAAGGTCTCATGCTGGTTGCGCAATTACTTTTTTCACTTTCTCCATCATTTTTTCAATGTTTGCACCCAAGAAATACACAAAATTTAATTTTTTTTATTAAATTTACCGATTTGGGGGCAACTTTTTTTTTTATTCTATTGTTTTCATCACTTTACTTTGGCTTAACCCTTAAATGCATAAGATAGCCGAAACGCGGATTTTTTTAAACGAACATAATTTCGCATATTAACACTTTCGCATAATTTGTGAATTAACTTAATAAAATATAAATGTAGTCAACCTTGTTTTTTTACCACCTCAATGCACAATACCTCATTTAGGTTTTTTTCTCAATGTTAACTCCCAAAACCACCTATAAATCTATTTATTTTAAAGTCATAAGACAAATTCTATTCCGCTCCCCTTTTAATTACATTTTAGCATTTTTTTTCAGATCACAGAAAAAAGATGTGCATTTAAAGGTTAAACCAACTAAGAATCCTCTCCATACTATTGAATTAATCCAACAGCCTTGTACCTTTGTATTATCTTTTTCTCCATCTTTCCTATCTCTTCAGATATTGACTTGCCGGAAACCCGGGCGTTCATTACTTTTTTACAAAATACATACCTATACGTTACAAGCCTAACTACAACAACGTCTGTTCTGAGACGGGTATAGATCCTTACTTTTGTCTCCCTTTCGTTTTCTTTTTTTTCATAAATTACTGTTTTATTATACAAACTATTTCTATGGCCACTTTAATTACATGGAATTATTATGTAAACAGTGGTTATTCGATTTGAATATAACGATACAAGATTACTACAGTAAAATGGTATTATCATTTTTTACATCTTTAACTTTACTATGTTTTGTTTTTTTTTGTTCATACTGTCACACCTAAATTGAAACTAAAATTTGTGGAGAAATGATTAAAGTTCGTATTTCCTACAAAAATATTTTTTTAAGCGTTTCAAACAACCACTGAACAAAATTATATTTTCATGAGGATTTTTTTTTTAAAAGATTTCAAAAGTATTGCTCACTCCTGTATACGATTTTAACATATATTTTGTTGTGAATGCCTATGTAAAAATAAACATTAAATAAAGATAAATCGTTTCATAATTTTAAAACGCAATCACAGTTATACTTTCAAATTAAAAAAAAACAAATACTCATTTAAAAGCTCATTTCAAGAAGAATGTGTTCAAACTGAAGTTAAAAAGTATAACCCAACACTGTTTGAAACTATTCAAATAACTCAAGACATTCCTGTAGAATATTTAAAACTTCTAGGGCTAGTATCCACCACTCGCCATTTCAAACATAATACATAAAAATCAAATAAAATGTGGGGAAAGCAGTGTCAGACGAACTAATTATTTACAAATGCGTGCGTGCAATTCATTATGTACAATGTTGCTGCGGATTTTTTGTGTGCTGCCAAATTTGAAATGGGGGACCAGCCGAACAAAGAATGCCTTTTGAAGTCGGATACTCCCCTACCTGTAGTACTTCTAGTGGGTTTTATTGTGCCAATCTAGTACCTATGTACCTAGTGTTATTTTATGTCTGTGAGATGCACAGAGTATTGAAACTCGTAGAAAAGAAATATTCAGAAAATGGGTTTTTTGCAGATATTGTAAAATTCTTATTCATGTTTTTTTCATCTGTTTTTTTTTCTATTAATGTAAATAATGCACTAACAAGGTCGTCTTGTACTGTTATTTGTGTGTCAGAGGCATATGAAAAAATAAAGAAATTCGTGCTGGGATCAATATTGGTGTAATGGTATTCAAAAAGTTTAAAAAAGTAAATAGTGTCACCTTAACCCTCTCAACACAAACGTCATAAGGAAGTGGTGAAAGATGAATACTAAAGTTACTCAATCTTTCAAAAAGTTTCAAATCTTTAATCAATCGGATGATGTTTTGAAATATTATTTTACTTAAAGTGGAGCACTATGTTAATATCCTTTTTCATATTCAAAAAACCGGTTTTCATTTAAAAAAAAAGGTTTTCATTTACCCCAACGAAAACACGGTTATGCCAAAACTGGTTTATTTATTTTATTTTCAAATTAGGCATACGCCCGTATTATGGTGGTTTGCATTTTATATGAGATTATCTGATAGAATATGGTACAGTAACAATAGTAAATAACAAAAAAATATTTTTAAGCCAGTCCCGGGATGGCATGGTGAATTGCAGCAGATTACAGTTCAGCAGAATCCAAATAATCTGCTTATCCCAGTGAAATCCTCTTCACATAAACATCCTCGAAGGCGTCAATTTTCCGCTGTCAGTAAGATAAGCTCTTTTCTACAGGGCTGGTGTCGTTTAATGATGATGATCAGGAGGACACTGTCGGGTTTTATTTTTATTAATTATCGAAAATCTTCCTCGATGCGATCATTGTCTGACTAAACAAAAAAAAAACTTAACAGTAGCTTAACTCCTGGACGCCAAAATGACGTGAATCAATCGCTGTGGTACCTGGAGAAGTTTTCCTCTTTACGCCATCTCTATTCCTATCACTAGTCGAATTATGCTGTAGTATTGTGTTCGCTGTGATCCATCATTCCATCTCCCGACGGACTAGATAATGGTGGTTTTTTGTTGTTTTTTTTGATCTTGTTATTGAGCATACTATATTTCATATTATGCTTTTTATATTTTATATGTAGAATGCAGATCATAATGATACGAGCATATGCCTAGTTTGGGAGGTCATAATATGTTGTATATTTTTTAATCTGCATCCTATTTAATAATTTTATTCAATATGAAATGAAATAAATCAATGAATTTTTCCAGAATTTATCATTATTCTTTAATTTATTATTTTTAACTGTATACAAATATACGAAAACTAAGTTTATATGTATTTAAACTTTATTATTGATAGCATGAGCAATAATAAACACATATGGGTATTTTATAAATGCAATGTTAGTTATAGATTCCTAGTTCTTAAGTCTTAGATGCAAGTCAACAGTCGTAATTCTTAGTTTTAATTCATTATTTATATGTCTTATATATGTTATTTTGTTTTTGCAATTGTACACTAACTGAGTGTTTGTCACGTAAGTGAGAACATCGGTTAAAACCTATTATAAATAAATAAATATAAATATAAAAAAATATAAATAAAATATAAATATGTATTTAAGCAAATACGAATAATGATAATGATCTACTCTAAGGCGAATACGCAGACTAGTCTATACTTCTTTTTGATCACTGTGTTTATTATATATATATTATGTTTCCAATGTATCGATCTCTAGTTCAAATATATTCATCATTGTACATACACCTTTACACAACCTTATATTATGTTTATCCTTTTTTATCGTTATTACTGTAAACTATAATTAAATAAAGATTATTATTTTTATTATTAATCACCTTCTCAGTTGACGTTTCGTCTATTTCAATTCATATTATCTGTCTCTTTTTCTCTGTTCATTTGTTATATTTTAAATCTTATTATTTGGTCTTCTGATTGTTTTTCTTTTATTTTATTTAATATTTTCTTCTCCCTCTGTATACATAACCGCACACTTTTCATTTTTCGTTTGGTTTATTTTTGTACTCCGATGATGCTTAGACTAATCAAAACCGGTCGGTCATAAAAATTAAAATTTTTTTTTTTTTCACTTTGGGAATTGACTGTCCTGCGCAAACAACTACCGCCTTGCAATCGCACAGTAGTATACAATATTGAAGCACGCATGTTTAATTTACCACGAACTACACCGTACGGTGGGCGGATAGCAACCGCTATATTTTATACGTGTACCATTTATAGGCTAGGGGCTGCCTTTGTAAAATTTCTAATACGAACAATCGTTCTCATTTAAATGACTAAGAACCCAACAGATATCTACCTATTTACTTTAATGATTAAACAAATTACTTGACCTCGAAAACCTTATCTGATCAATTCTATCTAGAAACTAGACAACCCAATTAGAATAATGTTATTCAATTTAAAAAATGTGTAATTTTTTTACAGATGTGATTTTTTTAAACACAAAACTAGCTTTTTTCCGGTCAGCACCGAGATTTCAAAATTTCTAATTATATATTCTACTTAAAACTTTTTCAAAATTAAAAAAGAAGAAACTAACGAAAGTGCGTCTTGTTATTTTCTGACAGTTAAAAGAATACTTCAAAGCTTAATATCTAATTACGTAAATTATTTGCGAGATGAGAATTGTTGCTTTAGAAATCAGCAGAGTTTTTGCTTTATTTAACTGTGGTAGCTTTTTCAGACAGAATCGCATTGTGAGGAATAGCAGTAAAACTTTTGAAAAAACAATTTGCACAACACGCATGTTACATTTTAACGCAGAAATTTTAACAAACAAAAAACGTAATCGGGGTCTTTACTTTCAACTGGCGATAAGCATTTTAAAATTCTAGCATGCTCCTAAGTATATCGATAACATCATAACCTTTTAAGATTGCCAAAATTGAAGGTTTCAGCACGAATATATGAAAAACAAAGCGGTTTATGAGTTTCAAATGGTGTTACGCCTTCTTGAGGGTGATTTAATAAGTCTGAACATAAGCAGTCTGTAAGAAATAAAACCGTGGAAGTCAGAAACGATCAACTCTACAAAAGAGTAACATTACTAATTACGTTTTTTTAAATACACAAATAAACTTTATTTTTAAAATATTAAAATAATAATATTGAAATTATAAATAACTAGCATTAATGCTAATGTTTTTTAAATATTAAAATTATATAGTATTTCTAAAACACAAATATAAAACAGAAAAAGCCATAAAATAAAAAAAAAGACAATGGTCACAACCAAGACTCGAACTCGGATCCTCTACTCCATCCGGGAGTCACGCCCTAACCAATTTGGCCATCGGGAACTTATTAGAAAGTCGTATTTTAATCGATCTCATATTTCCATTGTAAATTATTAATTATTATGTTTAATTATTACTTTAAATGTTTGAAAAAAGATTTATTGTGATGCTGTACAAAAGTCTAGTGGGGCCATGGCATTCTCAATTTGAGGCATTTTGTGAGGCTGAAGAAAGTCAGTAGGGGAATGAGGTGTGGAAGAGAAAGACTACTTGGCTATTCATATCTGTAGCTACTGAATATAGCTATAACCAATATAACCATATGGCGGTATAGAAAGTATTTTCCATTCATGAATTTTTTCAAAAAATATATTTGTACATGTAATTACGAGTATATACCAAGAGTGGCAAATGAAAAAAAAAGCCTTTTTGATTTGCCAGCATTACTTTACGTTGATATTTTTTTAACAAAAAGTGAGCTCCCACCTTTATCCTTCGTAGGTAGAGAACTTTCAAAATAGCAGAATCTTTCAAGGGGCGGATAAGATCCTACTTATAAGGTACTTTTTAATGATAGGTTTCTTCTATAAAATAGTTTATCTCCTTTAATCAACAGATCGTCGGTAGAAAACAGAACGGAGTAGATTATTTAAACAGTAGAAGAACGCAAAAGGGATGAAAAAACTGTTTTGTTTATTACTTGACAAGACTACTCGACTGGCTTTAAACAAAAAAATCTTCCTAGTTGGACAGTCAAACCTTTTATTCTTATTCTTATGTGCAATTCATATCTGTATTTTTTTTAGATACATATGTATCTATATTGAACTGCAGTTAAATAATATATCCTTGAGGAAATTTTATCATTACTCATTCTGATCTTCGAGTTTACGTAGTTCAAGGAAATGAAACTTTTTTTTCTCTAAAACACCATCTTATATCTCGATGAAAAAATAACTTTGTATAAGACCACAGATATTATTTTAATTTTCATGACCGACCGGTTTCGCTTAGCCTACGCATCATCGAGGTTCAAAATTAAACTGAACAAAAAATACAAAGTGTGCCGTTATATATACATACAGAGGGAGAACAAAAAAATTATAACAGTAAGAAAACGAAAAAACAACATTCAAATTATAACAAAAAAACAGAGAGAAAGAGACAGATAATATGAAATAAAAGGAGGCAAACCGTCAACTGAGAACATGATTAAAGAATAATTATAAATTTTATGAGTTACGGGAAATAAACCTAATATTGGACTACTAGACCAATTTAGTCAATTATTAAGAATATGACTATTAATTTTAATGTCTTTCTTTATTCGTAGTGCTTCTAAATTATTTAATCTGTTTTCATGACCGTTTTATGGAGAATATGAGCAAGCTTTTATTGAATAAAATCTAAGATCTTTTACAAATTTATTATTTAATTTTCATCATCAATATTTCAAACCACAAAGTGATTGCTTTCTATGAAAACTGTAAATATATAGTTTTTGGAAAGTTTTTTCATCATCAGTATGAAGAATCTTCGCCTTTTTAATAAAGTCAGCCTCTTGAGCTAAGTTCCCATCTCTCACACCAGAAAATCCCTTCTGCCGTACTTCTACGGTTATCAAGAAAGTTTACGAAGGCTGTTGATATTATAAGTTTTGTCATAGGCGAGCCCTCTCCACGTCGCTGTGGAATAGTTAAGTATCTAAGTTAGTGGAAGAAATATATAAAAACGTTCATATTTCTCGCCTTAAATCAGACATTTATGTAAGATAAGAAGAAACTTTGATTAGGTAAATGTGATTGAATTATCATAGAAATTACTTAGTTCAATATGTTCATGTTTCGATTCACACTTCAAGAGTGTTAAATTATATAGAGATGTCAAACTGAAAGTCAACTTCACCCCAATATGCTAGGTTTGACGTAATAATTTATGGCGTTAAAAATAAAGGCATTTTTTATTTATTTTTTATTAAAATGATAACGTTGTACAAAAAAATAGATTTTTGATATATTACTCCCAAGGAATTAAAGAAAAAAACTCCTTCAAATATAATGAAAATTAAATAATAACTTCGTATAAGACCACAGATTTTATTTTATTTTTTATGACCGACCGGTTTCTCTTAGCCTAAGCATCACCAGGGTACAAAATTAAACTAAACAAAAAATACTAAGTTTGTAGTTATATTTAGAGGTAGAAAACAAAAATAAGAGAACAGTGATAAATCAGTTAATACATATTTTTTCAAAATACGTAATTCATATATTTAGATTAATCACCAACTTTGCAATAGTTCAGTGGTTAAGAAGCAAATAACACAATATCGGAAAATTTTTTTTACTAAAAGACGTTTTTCGGACAACGTTGCATCTGCATTTTCCACTTCAACGACATACTCGTACATTATTTGAATGACTTCCGATTCCCTAACTCCTTGATCAATCACAAATAAAAAGAGGTGATATCTCTTTACTAGACTTGTATTATCATACGCTTATGCTCCTTTATCTCTACGATCTTACGCATCAATCTATAAACATTGTTTTGTTTTAAAAAAACTGAGTACCTAAATAACATTTACAAAATTATTAATGTAAATAAAATCGTCGTTAAATTTATGTTAATCGCCTACTTCTCAGCAATATTCTACAATGTTCCACCACAGGACAATAAATTAAGGCATTGAGCTATCCTTCTAAATTGGGCTCAAACCAGACTTAGTCCGAGCTTAATAGCTCTGTTCCACCGCGCAGAGGAAAATGTACTTTGGGTTTCCATATTGTATATCATTTTGTATCTATATGCAATGTATGCAAATGTGGGTTTTGGCACTGTATCAAAAGTGACAACGCTTATTTGATATCAATGCGGTACCGGGTGTCGTATAAAATCTCGGTTTGAAATATGAGTTTACGAGGTTATACTGGAACTGATGACCTTCGCGACAAAACGGCGGAAACACCGCGGAGAGCAAAGTGTATATTAACCTTTGGTACTTAACACACATATATATATATATATATATATATATATATATATATGTATTTTATATATATATATATATATATATATATATATATATTTATATATATTAAATAATGGTACTAACACCTATGATCAGTTTAAAAATGTATTGTATTTATCTTATCTTTATATTTATATTGTATTTTTTACCTTGCCAAGATAAGGGTTAATAGCAGGTGTACTATCAGTAACGTTCTAGTAAGAGACCATTTACAATCGAAACGATACATTTGTTAGAATCAGCTGGTCTCTAACCCTCCCCATTTTCTTGAGCTTCAAACATTTCCGAAAATGGGATTCCAAAATTGGGACCCTGGTACGGTAATTTTACGCCGAACTTTTTGTGATACTTTTCTTTTTAATTTTTAATGTTTTCTTGTATAGGGGGTTCTTTTGTAATTATGGCATACAGAGCTCCAGGCCAATAAGGCCCCTTTCTCTTTTATCATGATGTTAAGTTTTTAGTTGTTGAAATAGGAATTTTGGTGAAGTTTTAAAAATAATTTATGTTAAAAATGGCTGCATGTTGGGAAGGTTAATCCTTCCGAAAGAAGTTTTCCATGTTTTTTTACGATTTTTTTCGTCGTACAACTATAGGGGGTTGTCTATCATTAAAACAAGCTTCACCCTGCGTAACATAACCAGGAATCACTCAAAAACTATACTCGAACAAACCAGGATTGACGTTTTCTTCTACCTCCCCTGTCATAAATATTCCTTTCTATTATCAGTTGGGTAACTTTGTTTTTGGTATGGTCAAAATATTACGGTTCATTCGTTTGACGTGCAATAAAAAATTTTCATTTTTGCCAGAATTGGGTCATTAGAAAAATAATCAAGCATATCGAGTGGTAAGACGATCGACAACGAATCTAAAGGTCGTGGGTTCATACCTTAAACCCAGCGTGGGCAAATATATTTTATTTAACTCACATAAAATAAAATATATGACAGTATATTTGCGGCACATTCCAAATCAGTAGATACTCTGAGTATCTCCCTGGTGAAAGACCACCATTCGGAATTGAAACGTTGCTTGAAATGGCTTTAACCGTATTTGGTGACCAGATCTGAATAGCCAGGTACTTCTTTCTACTTCCCAACCTTCCTCTTCCCAATTTTCTTACCCTCCTCACTACCTTCGACCTTACAACATACCTCAATTGAGGATGCTATAGTCTCACTGGCTCTAGACAGTTGGTGTATTAACTATAAATAAATAAAGCCACGTTACCTGGCCACTGCAAGAATATTTATTTTTTCGAGAAATAAACGTTTTTTATGTGTTTCGAACGTTTCTTCTAGAAACAAAAAGTTTCAAAATCTTTTTCCACGGAGAGACTGAGAAAAATAACAAAGATTATAGATTTCAAAATAAATAAATATATAATTTTCGTTTTAATCTTACCGTTCAATTAGCAATCTTAAAATAATCGCTTACATATGATAAACGGCGTACCCACGCCTCGTATACTGTCGAAATTCAGCGCGATTGTTATCCCCGTGATAAAGCATATTTTGTATGGCAAATGATTTTTAATCGACCATTATTTCCCGTTAAAATATTGCAGTCACAATAAATTTACCTTCTAAACTTAACAAAACATTCTTCAACAGGGGTATAAATTTATCGTTCCGGATCTGCGGTTGACTAGAGTAAAAATGATAAAAAGTTTCAACATTCACGAGATTTCACTTAAAATTCCACGCAGAGCTTTCTCCACTGAAATTTCTATACAAACTACCCTCAACCCATAAAAGAGGTGGTGATAAATTCGGTTAGCTTCTACGGTTACTTACACACTTGTGATTAGATGCTGCTGGCGAATAATTGCACAATCCACCTCAGAGTAAATAGAAAATAGCTGGCGTGGACGCAATAAAACTATGAATCATGAAAATATATTGATTTAATTTATTATATATAATATCACTATTAATTCAAAAAGGTTGAGAAAACAACGCTAACTCTTTTCTAAAATTGTCGTTTTGAAATACTTAAAAAACCTCTTTTGACAGCCTCCATGGTCGAGTAGTAAGACGATTGACTATAAATCCTGAGGTCACCGGCTCAAACCCGGCGTGCATAAATAAATTTGAAGTTTTTTTTTTTTTTTTAGGTTTTTTAATTTTATTTAAACAATAATTATTATTATTTTTAATTTTTTTAAAACAATTTTTAGTTAAAAGCTCTGCGATGTAATTATTTTTACGCGTGACAGCTGTTTCGCCTTCTGAGGGCATTATCAAACTGTGGGGAAGCCACATACAGACGGACTATTTATATCATGTTTAATGTTATTATTATTTTTATATTTAACTACCAATGTAGAGGTTAATTAGGTTTTTCTGATAAATTGTAATTATTGTTGATGTCTGTATGTGGCTTCTCCACACTTTGATAATGCCCTCAGAAGGCGAAACAGCTGTCACGCGTAAAAATAATTACATCGCACAGCTTTTAACTAAAAAAAGATTTTTTTTCAATTAAAATAATAATAATTATTGTTTAAATAAAATTAAAAAACCTAAAAAATAAAATGGAGTTCTACAAAATAAACTTTAAAACCACAAATAAATTAGGTTTTTCTGATAAATTGTAATTATTGTTGATGTCTGTATGTGGCTTCTCCACAGTTTGATAATGCCCTCAGAAGGCGAAACAGCTGTCACGCGTAAAAATAATTACATCGCACAGCTTTTAACTAAAAAAGATTTTTTTTTTCAATTAAAATAATAATAATTATTGTTTAAATAAAATTAAAAAACCTAAAAATTAAAATGGAGTTCTACAAAATAAACTTTAAAACCACAAATAAATTAGGTTTTTCTGATAAATTGTAATTATTGTCGATGTCTGTATGTGGCTTCTCCACAGTTTGATAATGCCCTCAGAAGGCGAAACAGCTGTCACGCGTAAAAATAATTACATCGCTCAGCTTTTAACTAAAAAAAGATTTTTTTTTCAATTAAAATAATAATAATTATTGTTTAAATAAAATTTAAAAACCTAAAAATTAAAATGGAGTTCTACAAAATAAACTTTAAAACCACAAATAAATTTAATGTAGTTAATATGTGACATAACTCATTTAATTATTATAAATTAATATATAGTATATTTGTGGTACGTTCCAGAGTGGTAGATACTCTAAGTATCGCCCTGGTGAAAGACCAATATTCAGAATTTAAACGTTGCTTGAAGTGCGTTTACCGTGTTTGGTGACAAGATCTGAACAGCCAGGTACTTCCCGACCTTCTTCTTCTTCGTCGCCTTCCTCTCCTTACTATATTAAGCCTCACAACATACCTCAATTAGGGATGCTATAGTCTCACCTGCTCTAGACGGTTAGGAGCAGTTGGTACTCTTGGGCCGATTTACTGTATTTTTTAAATTTTTTTAAGTATCCATTTCGTTGTGTTTTTTTTTTGTTGGTACAAACTTTATTCAACCTTCTTTGATGGCAAATTTCTAGTTTTTGCTGTATCGCAAATAAAATCTGCCTACTTCATTTAAATTGCAAAAGCGCTTTTTTGTGAATTTTGTTTATACTTGAATATCATCATGAAATAAATTTAAAAAAACAATTAATATTCCTAAGAAATATTTCCAAATATATTTTCAAAGAACTCACAATTAAAGTTAAATTGTTCAAATTCCACAAGAATTTGAATAAACAGAGTTAGCCCGTAAGTCACTATTTACCTTGCTATTCAAAAAGTTAATTCTACCTTTAGATCAGCATACATAATATCATACCACTGATTATTGTAAAATGAGTAATGACTAACGACAGTAATAATATTTCCGCTAAAACAAATTTCTTTTATTACGACCGTCAGTCAATATTTAAACTTTTTTTTTTGTAAGTGGATCTTATTTTATAGTAACATAATTATTATAAAATGACATACCTACCCTTAAAATGTAGCTTTACGAAATGGTTAGTTGTAAACAACAACTCTTTGGTTATTTAATCTTCACCCCAGAGTGCAGGCATCGGAACGAGATTAGTATGCAGACCGCTACCCCGTGGAACCCGAGTGGAGGGGGTAATATATTACGTCCCTGTAAAGGTTTTGCTAGGTAGTTTTGAGGCACAGTTTGGAACATTTGACATGTTTGAGGATATTTAAGGTCAATAGAAAGTTTGATAAATTGATCATATATTTTGATGTGGAATTACCGATAAGAACAACTGGATTCGTAATGCATGGTCGAATTAGTAATGGTATTTAAATGTTTCGTATAAAAGCTCATTTTGTTCTGATTATATAACGTTCTAACCAATTTGTTTCAATTTTCAACAATTATTTCTGTGTGCGAAAGGACGAACGGAATGAGTAAAAAAAAAAAAACAGTTAAGATCCAGAATAAGTTGTTCTTTAGATCTAACAAGGAAACATGAGATGAGTCGGAAAATAAAATAATGTGCGATTATTTTTTGAAAAGATACATTTGAAATATGACATGATTACATGAAAAAATCAAAATTCCTACTTGCTGTTTTTAAAAGATTGCTATAAGCATACAAAACACATAATTTCACTTTAAGTACTTGTAAACATATTAAAAAAAAACACTATATTAGCACACGGCAGCCTGATAACCGGCTAGAAAAGATTATCTCCTCATTAATGCACCTCTACCACGATTGACACAGGAAGAGGGTAAATACTTCCTTGGCACTATTTCAAAATTTCCACAATTCGATATAAATCTATACATGTTGTTTTGGCTCTCCTGAGAACCTGTGTTTTTTCACTCATTCCGTTCTTCTTTTTGCACACAAATTTAATTTATATTTAAATGATGTTGCAGCTTAGAATATGTATGCATGTATTCAATTGTTCTTGCACATAATACAAACAAACCAAAAAACCTAATGTATACGTCATAAGAGTTAGCTTTGCTACCCGACTTTGCCATGAAGGGTGTTTCGGTATATGAAGATGTCGACATACTCTTTTTATGAATTTTATGTAATATAAACTTTAGAAAAATATCGTATGACATCTTGTTTGTCTTTGACAGTTTAATGGATGTTACAAAGCTCCATGATGATTGTTAGCTAAAAGTACTTGCGTTCATCTCTACTTTTTAGAGAGAAAAAGCTACGCAAACTTCAGGACGTTCTGGGTCTTTGTTAGAGTTTGTTGCTTCAAACACACATATGTTATGCCTTATAGTTAAGTTTAAGCGTACAGACACTTTAATACAGAAGACGAAGGGATGATAAAAAAAATACATGTTCGTCGCTACAAACCTCGAACAGACCAATCATTCCCTCATCTCTGGGGGATGCCATCACAATCTATTAGACGCAGCCTCTCCGCCTATCGATGACGACTCCATCCCCCATCGGGATTCACACAAAAAATTGGAAACATCTATTTGTAAACAAACGGGGGAAAAGTTCCATACATCTTCAATGATGCGTGAAAAAGCATGATGAATGTTAGGATACAACCGATTTTTTGTTGGTACTGAGAAATGAGAAGAATAGATGATTTGTCATAGGGATTTCCAATAAAAATAGTCACAATAAAAAAAAAAAAAAAGATTTCAAATGTAAAATATTGTTACCTTAGTTAATCTCAGAAGTAATTTTATTCAGAGGTTGAGATTTCAAAGCCACATTTTAACAAATATTACATTAACGAAATAACAAACCCTACGATACATAGAAGTTAAAAACTTTATTTAACAAGTAAAATGAATTACAGGAAACTTTTTTTTTTTTTTTATGACAAATGAAACTTTTTTTTTTGGTTTCGAATCACTATATTTATGTATCGCCGACTGATTTCGGAACCACTGTTCCTTCTTCACGGCAAAATAGATACTAAATTTAAATACATATTATTTCAAAATGAAGAGCAAATATAAATTAGGTGTTGAAGTGAAAGCGGAGGCTTGACTGAAGAGAGGGGGTGGTTAGTAAATAGTGGGGTAGAGATGGTATAGTGAATAGGAAAAAAATGACAATTTTGACATTTTGAGGAAGAATTTTGACATTTTCATTTGACTTCATTTATTAAACTATAGTGAGTTCATTTTGTATAGACTATCTCATATTTGATTGATCAATAAGCGTGTCAAAAAATTTGTATTCGCTCCTACAAATTTTATCTCGAGCTTAAAATGTCATTTTTTCACATTTTTTAAACCAAAGACAACAAAGTAGTTAGATTCATTGTTTTTTGGGGATTTATTACTTTCTAAGACTTTGAAGTTGTCTAAGCGCTAACCTTTATTATTGATATGAAGAATATTGATCCCTGTATTTCAATCAAAACTGTGGTTCTTGGAAATTATATTATTAGTGAATTCAGAGAAATTGTTATTATTTTGATACGTGTTTTTTTTAAATTAAAATTACGACTTGTTTTCCCGATATATAATGAGAGACAGTCTTTATTAAGTTTTATATACCAGGGGAGTCGATTTGTGGTCTTTATCTAGCATTTTTTTTTAATTTCGGGATAATTTGTGTGCACAGTGAAAAATATATGTAGAGGTATAAGACCAAATATAACTTTTTTTTTTAGAAAGCAATTACTTTGCGGTGAGACACATTTAATGAAAATGAAATAATAACTTTGTTAAAGATCACAGAGAAAATATGTGGTCTAATATAAAGTTATTATTTCATTTTCATTACTTATATTTATACTTTTGATTAAATAATTGTAAAGTTACATTACTTATTGATTTAATTATAGATAATTAACTTTCGAATCCGAGTATTACCTCGATCTTTTCTTTGATTATAAGTTGAAAAAGATCATATTTTAAATATCCTAAGATGTGGCAAATACGTTAGCAGTTTATCTCTTCTCAATTAAAGTAGTTCCCTTTTATTCTTCATACGAAAAAGCATTTCTTAGCGTTCTTTGTTATATTTAGTTCACAATATTAAAAAAAAAAACTTTAAAAAGCTTGAAAGGGTTATTCAATTATTATTTCAAAATGTCTGATGTCTGATGTCTGATGTCTGATGTCTGATGTCTGATGTCTTCTACTTCGGTAACAGTAAAAGTTCGATAACCGTTTTTCCTTCGTGCTATTTGCTACGGAATATTGCAATTTTATAATCTGTTGACGTTTTTTTAAATATGTTCAACGTGCACACAAGCTTCTCGAACCGTTTTAATGCTTCGATAGCGTTACTTTATGTGCATATTTACATTGGTGGACACCCCAAAACGTATTCGGTAAACGTATTATGTATTCAATAAACGTGTCCTTTTCATATCTAAACGGTTTAATCTCAGTTAATATGCAGTTTATATTCGCGCAGCAATTTTCCCCGTACATTATATGGGGGAAGCTGTCAGACGCCGTTGTCATGGAGACTTTACTGTACCCTTCACCGTACAACCCTCTACAGAAGCCCGTTTGAAAAAAGAACTTACAGAATGTGCCTTTATTGAAAATTATACATGTCTTACAAAAGAATTTCGTAGGTCCATTGTAACTATTAAATCCCCATTTTCGTGAACCTGATTCGATACCTGCCTAAAAGTACATACCCAAAATTTTAATTTCATATTAATTACAGATTTTTTTACCATGTTCATACACGCAATAATTATTTTAACCCTTTGAAAAACAGCTTGCTCTCATTTATTTATTATTAGTAAACGGGTTATTTATTATACAAGGTTAACAATACATAATGTATTAAAATATTTTTAATTGATTTTTAGTTACAAATAAAAAATATCACATTCTGCCATATATCTTGGCACTATTGGTCTACTCTAAAAGTTCCCAACCTTTTTAGGCCCATTTCCTCTTAGAAGATGTTATATTTTTCAGTCGCCGTCTTCAATTATCAAAGATGAATGATATATATATATATATATATATATATATATATATATATATATATATATATATATATTTTCCAATCAATAAATATATTTTAATTATACTGCCTGATACAACTAGGTTTTCTAAAGCATAGATACTATTGGTAGAATCAAAATAAAGCCACACTATTTGGTCAATGATAAAGCGAGTTGCATACTTCAATTAACTATTTATTTCGGATGCAACACACGGTTTTTGTAAATATTAATAAAAAAACTCAAGAATCATGTTTGCAAGTGGAAGTCGACAGTTATCGTGCTTGTACACGACTCACAACTTCGATAGTGGGAAGAGTGACATAAATATCATGTTTAATTGTCCTTTAACTAACTCTTGATCATCCTCCAAGCAACTGCAATCGCCCAATGGGGAGGGCCATGCTATCCATGTTGGGAATCACTGGTCTACTAAATACCCATAAAGTATATAAAACACTCAATAAATTAAACATTTTAAATACTGTGTTTTGTAACTAGTGGAAATAAAAAAAAACTCAGTAAGATGTGCTGCATCCATATTTCGGATGGAAAAGTTCTATCGTCGGTGGATTAACCTACCTGCGAGCTGTGAGTCACCTACGACGAGTCTAGACTTCATATGAAAATTTAAAAATTTAAACAACGAAGTCTTAGAACTTTCATAAATAAATAATTTAACATAATTTAATTATACCACAGGTGTATATGAAACAGTGCAGACGTACACGCAGACAGATCATTATTAAATCGTTTCTATATATAATTCTATTTTATTATCTGTGAGGTTTAGGTTATTTGATATAGTAATAATGCATAATGCTTTAATATTTTATACAGCGCTATTTGGGAGAAGTATTAGGTACCTCAAGGTCACCTTTTGTCTGATTTTTGTTAAGTGAAAAGGGTTAGGTGAAAGAGAAAGGTTTGAATGTTTAGACAATTCAGATCTGGTGAACAATCCATTCAAAGTAGTGTTTCGATTGTAAATACCGGTCTGTGAACAGAGTGATAATGACAGCATGTTACATTCGGGGTAAGGTGCAATATGCTCTATATTATCTCTACCGGTCGGTAGCTGAGTGGAGAACGCGTCGGATTCCCACCCGGGCGTCGTGCGTTCAATTCCTCTGCTGGCTAAGTCCTCCATCATTGCACAAGCAACATCTTCCGCTTTTTATGATGGTAGTAGGAGTTTTTCAAATATTGTCAGGTTATTCGTAACCCGGGAATGTTTGTCTTACATTAAAAAAAAAAATATATATATATATATTACGTCCTGTAGTTTACCACGAAAAAAACATAAGGATTAAACAAAAATAGTACTTTCCTACGCCAGGATTAGAACCGGTGACCTCGTGGTCACGAGTTGAGGAACTAGGAACTACCTACTTCCTTAAAAAAACTAAATGCTTTTCTGTTTAATCATGGAGACACATAATTAAAACAATGTCTATCATTCCAATACGTAAATTGGCTTGAAATTTATTAAGCTCTAGCCGACTATCGTCTACAGATGTGAATTTATTACCGTTTGATGTCTAGTGTTTCAATTGCCAGCAAATTTATTTTTAAACTTACCTGCGCTATCAATATCAAGTTACATTTCAAATCCATTATTCATCGCAATCAAAACATGTTTCTGCATGCATTTATACCTCAGTAATGTTTTCAACTTCTTATTTTTTGCAAACGTGTAAGAAAGAGTGTGGTTTCTTTTAGTAGTGAATTTTAAAATTACGCCACTGTAAATCTTAATACGTATATCAATTTTATTTAAAACCTAGCTTTTATGTGGGTGCATAAAATAAGTAGACACTTATTTCGTCAGAGTTTAAATAATGTCCCTACTGTCCACATAATGTTTTTTAAGAATATAAAATCGTACAAAATTATTAATTTTTCGTCATGATAAAATCTTCACGAGAAAGACAGATGGATTGAGTAAAAAAAAAGTTTTGGCAAATGTATAAATTTTTGTATTTCTTTATTTGACCTGAAGATGTCACGGAAGTGATGTAACTAGTTGGCGAAAAAAATTGTATTCTGTTCATATTTAAGTTATAAGCGTTATTCTACATTTTTTAAAAGCAAACGTAGGTTAGGTTAGGTTAGGTTAGGTTAGGTTGGGTTAGGTTAGGTTGGGTTAGGTTAGGTTAGGTTTTGTAACTAGTTGGCGAAAAAAATTGTGTTCTGTTCATATTTAAGTTAAAAGCGTTATTCCACATTTTTTATAAGCAAACTTAGGTTAAGCAATGTAGTGGTTTGAACCACTGTCACATTTTTTTGTGTGCAAGGAAGAACGGAATGAATAAAAAAAAATCGTATTTTGAGTTAAGTATGCAAAATTGCTCCTTATATACATATCTATCAATGGAAATGAGATATGTCAGAAAATTTAATAATGCGTTATTATTTTTTGAAAAAGAACATGTGACATATGACATGATTACAAATAAAAAACGAAATTCCTTCATTTTGTTTTGACTCTCCTGAACATATGTGTTTATTGACGCATTCCGTTCTTCCTTGGGCACACAAATTTCACACTGTCGCAAATCAATGATTAACGCCATTATGATTTTTTTACAGTCACCACTTCAAATAATCGCTCCCGTTAAACACCGATTTTCGGCTCGTTTCAGTATTTGATCAAATGATTATCAGGTGTCAAGCATACCAGTACGATCGTTATGTTATCACTAAGGCCTAAATTTCCATGCAAAAAATGTGGAATAACGACTTTGACCTAAACACATTCGATATTATCAAAAAAGTTAAGATGTTAGAAAATATGTGGGCGGTCGATATTTCAGTCGGTAAGCAGCTAGGCTAACAGTCGGACAGATTGAGTAACTCCCTTTTCTGAATAAGTTTTTCTTTTATATATATTTTAAAACTTTTTAAAATAAATATCATTATTTTTTTATTTTTTTTAAAACTGTATTAACCATAAACTCAAAGAGTAGGCAACTTCAACGAGCGACATCCGCGAAAAATATGTGCAAGTTTTTTAAATCGAATTCTTCGTGCATGTATCAGACGATAAAAAAATATGACCGGACTCAATCTAAAATATTATTCAATTTGGTTAGCCGCGGGACGCGATGTTGTGTAAATTATTATGCAAGAATGCTGCCGAAAATGAGCGTCACTAATAAACCTTTCAAACACCTACCGGTCCATCACGTCGTCCAACGCAGCTTCTCCTTGCGCCAACTTGGCGTTATTTTAAACGTATATTGCTTGCAACATCAAATAAGAGTTTTTTTTTTAATTATACCAGCCGAACATAATGTATGTATTTATAAACTAACAAACTATTGTTCAATTGCAAACAAATACATAACACGAAATGGGAAAAAAGAGCAACAGAGAAAGAACAGCACATACAATATATTATAGTAAAGCTTTGATAAAAAAGGACAAATATATATTATGAAAAGCATTTGAGTCAAAACCAAGGTCAAATCAAAGTTTTGGTAAAATCGTAAAGAATGACAAAAATCATTTAGAATGGTACCAAAAATTTCAAGATCATGGCTAGAGTCAACAAGAGCTAAACAAGTCTCGACATTCTCGACAGTGGAGAATGATACCCATAATTAGTTGAGTGATGATTGAGGAACAGAAATTTGGCTATATATAGTTAAATGTGATACATCCATCTAATTTACTAATAATTGACAGTATCCGTGGTCGATTGTTAAGACGCTCGATTACGAATCAGAAGTTACGCGTTCAAATCCGGCGTGCGCGAATAAATGTAATTAACACAATTAAATCATATAAAATAATATATAGCATATTTGCAGCACGTCCCAGAGTGGTAGATATTTATGGTAAGTATCGCCTTGGTGAAAGACCACCATTCAGAATAGAAACGTTGCTTGAAATGGCTTTAGCCGTGTTTGTTGACTAGATCTGAATCGTCGCGTACTTCAGAACCTTGATCTTCGCCATCTTCTTCCTCTTCCTACTCCCTTCCGCTACATAACATAAGCCAATTGTTGGACGATTTATTCTGTTGGACGACCATATTCGAGGTGAGTGGGTGCATTAAGTAATCTGTACCAACATCAATTATTTTACTTACAAAGGCAGTTGCTTTCGCATTATAAATGACTTTTTTTTGGCAAAATAGTTACATCATTAAAATCACTACATCACCGCCGGCAATTCTATGGCGGAACGTATTTTTATCGGACGGATACAAAATGGTCCATGCAGATTTTTTTATTTATTTCCAAGCTAAACTACTAAAACGAGTGCTACCGGTTGATGGTCACCTATCTGAATAATTAAGTTTATCTCTTATTATTAATAGCTGCTATATAAATAATATGTTAAGTAGGTCTGGGATACATAAATTATGCGGCTCATAAAACAAGAAAGTGGGTGTTTATGTTGTGGTTATATTTCATGTTCTATTTTTCGTGGCTCTAACTTGAATACTGAGACAATAGTTTTTTTCATTGATACAGCAGGATTCTGTAATGTATTCCTAATTAATGCATATTAACTTGGATATATTTTATGGGCCATTAAGTCTGGAGGATTAAGATGGGCATGTTTAAAAAAATATTTTAAAATGAAACCACTTTGCTAATGGTAGCCAAAACTAATTGCAATGTGAAAGGGCGGGCGGCTCACAATGATTTACGTAATGTAAGTATGTTAAATTCTATAACCGCAATATAAATATTTTGACTATTGACTGAAAATTAATAACCGCTTAGTGAGAAATATGTTCACGCTTCTTTGTTTTAGTTTTAGTTTAATTTATTTTTGTATTAGTCACTTGTACATTAAAGTTTACAAAGACCGGTCGGTATCTGAGTGGAGAAACGCGTCGGATTCCCACTCGGGCGTCGTGCGTTCAATTCCTCTGCTGGCTAAGTCCTCCATCATTGCACAAGCAACATCTTCCGCTTCTTATGATGGCAGTAGGAGTTTTTCAAATATTTTCGGGTTATTCGTAACCCGTGAAAGTTTGTCTTTCTTTTTTTAGTTTCTTTTTGAAATCTAATTATTTCATTTTCATTTTGACTTAATAATAATCACTTATATACTACTTGATATTTTTAATGTATTTTAAATGGTTTTTAAAGGCTATTTTAATTATTTTTACTGGCATAATTTGGATGGTTTCCGGCAGCGCATTATAATATTTCATCCCTTTATAAAGTAAGCTATTTTGTGTGTTGGTTTTATTATATTTTGGTAATCTGATTTATTTGTATGTCCTTGTGTTATGTGAATAAGCACGGTGTAGATAATTTTCTCAGATTTTTTTTTTTGTAACAGTAGTAGTTCTTCAGTTTATGTATAAATATCATTTATTTATTTTTTTCTAAAGAAATCCCCATTCCCGGGTTACGATTAACCTGACAATATTTTTAAAACTCCTACTGCCATCATAACAAGCGGAAGATGTTGCTTGTGCAATGATGGAGGACTTAGCCAGCAGAGGAATTGAACGCACGACGCCCGGGTGGGAATCCGACGCGTTTATCCACTCAGATACCGACCGGTCATGTTTTTTGTTCATCCCTGAAAAAACCCTTAAACGATGAATCTTGGTGAAATATTTTTTTTATGTTTAAGCATTAAAGATAATTTGAATTAATTAAGTTTTGACATAATTATTATTTATCTGTGAAAAATTTATTAAAAAACGCCATAATTACTGTTAAATAACCTATGACTTTCCATTAAAAAGAAGAGTTAAAATTTAGGGCGAGTTATTAACTATTCGTAAAACATACATGTATTTTATTACCAAAGGATTATATTTATCTTATAAATTACTTTTGACGGATTTTGCTACAAATTGCATCGAATATAAAATATACCCTTGGTATTATTAACATTTCAATGAGAATATAATATGAAATGCTTTAATAGCATATTAGTCATCAACCCAAGAGACAGTCTACTATGTCCAATACCTAGATTGCAACATTCTATCCATGAAGCTTCTTTTGTGCTATTATTCAATAGGTGATAGACGCAAGAACGGCAGACTTCTGTCGAGCGATGGTAGTCTCCGACATTTGAATCGACTTTCTATTTGTATTCCCGCAGTATAGCTTCGATTTCATTCAAGGTGGCTGGTGCGAGGTACCCACTTGGTACAAGATACCCACACTACCTTACTGGCTAGCCAACGGTGCAAACGACGATGAAAGAACTACATCAAAATATTGAAATTTACATGATCCCAGAAAACTGCTATTTGTAGATCGCCATTCCTTTATTGATCGTCCGGGAGAAGATTCCGTACGTTTTGTTTCTTTAACTAACAAAATTGGTACCTACAAATCAGCCAATGTTTGAACAAATGAATGGATATTTTAAAAGTCTACTTTACAATGTGATTGAAATGATTTTGAGGGCTGTAAATATGTACATTGACCTGCACTCTACGTAAAAAAGTGTTATATTCACAATTATGTATTTTATTTTTATTTTACGAAAACAGTTATTACACCAATGCATGGCAAAAACAGTTACATAATACACATATACATCGTCGTTGGAAAGGCAATAGGGCTGAAGCGCCATTTTGGGAAGATTACACCAGAGTACTTTAAAGTTTTTTTTTTAATAAAATGCACAAGTCTTAGTACCTGTAGGATTTAGAAAAAAAAAAGTTTACTCGGGTAACTAAATGCTCTCAACGAGTTACCCGAAACGACTAAAAGTTTTTAAAAATCCAAACTTGTATCGCTCGAGTCAAGCCTTTTTCCAAATGGTAAATATATTTTAGATGGCTGAAGGGCCACAAAAGTCTTCAGAATTTAACGAGAGTCGGAGCATTCGATGCAGAAAAAATCTGATTAAAGCTGCATACTTAACTCATTTTTGACCAAAGTGTCGCTAAAGCCCTTTGGCCTTTCCATCGACAGTATAGATGAAACTTAATGCAAATTTTTAGCTTAAAATTTATACAGGTGACGCGAAAAATATCCTCCGAGGCAGTTAACTAACCTAGTAAGTGTTTCCAGAGGCATAAACTTTGGTAAGTTGGTTCTGCAGCTGGGAAAAATCTGAAACTTATTATAGCAGTCTCTCAAAAAATAAGCCTATCTCAGCCATGGTAGTAGGTATTGACGGGAAACCGATAAATAGCCTATATGTTACAAGCAGTAGTAGTAATAATAAAAATTTTCGGCTAATTTTTAAGGGTCATTTTCGTTAAATATAACCTCAAAGGCGGTTAACAAACTAGGAAAGAAGATAAAAAGTTTAACTAAAATGACCTCAAAAAAAACAAAAACAATCTTCTTAGATTTGGGAATCATTTTTTACTTCCTCAGTTTCATGAGTGTATTGCATCGTCCACAGTTGATATAAAATCGAAGGGTGCAAGGCGCTGGTATACAACTCAATAGTGCAGTATCTCTGCCCGAGTTGATTGGAAATGTCTCGCTTGCATATTGAATTGGAAAGAACATAAGATAAAATTTCCATTTCGTATTCTGTACGCTGAGTTTTATAGGCATTGATAGTTTTGTCATAGAATGAGTCATTGCTATATGTTAAGCATTGGAAATTTGATTTTTCAGGCGGACTAATACAAAATATTAAAAAATTAATGTGATAAAATAGGTCTTTAGAAGACACAGAAAATTAAAACGTTATTTGTATAAGTAAGAATTATGCGAGTAGCCAGTAAAAATATCGAGTACTTGACTTATTTTAAGTGAAGGTAATAAAAAAATTGTTTTCGTAGAATCGCTTTGTGGTTTGTCATATTTAAGGAAAATTAAATAGTAACTTTGGATAAGACCGCAGATTTTATTTTAATTTTACAACCGACCGATCTCGCTTAGCCTAACCATTATCAGGGTGCAAAATTAAACCAAACAAAAAATACAAAGTGTGCGGTTATATGTAAATATAGGGGGAAAGCACACTGTAAGATAAAACAAGAGAACAGTGAGAAAACAATAGTAATCATTTCAATTATAACCAATGAAAAGAGTTAAACAATATAAAATGAAAGAGGCAAAACGTCAACTGTGAAGGTGATCAAAGAATATTTTGAAATTTTATGACTTTAGAGGACATATACTTCATATTGGACTACTATACAAATGCAATTGTTTATTAAAAACATGCGTTATAATTTTAATGGCCTTTTTTTAATTCTAGTGCTTCTAAATTATTTAATCTGTAGTCATGACCATTTTTGTGAAGAATACACCGGTGCTTTTATTTTAGGTATGATCTTTTTAAATAGGATGATTGGCGAATTCTGAAAAACCGTGGTTCTTTAAACATCTAAGATCTTCTTTAATTCTAACATTGACATTACGGGTTGTTTTACCAATATAAAATACGACCGGCCTTTTATTCAAACAATAAATTGTTTAGGTAAATTTATAATTAATTCTAAGGATAAATATGACAAACTAAGTCACTCGATAATTTACAAATTGGATTTTAGTGATTGTTCTGCATTATTATTGCTTAAACAACCCTTAATGTCAAAGTTCGGTGTACACCAGAAAAAAACAGATAAATGAATATTCAATTGACAGGTACACTAATGCAGTTGTAAAAATAAAATAAAAAACTTACAATGTTTCATTCGAACTGAAAAATAAACTCTGAGAGTGTCGTCCAGGCAAGAGACCACCATTTAGCATCAAAGCTTTGTTTGATATAGTTTATCTTTGTTATGAGATCAGATCAACTCAACCATCTTCTTTTCTTTCTTATTTCGCTTCATACTTTTACCATAGCCATACTAGTTCCGAGCAGTGGGTGTCTTCTTCTTATTTCATGTGTTGAGTTAAAGAGGACTTCTGGAAGGAAATTCGGAATCCCAAACTGCACCGCTTTGAAGTTAGTCTTTAAAAGACGTGAAATATATCAATCTTAATAAAAATAAGTTTCAACGCTTCTACCCTGCCCCTACCGCAGGGTGTACAATACGAAAAGTTGAGAAATTCACAACGAGGCAGAGCCGGTCATCTGCCTTGAAGTTTCTTAAGGCTGCCAAGTTTTATTTTGTTTCTGAAATGGGATTCTTGCGTTCTGCACATAAAATACACTCTACAGGGGACGTCAGAATCTTACGCCTGCCTTTAATTATATTTAAAAACATGCAGCTCATAATATTACTGCATGTGTACCACCTCGACCTTTTTTATAGACAATTTTCTACAACATGGATATTCACAAACATAATACAGGACATGCAAAGATCAGACTACCAAAAAAGAATAAAACCAATACACAAAACAGCTAACTTTATAAAAGGGATGAAATGTTGTAATGCGCTGCCAAAAACCATCCAAATTATGCCAATTGATAAATTTAAAACAAACCCTTTAAAATACATGAATAATATTAAATAGTATATAAATTATTAAGTCAAAAAGAATATGAATTATAGTTAGATACTTTGTAAACTTTGATATACAAGTAACTAATATAAAATGAAAAAAACTAAATAATTGACGATCCGGCACACCGACTTTGTGTTTCTTTATCTGCGTGTACTTAGTCAAATGATAGAAATATCAATTTTGGCAAAAAATCTATTTGTTTCACTAAACCTCAACACTTTCAAAACGAGGTTCTTGAATGAGGAAGTCGGTACCGATTAAAATTCAATGCACTGGGCGTGATACGTTTAGTTCCATAAATACACGCGAGAACGTTTTAAATTTCTTACGTAATAACAAGTATTTCGTCATATATCTACATCATTTCAGTATGTGGTGAACCTTTGTTCCTCTCTGGATGGCCTGCATTACCGGGAAAGAGGCGTGGATTACTTTTCCATGAAAGTAACACAGTAACACATAAATTCTCATTAGAATGTATGCAGCGTAATATCAAGCATTCCCAAGAACACATGCATCTCTTGCGGGATAAAAACTTCTTATTCTGCTACTTAAGAGGGTTGGAGGGTGAAAACTGTACAAGTCTTACGTAGGTTATATCTCTGAAGGGTCGAAAATAGTTCCTTCGAGTAACGTTCCGTGTGAGTGCTTACATGGAAAGTGGCAGGGCCTGAGTGCTTTCATCGTTTGCTTTTTTCACCTTCTAAATTACAACCTTGAAACCCAAACATGTATGTCACTTAAACTCGTGTATTTGTCATATCGTCGCCGGAAAGGCAAGAGGGTTGAAGCGCCACTTTAAAGTTTTTTTTAAAGCCACCGGAAATTTACACCAGAGCACTTTAAAGTTTTTATTTTATTTATTTTACAATAAAATTTATAATTCTTCAGTACCTGGTTGGATTTTGAAAAATAAATTTTACTTAATGCTCTCACTGAGTTACCTGAAGCGAAAAAAATCTAAAAAAGTTCCAAACTTATGTCGCTTGAGTCAAGCCTTCTCTCAAATGGTAAATATATTTTAGATGGCAACAAAAGTCTTCAGAATCAAACGAGAGTCAGAGCATTCGATGCAAAAAAAAAAACTGACCAAGACTGCACACTTAACTCATTTTTGACCATAGCGTCGCTTAAGACCTTTTGCTTTTCCAGTGACGATATAACTATGTTTTGATATTTTTAAGGAGTCATGAATGTTCATACGTTCTTATTGTATTCGCCTTACAAAGCGACTCAGACCCAAACACATATGTTGTTATCTTATAATAGATAAATGCCTTAGGTCCTTCTCGAAGAACTAAACAAAAGTTTAACTCATCTCATGAACAAAATTACATAGATTGTCTGGGTATGAATGCATCATTTTACTTAGTACTTCAATTAAATTGTTCAATGTTGTTAATTCTCATAATGTGTCTTCATTGAACTTGGAGTACAATACTAGGTATAGGTATATAATTCTTTGTCGCAACTCATCCAGTTCAACATTCCTTGGCATAGACTCAGAAACAATGAATTGCTGTTCCTCAATCATCACTCTCCTAATTATGGGTATCATTCTTCACTGCCCAGAATGTTAAGACTTGTTAACTCAAGCCATAGTCTAGAAATTTCTGGTACCAGTCTAGGAGATTTTTTTCTTTCTTTACGACTCTACCAAAACTTTGACTTGACCTTGATTTTGACTCGAATGTTCTTTATAATGTATATTTTGTCCGATTTTTGACATTGCTTCATTATAAGATTATGTATATGCTGCTCTTTTTTTGTGGCTTTTTTCTCATTTTGTGTAAGGTTTTTTTTTTGTAATTGGACAATATTCTGTTAGTTTATAAATTAATAAATATCTTTTGGTAAATTAGGTTTCAAACTTTCATTTTACGTTTATTCTTTTTTGAAAAACTATTATCTGTAATGAAATCCCTTTTATAAGAAACAAACTGACATTTTTATAGAGTTCGGTCGGAAAATTACACGGAAAAACTTGTCTGGTGGGAAAACATAACTACCATTTAATTGTTATTAATTCGATTCCAGAGTGATCCACCCTCATTACGGCGACAGAAAAGGACGTTACTTCCTATCAGTGGCTCGTTCACCAACTTTTAGTTGTTTGCATTACAAATGCACGGCTCTTGGGTATATTGTTGCTCATTTGTTAACGGGGAAACTGGGAGAAGGTAATGTTTTCCGAAGAAATTAACCTCGAAAATTCCTTTAGCGCAAACACTACTACACAAGGATAAATTTTTTTTTTTGTAAATACGGGAATTTTGTACCAAAATGCTCAAAGCATCCAAAATTACGTTAAAGTGAAAGTAGGAATCTACCGATATATTAACTAGCGGCAATATTGCATTACGAAAAATATTATTTAAGGGAAATATTTACTGTTTTTTTTAATACGACATGTAATAATATTTGGATAATTTTTACTGCGCCGTTTTTGTGAAAAATCACTTCAAGGGCTGTGTGTAGATATAATAAAAAAATTGTAATAAACGCACAGATTTGCAAAATTAGGTACCTGTGGAAATAATTATGATTATGAGTAAAGTAAATAATTTGCAGTGTCGTGAAAGAATTTAAAAAAAAAACTGTTTTTAGTATTTTTATTCACTAACATTTTGTATGAGGTAAATATACCTTCACTTTAAGCCTGATTCACACCAACGTCCGGTTCCGCTCAGTGCCGATATTGTTCCGCAAGAAAACTTATTGATATGGTATGAATATCAATCAAGGAGTATGTGCCAAGACAAATTTGTGTGGCAGTATATCCTTCTGCCCACCCTTGTGATATTTAACTACTTATTTAGTTAAATAATTATTTTGAAGTGTAAAAATACTAACATCGCAGATTTTTTTTATCAAAAACCATTTCTTTTATCACTAAATAATAAATATATAAGTTATTAGTTATAAGTTTAAGTGATCAACTCATTATTGCAACAATACGGGCACTACCGCGGAGCGAAATTCAACAATTCATCGCTTGCATCGATAAAACGCACATTCTCATATCGATAAAACTACGGTCTGCGGTAGTTTATTGTCATACAAAAGTAGAACTAAATGAAGTATCAAATTATAATAACGAGACTTGTTAACTCAAGCCATGGGCTAGAAATTTATTGTACCAGTTTAAAAGATTTTTGTCATTCTTTACGACTCTACCAAAACCTCGTTCAGGCTTTGACTTTCAGATGTATATTTTTGTAATTGCTTTATAAATTTTTATAATTTTATATGTTCTGTTCTCTCTCTAATGCTCTTTTTTCCTATTTCGTGTAATACATTTTTTGTAATTGGACAATGGTTCGTTAGTATATTATAGGTTAGATAAATTAATTTGTAAAGCCCCCTTCAAGTGATTTTCCCACGAAAACGGCGCTATTAAAGTTATCCATTTATTATTTTTAGTAATATCAAGTAGTACATATGTTATAATATTATGAATAAGTAAAAAAATATATAAATAATTAGATACTTTGTAAACTTTGATGTACAAGTAACTAAAATAAAATAAATAAAAAATAAAAATAAACGAAGCAAAACGAAATCATTGTATTTTAATGACATGACATAATAAATTCTTGGCTAGTTTGTTGTTTTTGTTAAAAATAAGTTACACATTTGTAGCTTTTTTGTGATTGAGTTTATTCTTATACGTAATCTTTTAATTTATCTATATTTAATTAAAGCTGTTTTCTTTCGGCTTAACTGCTTTTCGTACAATTAAATGGCAGAATGTCCGAAGTTCATTGGTAGAGATATTATCTTCCTGTCTTGTCCGTCAATCTCATCTGGCAACAGAGGTCGGATACCCGCTTACAACACGAAGAAGTCAATTTGTTTCGAAAAGAATACGACAGACGAAATGAAAAGACAGGACGTATTCGGAAAGATGGACAACTCAAAGGTACACATTTTAAGTGATAAATAATAATAATAAATATACGAGTATTAAAACTTTTTTATTGCGATCTCGTCGATGATTGTCAATCTCAAATAGCGAGGAATATATGAAGTAATTAATTAATTGTTAAGGTGAACTTTCACAAATATTATAAACTAAACAATATTACATAGATGTGAGCGAACAACCGTAACATTATCGCATTTTTCTATACCAAGTTTGAATACTTTTCTGATATGCAGTGTTTTTGTAACTGATTTTCGGGTATATTTTAAATCGATTGGAACGATCAATGGTTTTTCTTTCAACTGTTAGATTTTTGGAAGCCTTAAATAAAGTGAAGTTAAATACCATGGATAACCACTAGATGTAAGATTTTTTAAATAGCCTTGAATAACAAGATGTATAGAGCTGGGATCTGCTGAGTAGATCACGACGAAAGAATGGATTTGATTAAATATAATAAGCCATAAAACCAAAAGAGTGTCGGTTTGACCCAAGCGTTGATGATGCGGAGAACACCGCATTTCAGACAAAATGAACTAGAGGAAAACAGCAGCAGACTAATAAGTGTGAAATTAATGTAATGCGGCCAGGCACCAGTTATATTTGAGATTGTCAAATCAGTTGATTTGGGATGGGAGACAGTTCTGGTTCTCAAACCTGGACTATGCTGAAATTGGTAGAAACATACAATATTCATTTATTAAAATTCTGTAGGTATTTAAAATACACCGTCCAACCCCTAGTCAATCTTACCGCTCCTACCTTGCAGGTCGTATGCATAAACATAACGTCGCCGGAAAGGCAAAAGGGCTGAAGTGGCATTTTGAGAAGTTTACACCAGACCACTTTAAGGTTTTTCTCATTTTACAATAAAATTCATAAGTTTTTTTTTTTTTTAATATAATTCGATTGAATTAAATTTAATATTATTATTATTGAGTTCTGCTATTTTAACTTTTTTATTTTAGTTTTTAGTGACAGCTGTTTCGGCGTCTAAGGCCATTGTCAAACTGAAACAAAACTATTAATAAAATTCATAAGTTTTCAGAACCTGGTTGGATTTAAAAAAAAAGTTAACGTAGGTAACTTAATGCTCTCACTGAGTTACCTGAAGCGACAAAGAGCTGGAAAAAGGCCCAAACTTGTGTCGCTTGAGTCAAGCCTTCTCCTAAATGGTAAATATATTGTAGATGCCTGAAGGGCCACAAAAGTCTTCAGAATCAAACGAGAGTCAGAGATTTCGATGCAGAAAAAAACTAATCAAAACTGCATGTTCAACCCTTTTGACCAAAGTGTCGTATAAGCCTGTTTGCTTTTCCATCGACGATATATGGTAAACAAATTTTTATGTAATGAACAATTCTAATAGGTTTTTCAAACGGCATCCTTCTGATGAATACGAGTAATTGGTACAAAAGGGTTTACCGTGTATTTACAGTTCTGCTCCTCCGAGCCTCACCATATTCGACATTTTTATGATCGCCGGAGGGAGCAACTGACTTTACAGTTTACTTTTAAGATCGCCTCATAACAGTTAATTGTTTAAAATGCACTTTATCTTCATCATTGTTTGATTGATCTTTAAAATACGAAGCTATTTATTTGAAACTAGTTTTTACCCGTGAAAAATCATGGAATGTAACTTGACTTGCAATATAATCTGACACAGCGATCAAAAACTAAAGATCTGACAGCTAAATGTCACTCAATTGTATTTGTATAATACTTTACCGTTACCTTTTAATTGCTTGGGTTTGAAAAAGTTATTTAATGTGATCATTTTCATTCGTCAAATCCAATTTTTAAAAGGTCACACTAGTACGGATGTACGCACGAAGTTATATTATTGTTAATGATATTTCATGTTGCAATTAACCGAGTAACCATAACGTGTTCATAAACAATTGGTTACAAGTCATGTTATATTGATAAATCATATTTCAGTATAATAAAAGGTTCAAATTCATTTACTGTTAAATTTTCCTCCACCTATGAGCCCATACAATGAAATTGTCTTACGAATATCTATGTCGTTGCTGAAAAGGCAAAAGGATTTAAGCGCAGTTTGAATCAGTGTTTTTTTTTTGTCTGCATCGAATACTCTGACTTACTCATTTAATTCAAAAGACTTTTGTGTCCCTTCAGCCATCTAATATATATTTACGATTTGGGAGAAAATTTGACTCAAGCGACACAAGTTTGGGACTTTTTTTTGGCTTTAGATAACTCAGTGAAAACATTAAGTTACTTGCGTTAACTTTTTTTTTCAATATCCAACCAGTTACCGAAGACTTGTGAATTTTAATGTATTACACTTTGAAAGTGCTCTGGTGTAAACTTCCCGAAATTCCGCTAAATACCAATCTCAGCATAGTCCAGGTTTGGGAACCAGATCTGTCTCCTATCTACACTTCCTTTGACGTTTCAAAATTCTCCCATTGGGGGGTTCGAGAGTCCCATTAGCTTTGCGTGTCTTCAATGCGGTGCTAGATAAACAAATAACGCAGCGCATATAGGATTGAACTAAACCTCACATAATCAATATATCCATGTTCAAAATTGTAAAAATTAAAACATTTTATAACACTAAATTGGATTATCATTGTGTACCTTAATATTTTATTAACTATCTTTAATCGCAAATTATTACAACATCAAAATATCGAGTACCTTATTGAAACATATTTAAGCAGCTCTAAAGCGAAGTTGTGAGATAGAAAGGTATTTCTTTTAGTATAGAACCTTTAGCCAGCTAAACCTTTAACCTTACCCTTCCGCCAAAAAATAGGTTGTGTTACAAAAACATAAATAAATAGTTCAAACTATTCCGGTGGAGCAAAGAGAGGGAGAACCACGTGAACTCGCCAAAGAATGAGATGGATTTGTAACGAGAAATCGCCGACAGAAAACATATTGGACATTTGAAGGGAAACAATAATGTGGAGATGGGCCTGAGGGATAGAAATCTAGGGATAAAAGGGCTTGACAATGTCTCAGTTGATTTAAAAGGACATCAAAAGAGAGACAAGGATCTAGGGTGGACTACAAGGGGAAAACAAATGATGCTCTTAATATACTGCGTCCTTTCTGTTTTTTTTATACCCATCTTTTTCGTGCTCTTCGTCTTGGGCAATTAAATAAACGTTTTATGTTTTACAATAAAACGACTCCTTACCGAGAGAAATTGAATATCATTTACCCGAGAACCTAAAATGTATTTTAATTTACCAATATAACTACCTTCTTTATCATGGAGATGTTATTTGTCTGTAGCCTTTACCCATTTCAAGAACAAAAAAGTTTGAAATAAGTTTAAATAACATTACATTTATTATAAAATCGACGTGTACAGGTATACAAACAAACCTGTGGGAGTTGAGGGTGTCTCAATAATCGGGCATTTTAAATAATTATGCTTTAGATATATATTTTTTATTATTATTATATCGCGCTATATAACAATCCCAATGAGTTCTCTGAGAAACTTATGAATTTAAGATATTAATTATTGAAATAATTTTAATAACCTTCCACGTAAATATGAAATAGAAAAATAAAAGAATGACGGTTACGACCTCGCCAGGGTAAAAAGATATGCCCAACTGTAGAAATCTACGGCTTATCTGTGCAGTCTGGGTGTTAAAACTGTATATTGTGGTTACCTACACATTTATTTCAATGTGAATACCGCTGGAGCTAGTGAGACTATGGAATCCCCAATTGGGGTTTGTTGTGAGGGTAAAGGTAGTGGGAAGGGGAAGGATATGAAAAAGAGGAAGTACCTGAATATTCAGATTCGGTCACGAAACACGGCTAAAGCCATTTCAAGCAACGATTCGAATATGAATAATAATATAACTTTTAAATATTGTTAATTAAAAAAATACCTTTAATTTAGTAAGCAGAGTATATACATGGCCTGTTTAAAAGAAAGGGTGAATATTGGATTTTCGCGTGCTGTGTACATTCGATTATCGTTTTTTTGTTTGTTATGTTAGTACACATATTTTTATCATACGTTAGCATTATCAGCCATTTTGGATTAGTGGTTTGTTTTTGATAACTGGAAAGGTTAGTCAAGTTTTTGTGTGTTCTTCGATTTTTTACTTTAGAAAGAAATGGATCAAAGAATAAAATCCATGATTTGTTTTTCCACAACTGCAGGACGCTCATCGTCATTAACATCTTCTCGGCCTTCTGTAAAGCGCTCGTACCACTTATAAACACTTTTTTAAGACAAAGTAGACTACCCGAATGCCACAGTCAACATTTTAAGTGCGTTGGAGCACTTTATTCCATTTTTAACGCAAAATTTAATACATATTCTTGTTTATAAGTTTTACAGCGGAAAAAATTCGATCCTACCCGTAAGTCAGTGGAATTAAATCATGACTTAGTTATTCATAAGCGAATCGAGTTTACTGCACAACATGTTAAACCTTACACCCTAATAATATAACGTAATAAATCATTTTTATTGGACCCGAATCTGCACGGCTACAAACATAGCAGCCAATGAATTACCCCCTTTCCTAGACATGGGCACCTACTGCTTACGGCATGGAAAATTGAAAACCTCTTGAGCCGCAAGCCTAAAATTTGACTTATGGATATTATATTCATCGTACATCAAATTTATGGCACTTATCTTCTTGTAAGGAAAACCACCCTTTCATTCATTGGACGATATTTCATTATGCGTTGAACTGGTCTGACAAAACACGAGTGAAGTGTTTCCTGCGGCATTTAACTGGAAGTGTCGCGTGGTTAATATTTTATGTTGCGCTCGTATTGGACGTCATCGAGGCATGAAAACACGTGTTATGAAATGAAATACTGTTACAACTTTGTGTCCATCACTTTATATAACGATTATGGCAACTGGCTTAGAAATAGCCGTGCCTTCGTTGTCATAACACATTTGCAGCACGTTCCAGAGTGGTAGATACTCCAAGTATCGCCCTGGTGAAAGACCACCATTCAGAATTGAAACGTTGCTTTAAATGGTTTTAACCGTGTTTGGTGACCAGATCTGAATAGCCAGGTACTTCTCAACCTTCCCCTTACTCATCTCCTTCCCCTCCCCACTACCTTCAGCCTCACAACATGCCCCAATTGGGGTGCCATAGTCTCACTGGCTCTAGACGGTTGGGAGCAGTTGGGACTCTTGTGCGGTATTCACTGTAAAAAAATATTAAAAAGAGTGCAAGGCTGATGTAAGCGTTACGAATAGGATTAAGAAAAGGACGCATAGATGGTTTCGAAATGTAGACCAGGTGAACGAAGAAAGAAGTGTGAGAAGAATATATATGACGCGAAAGCAAATGGTAAATTAAGTCGGGGACGCCCGAGGAATACATGGCACGATCAAGCGTATCAAATACTTGAGTCGGCCATGCCAAGAGTCAGAATATCAGAACAGTATGTATGAGGCGATGTATGAATGTGAATGAAGCAAGGAGTGTGTTCCAAGACAGAGTTGTTTGGCGGTTCATCCTCTCTGCCTACTTCTGCGGAGAAACGACATGATTGTTTGTTAGTTAGTGTAGGTACAACACTCTTTTTTTTTGATTTTATGGATTCTTTCGTAATCCTCTACTAACTAGCTGAGGCTTATTCAAATACCCCTCATAATGACTATCTAACTAGTACTGCGGCTCATTAGGCCTTATTACTATCACCATTTGATGGTTTCATTTAATTGACTGAGTTTAATTTTACATTAGTGTTTTATTAGGGAAAAGATCTTAACTGGATTAAATCAATTAATTATTAACCTGGAAACATTAAAAAACGTGTCAAAAAATGTGAAAAAATATAGCAAAAAATATATTTCTTTGCAAAAACACTTTTCATGATTTCATTAAAATCAAGCATTTTATTTAAATTTTCCTTTGTAGCCAACTCGTGTTCGGCTCTTTAAAAGCACGCACACGTTTCTCACGAAATATCTGATGGGCCGGTACTTTTAGGGTGTAAATTTTTAATAAGAAAGGCAAACGCAGCAAAACGTATCTGAAAAACCGGTGTATTAAGCTTACTGAAATCCGCCGGAAGATTGGAACGGAGCATAAAAAATATATTTCCGAATTCTTCCCCATTTCGCTGCTGGCTTTTGAAGATGAGGAGAATACAAAAATGTATCAGATATATTTTTTATACGTATTCGTATCATACGAAATTCGTCGCGGAGTTTCTGTCCAGAATCGAAACGAAACGAAACGAAACGTAAGAGCCGAACTAAATGTTAATTTATCACAGTGCGATTCAAAAAATGATTGTTAAAATGTTACACTAACCGTAGGCAAGGTAAGCCCCGATAGTGGCCCGCCAAATGTTTCTGTCTTGCAGACACTTCTTGGTTCATTCACATGTACGTGTTTAATTATTTTGACTCTTAACATGACTTGACTCTTTCTCCGTCCACACATGTCCAAACTATTCAAACATTATTTTTTCAATCTTACTTACAGCGGTCTAGAACTCCTTTAACATGTCGTTAATTGTTATACGGTCGTATATCAAATCACGTAGTCACGTATACGTGGTATTATCTTAAAGTTGCTGGAAAGACAAAAGGGCTTAAGCGACACTTTCGTAAAAAAAAAAAAAATTAAATATATTGCAGTTTTGATAAGTTTTTTTTTCTGCATCGAATGCTCTGACTCTCGTTTGATTCAGAAGACTTTTGTGGCCCTTCAGCCATCTAAAATATATTTACCATTTAGGAGAAGGCTCGACTCAAACGACACAAATTAAGGACTTTTTGTCGCTTCAGGTAACTCAGTGAGAGCATTGAGTTACCTTAGTTAACTTTTTTTTTCAAAATTCCATCAGGTACTGAAAACTTTTATGATGGAATGAAAAAGATTAGGATAAATTTTATTGTAAAACAAAAAAAATTTTAAAGTGCTCTGTTGTAAACTTCTCAAAATGACGCTTTAGCCCTTTTGCCTTTCCGACAACGATATACGAGTATACAGACATTTGTTGACATTCGTTCAGATAAATCAGAATTGATATCAGACCACGATATAGTATGGTTGAAATTATAAAATTACTTTTTACACTTTTGGGCTCTTAAGGCAACGCTAAGCACTAATGTTTTTTTAATTTTTTATTACACCTTTTTAATTTAATATTATACAATTAGTCAATTGAAAATACGACAGATTAAACAACAAAATTAAAGGCCCATTAAAAAAAATCAAACATACATCAGCTTCCTGATTTCAAACAATGGATTCCTTCCTTGTTTACATTCTAAAGTAAACCTTCATCTGGCTTGAGAGAAGAGCGGTCCATTCCGTATCGCAATAATGCCAGGAGCTCAGAAATAGAAGGAGCGGCTCAAGGACCACTCAAAACAAACTATTGCCGGCTAATGACTGTTTAGTGTACGTATTACGGGACGTTGGGCGCTCACAAAGACCACAAAGCATCATTGTCTGGCCCGGGGAGCTCTAGTACACTGCCACTCTATTAATGCCAGGCTTCGGAAGCAATGCTAATTAAATATAGAGCTAAGGGTGGAAATCTTAATTAATGAGTGAAACTTTTTAGTTAATATTATATTTTCGTAGAAAGAAATCATTTTGTGGTATGTTGTTGGTTGATTCACGGTTTTTTTATGACAGGCCGGTTTCGCTTAGCCTAAGCATCATCAGGGTATAAGATCATACCTTCCATAAAACCGCCGGTGCATATATTCTCCATAAAAATGGTCATGGCAACAGATTAAATAATTTAGAAGCACCAGAAATAAAGAAAGCCATTAAAAAATAGCCATATTCTTAATAATTAATTAAATTTGTCAGGTGGTCCAATATTAGGTATATTTCCCGTAACTCGCCTTATCAGTTGACGTTTTGCCTCTTTCATTCCATATTATCTGTCTCTTTATCTCTGTTCATTTGTTATAATTTAAATGATATTCTTTTGTTTTCTTACTGTTCTCTTTTTTTAACTTTATATTGTGTTCTCCCTCTGTATGTACGATTATATATAATCAGACACTAAGAATTAGCTTAGGCTAAACGAAACCGGTCGGTACGAAAATTAAAATAAAATCTGTGGTATTATACAAAGTTACTATTTCATTTTCATTTGTTAATATTACTTTGAAATTGCTTAATTCATTACGAAAATATTATTTGGTTAGGTTTCTCGGTAAGTATTTTTCTGGTGTAGTGGTTGTAAGTAATTATAATTAGGTTAAGTGATACAGATGGAAATTTGACCCCACAAACCGTAGCCCGATTGGGATATTGTAAAAATCTTCGGCCCATCATAAAGTGTTTTTTTTTTTTAATATATAATTGGCATTAGACTTTATCACTTATCACAAGCGTAAAATGTGTGCATATGTCAAAAACGTTACATAGTTAAATGACGAACACCAATAAATTAGGGAGTATCTTGGAAAAAGCATAAAGGGGAAGATGGGGTTACTTTCAACGCTTTCAACATTTAGATTTGTGTAAATTTTCATTTTTTCTTTAATATTTTTAAAACAATATTTAATTAACAAAAATAGTGTTATTACACGAAGACAAGTAGTTGAACTGTAACACCAAACATTCGGAAGCTGATTTTTTATATTTCATGGAAAACACCTGGTGATTTTTTTAATAACTACTAGTAACCGTTATTACCATTTGAGTATCTTGAGCTAACACATAATTCTTTTAATTAACCTTAATAGCCTTCGCATAGTGAATGTTACATTGCTTGGCTACTTTCCTGATTGAAAATTATTTCTTTTCAACATTCTCCATCTCTAAATTGGCTGTTTTTTTGTAACGTGTAAGAATATTATACCTCTATTCGTCTTTCGTTTACAAGTTACATTTATGATTCTGCAAAAAACTAAGCCAAGTACAATTAATTCGACTAAACTATATACAAGTTTTATTAATATCTTAGGGGCCAGTTGTAACATGTTGCGAATTATAATCTTTATCACTTACCTCGTCGTTGTCTCAATTTGACACATAATCTAAAAAAGAAATACTATAATCGACTGTATTTATGATTATTTTGTAAATCCTACCACGTTCAAGCAAACTTACCAACACCATACTCTGTTGAAATAATATAAAATAAAAAATAGCAAAAAATATTCACATTTGCATGAAAACACACTTTTTAACCTCTTCCGTCAAACTCGACAAAAGCAACTAAAACTACACCTAAATATGCAACGTATCGCCATCTATTGTGCAGGTTACGAATTTTGCTCAAAGATTGCGGAAGATTTAAATCGATTTTTTAAACGTACCCCTGTTGCAAATAGCTTCGTTTTCCCGTGGATTGTTAGGCATACAAAATAAATAACTCAAGAATGGCAGCAAAAGCAATTATTGACATATGAACTTTATTATATTTTTGTGAATCGACAATATTCTAGAAACCTATTTAAACGTTGTTTTATTTTATATTGAATTCGTACCAATTATTGCACCTTTTTTTCAGATATCCTACAGTTGAAACAACGTTTTCTTAAATGCTTCAGGGACCGTTTCATAAATACTTCTAAGATCTTTGAAATTTTTTTACAATTTCTTTTGAAATTTAAAGCGTCTTACTAAGATCCCGGAGCGCAGACTGCATTCATAAAATGGAGAGGTTTGAAGGATTTCTCCTGATATGTATTCAAGGGTTATAACAAAAAAGTATTCCAAACAAAGGTATATTACTTGCTAGAGATCTTGTTTTATTCTGGTATTTTTCTCAATGCACAAATTGTAAGTAAAATGATTTTAAAGCAAACAAAAAAAAGGAGAAAAGACATCAAATTAAGGGGGGAAGAAAAATGACTGGAGCTCATTCCGCATACGACTTACACAAAAAACAATTTGGAGAAACGACCCGATCCCATAAAGCCGACATCAACTGTGAACGAGTGTTACGCTCGCGTTTGTCGGAATTTACGCCCGTGCCCCGGCGAGCAGGGGATAAATGTTACTGGCTCCTCCGAGCAGACTCCATTGAAATACCCGTAGAACAGACTCACTATACCCATATTGTGAATGTGCATTAGAGATGACAATAAGTCTTAAGAACGGATTGTCTATCAGTCGAATCACCCTCTTTTGCACAGAATCGGGTAAATTTGGGAGAGTTGGAAGTACTTCAAATATACATTAGAGATTGAGATTAGCAGCTGATCACTATTGAAGACTCTTCTAGCCCTATATAAGACGCTCAGTTTCTTGGAAGCCAGATTTACTCGGGCTTCTATGAAACCCCGATACTCGAGCAGGACTGGGATACTTACTGTAAGTATCTCAATGGAGTATTTATTGGGAAGGGTGCTCCAGTCAAATGGCACCAGACAGACAGTCATTGACCTCTTTTTTTGGTTGGTATCACGTTTGGGTTTTCGAGACATTTAAGCTGACCAGGTTGACCCTAGCCTAGGCACAAACATCGAGTTGGTGGTCAACTTTTCCCCTCACACTTCCAAAGCTTCAAAGCGTATTCTAAAAATGTCGCCATCAACTTCTATTGAACTAGCTGATATTGTACGCTTGCACCATTGGCAAATACGTAGTCGAAACTACTGCAAAAGTGATTGTCATTTTACGTTAGCTCTTTGTGAGTGCGACCGATAATAACCCACATTTCATTATCTACGAGCATCACGATCAGAGTCGCAGAAGATTGTGTATCAAAAACTGTTGAGGATTAACACGCGTTCGT
Organism: Drusus annulatus; assembly: GCA_022651775.1. NCBI lineage: Eukaryota > Metazoa > Arthropoda > Insecta > Trichoptera > Limnephilidae > Drusus > Drusus annulatus. The sequence continues at coordinate 291,104 of JAGWCC010000396.1, read as the reverse complement.
TTAAACTTGTTTACTTATACTTACATTTCGGCTTTACTATGTAGTTTTATATTTGCAAAGTATTGCGTTTCTGAAGCTACCCTTCCTTTATAATAAAATCACAAAAATTCTCATTTGAGATAAATTAAAGTTTGCTCATTCGATAAAAAACAGACTTTTTAAACAATCATAATTAATATTTTCGTAGAAAGCAATCACTTTGTGGGACCTGCGCTTACTTTTTTGGTTATCTGGGATCTGAGTGAAAGATCTGCATTTAGATAAACACCTAGGAGTTTCACGCCATTTCTAGAGACGATGTCACAACTAATGTTATATACTACTTGATATAACATACTCATGTATTTTATATGGTTCTTGCAGGCTATTTTTAATTTGTTGCTTAGTATAATTTTCCTGGTTTCCGGCAGCGCATTGTAAAAATGCATCTCTTTATGGAGTAAACTGTTTTTGTTTATTGGATTTATTCTTTCTGGTAGTCTGATTTCTTTGCATTTCCTTGTACTATGTCTGTGAATATCCACGCTGTAAATAATTTTGTAATAAGTTTGTTATAAGTTTTATTTTTACTTTTATTGTATGTGTAAATATGTTTTTAATGTTAGCATCTATTTCACTGTTAGCCAATTTAGTTCGTCGGACATTTTTAAATGTCTGTAAATATTAATGTTTTTGATGTTAGCATCTATTTCACTGTAAGTTACAAGCTATAAGTCCTTATTGTAAGTCACTGGTTGAAATTATTAGGTGTAAGCCATTAGTAATAAATCTTAACTGTCAGTTATTAGTTATAAGCTTAAATAATAAATTATAGGTTAGATAAATTAATTTGTAAAGAGCCCTTGAGGTGATTTTCCCACAAAAACGGCGCTATAAAATTCATCCATTTATTATTATTATTATTGTTATTATTATTTGACATATAAATTTGTCTAGTAGTCCAATATTAGATATATTTTTCGTAACATCATAAAATCTAAAATTGTTCTTTAATCGCGTATTCAGTTGACGTTTTGCCTCTTTCATTTCAAATTATCTGTATTTTTCTCACTGTTCCTTTGTTATAATTTAAATGTTATTCTATTGTTTTCTCATTGTTCTGTTATTTTATTTTATAATTTTTTCTCCCTCTGTATGTATATATAATCGCACACTTTGTATGTTTTGTTCAGTTTAATTTTGTACCCTGATGATTATTAGGCTAAGTGAAACCGGTTGGTCATAAAAAATAAAATAATATCCGTGGTCTTGTACAAAGTTATTTTTTCATTTCTTTAGTTGTCATTTATTCAGAATCGTATACTTATAACAACGAATAAGCTTCCTTCGATATATTAAACCTCTTACTTGCTCTTTTGAAAGTTACCATCGCTCCCGACACTATTTCACGCACTCATGCAAGAAGCTCTTACAAACCGTCTTCTTCAGCCAAGTGCGTGTAAACCATTGACGTTTCCCTATAGCCCGTGTCTAATGTACCAAATGTTAAAACCATAGAGAATTTCAAAACCACCCTCCTCGGCCGCATTAGGCCCGGTTGACAGATCCTTTCCCTTTTAACCCCGAGATACTGAAGGAGTCTGGCAGACAGTTAACGGGAGACCTTATCTTTATTTTATTTTATTTTTGGATGATTTTTATAGCGCCGTTTTTGTGAAAAATCACCTCAAGGGCGCTGTACAAATCTTAATTTCTACTTAATATTAATTCTTAGTTTAATGGTCAGTAGTCAGAGTCAGGAGCCGAGTCCAGCGGTGACCAAAGGTAGCCGAATTCGTCGCCGGTGTCGGAAGGCGGCTTGGTGGTGGGGCGGCGTCGGCTTGGGCGGCACGGGCGTCGTCGTAATCGTGGTCGTCGGCGCTGCGGCGCTGGTCGTGGTGGTCCTTCTCTTCTTCTTGCGGAAAAACTTGCGCAGCTGCCCAGGCATGTTTGTTGCTGAAAAACTGTCATCGGAGTCCTCCAGAGTCAGAGTATGCTGCGCTGGTGCGGAGTTCACCAATCCGCCATTTTTCTTCTCGACTGCTTCAAACCCTGTCCCACGCTCTTCTTCCTCGTACCCATTGCCCCTGTCGCCCTGGGCTTGGAGCCGGGGAAGCGACGAGGACACGCAGACCAGGAGATCCTTGAGGCTGCAGAGGCCGATGAAGGAGCCGCCGGAGGACAGCCAGGTGAGGGCGGAGACGCACACTCCACTGGGGGGCTGGCCTCGAACCCCGCAAGTGGTGTTCGTAGAAACTTCATTGCTGAGCTGAAACTTAATTGGGGATGCCATAGTCCCACTGGCTGTGAAAGATATGACGATACAGTCACGGCAAGTCATATTAAAAATAAATCTATTAACTCATCACTTGGTAAAAAGTCACCCTTAAGACACTTTAACGAGGGAAGATTTTGAATTCGATTCAGACTCGAATATGGTATTATTGTGTCTTGAAATCACATCTATTCAGTAGAAACTTGTTGTGTATAAAGCAGTAAAATCTCTCGAATCATGAAGTTTAGCGTAACCAAATAGGCGCAACTATTTCTGTCTGAAATTAGAAAGTAAATACAATATCTTAAATTCGCAGCCTCATGATTTATGGAACTTCAATATGTCGTCTTTAAAAAAAAACGAAAAAAGAGGCCATATATGTTTTATTCCATATTTTTGAAATCTTGTGCATATTAATAGTGATACTTTTTTTTGTATAAAAGCGTTTAAATTCGGATAAAACCGGGAAGAAATGGTGTTTTTCAATTGTAAAGAAACATTATTAATTTCTCGCAAACATTACCTATATCTATAACGTGATTAAATTTTAAAAATAAAATACAGCTGATGTGTGTACGAGTGGAGTTTTTTCACCAGAGTGAAAATATCCTCGTGTGAACGGAAGAGATTTAAAATAATGCATGTAAATCTTGGATAAAATATACAGAACTGAAACAACGAGTGTGTACGTTCAAAAATGTCTCTATAATAAAAAATAAACACAAATACGAGAATATACCTCCAAAGACCGGTTAGTAGCTAAGTGGACAAACGCATCGGATTGCCACACGGGCGTTGTGAATTTAATTCCTCCGCTAGCTAAGTCCTTCATCATTGCACAAGCAACATCTTCCGCTTATTATGATGGCAGTAGGATTTTTTCAAATAATATCAAGTTATTCGTAACCCGGAATATTTCTAACTTAAAAAAAGAGTAACAAAATTTACCTTACCCTATACCTATTAAGTTATCAATCAAATGTCTCAACACAAAGAAAACTGTTGGAAATTAAATCAAAATATTCTGCAGCTATGAATAAATAAATCTTATTATTCCCTCTTCTGCCAAAAAGGCCGCGTTCTGTTCATGCGAGTATGTTGATTTGTGCATGCTTCTCGCTTGACGGATAATCTAACATGGCTGGGGGTTGCCAGTTGGGGTAGCTGGCTGTATATGCTGAATGTAATCCTTTATTTCTACCCCTTTAAAGGGTTACCCCAACCCGATCGTCATTTGACAAATGACACGCGTGTAACAGGGCAGTTTATTGCAAAAATTGCAGCTTTAAATGTGATATGCGTAATGTTTATTTATGGCTAAAAATGGCTACTATATTTGAATTGTTCACGTCATTTGTTATTCCTGATAATATACACGTAATTTTACTTTAAGTGACAAGAAAAGTGAAACAAAATAATGTTGACGACAGGGAGATGGTAATTTTCCTTGTGCCAAAGGACTGATATAAAATGTAGTTAATCGCCATAAAAAAACAATAAAGAAATAATCTTTTCTTCGTACCTAATATCGAAAAAAAATCATCTAAAAAACCATGAATACTGTTTGTCATGTTTTCATGATATTTTTTTATTTAATTTTAAGTCAAGAATAAGGTTATCCTCAAAGTGGTAAGACCAATAGCACGTTGCGTGGAACCTTCAACTATCAACCAAATTGTTTGAGTTATAATCCCACAGTTAGCATCAATTCCTGCGTAGGTTAATTCATTCTTAAAACATTAATCAACTAGTTGTTGCCCTTAAAAAATCACTTGACTTGCCAAGAAAAAATTGAGTTGCTTTAATCCACTGATTTCAAATATAGAATAATGTATTATAAAGTATATTATAGGCAGGTAGGTACTTGTCTAGATTTAAAAATATTATTTAAGTGCATAATTTTATGAACACACCCGTCTGTTCCAAATTTGAAAAGTTAACACTTGTACGCGCTCACAAAGAAAATTATTTACAGTCAATAATAATTAAGATTAAAAGAAGCAAAATAACCCATGTCAAATTGGAAGTGAAAAATATGCCGGTTAGAATCATTTTTTACCTTGCTTAGAAATGTCATTACTTCGAGGATAATGTATTCTGACTCACTAAAAATCATTGAACCGATAATCCCCACAAGTTTGATCTATACAGATCAAAAAGGAAGCTGATGTCGCCAATTCACGTAAGTCATTTCGATTCCTAGGCCCTAGACAGGCAAATGAACTCAATTATATCTTTGAGAATTTCGACAATTGAAAAATTTTGATCAATCTCATCAGAGGTAAAGAAAAAATAAGCTTTTTATGGTGCATTGACATGACCACATACTTCTACCGGCTTATCTCCTCCGAGTGGTAGATACTCTAAGTATCGCCCTGGTGAAAGACCACCATTCAGAATAGAAACGTTGCTTAAAATGCGGCATATGCCATGTTTGGTGACCAGATTTAAATATCCCAGTACTTATCAACCTTTCTCTTCCCCATCTCCTTCTCCTTCCTACTACGTTCAGCCTCACAACATGCCGCAATTATTATGGAAGCTATAGCCTCACTAGCTTCAGACGGTTGGGAGGAGCTGGAATTCTTGTGCGGTATACACTATATAAAATATATATTGTCGCTGGATAGCCAAAAGGGCTAAAGCGATAATTTGGTCAAAAATGAGTTCAACATGAAGTTTTAATCAGTTTTTTTTCTGCATCGAATGCTTTGACTCTCGTTTGATTCTGAAGACTTTATGGCGCTTCAGCCATTCAAAATATATTTACCATTTGGGAGAAGGCTTGACTCAAGCGACATAAGTTTGGAACTTATTTAGCTTATTGCTGACACACATAACTCGGTGAGAGCATTGAGTTACCTGAATCATTTTTTTTTTCAAAATCCAACAAGGTATTTAACTTATGACTTTTTATTAAACATAAAAAACTTTAAAGTGCTCTGGTGTAAGCTTCCCAAAATGGCGCTTCACCCCTCTCTGCGAAGATATTTGAAAAAAGAAGTATAGACAAATTCGTAACAATTCTCTGTATTAATCGATGACCAAAACTGGAAAATATCATATCAGTCAGTGCGACACACGTATTGTGACAAAAGTCTATATATTTAATTCAGAGAAACTTGATAAATCAAATAACGGCATTCGGCGGACATTTCAATGGGGCCGTTGAAAATTTCATTGAGCAGGAATGCAGGAAGCACAATGATATGCATTATGCAGGTCAAAAAATGCCTCTCGTTTGGTCAGACCCAAATAATATGTCCGATGTCCAATGTCCGTGTTCAATTTTCAATGTCTCGTACCCGGTCCTGATCCCGGTCGCGCTGGAGGCAACCTCTGCAATATCGAGGCAAAGAATCCGACACAGGGGTCGTCAAATATTGGCGACCCGATGCGGTGGGCGATGAAAAAACAACCCTCGGAATAAGTGTTTTTTTTATACCATCAACTTTTTTATATTTTCGCAGAGAGCAATCACTTTGTGGTTTGATGTATTTAATCAAAATGAAATAATTGCTGTTTATGAGACCACAGATTTTATTTTATTATTTATGACCGACCGGTTTCGCTTAGCCTAAGCATCATCAGGGCACATAATTAAAACCAATCATCTCATTGAAAATGATCATCCCTTTAATAAAAGCACCGGCAGATTAAATAATTTAGAAGCACTAGAAAAAAAGAAAGCCACTAAAATGAATGGTCAATTTATAATCAGTTGAATTTGTCCAGTAGTCCAATATTATGTATATTTCCAGTAAATTTATATTTTTGTTTCATTATTCTTTTATCACGTTCTCATTTGACGTTTTGCCTCTTTCATTTCATGTTGTCTTTCTCTTTCTCTCTGTTTCTTTGTTATTTTTAAATGTAATTCTTTTGTTTTCCTAATGTTCCATTTTTGTATGAGTATGTGTAACCACACACTATATATTTTTTGTGTAGTTTAATTTTGTACCCTGATGATTCTTAGACTAAGCGAAACCGGTCGATAATTATAAATTTAAATAAAACTTTGGTCTTATACACATTTATTATTTAATTATTATAACTTTTTTAAAGGTTAAATTAATTTTAAGATTAAGGATTCCCTGTGTTATGGCAAACAATGTGATTAACCAATATAAAGAACCAACTGGTAAAGTGAAGTAGGGTTAGAAAGTTATTATTATTACTCAAGGGTGATTAGCATATTATAATTGGAAAAATCGACACTATTTACTAGATATACTATTTACTAGGATTTTCCGGCCTCTGTGTTTCCTCCCTCCTTCAACATGGGCCTCTTCAAGACCCAAGTTCACTCCTTCCTTTCCTCAAAAAAACCCTCCACACAGCATCCCCAAAGATTACATAGGCCCTGAGGGAAATTGTTTTCCTCAAGGCCTCCTGTGTGGAGTTATTGTAAAAAAAAAAAAAAGAAATTCGCATAATTTGGAGTGAAGAATTTCTAAATCAAACCACTAGTTTTGGATTTTCAGAACAGAAACGACTTTGGAAAACAACTTATCATTAAAAAAATAAGCCGAAACACCACATTAATCGCATATATTTAAAATGTTTCAAGAAAAAAAAATGTACGGGAAAATATTATAGTTTTTAATCCTAAGGTGACACAGTTGCCTTACTTTTGAAATATCTAGAGCCCCATTCAATAATCATCGTTTCGGCGCATTGCTCAAAATATTACAATGAACACGATTCTACGAATTACGAATCAAATATGTACCAACATTTTTCTTCGGGTAAATTTCATAGCTTCTCGCCCTTTGTACAGATGGACAATAATCATCAGGTTTGTTTAGCTGCATCCTCAACACTTAACAATTCTAGGGTTGTCTCCAAATATTGGCAAGCCGGCATTCCTCTGCGCTGGTCAACGTCCCGGTTATTGCCCGGAACGACTTCCGAATGCCGGATCGGTTTTAATATCCCGCTTAGCCCGCTATTGGGCTCCGTGGGACTATTAGGCTAGTGGTAGGGAGGACAATATATCCCTAGTAATAAGGTAGGCAGTAGGCACCACTGTGAACTGCCGCTAATGTAGAAGGCTCTATTCAATGCAAACTTTTGATTTTTTATTAGCTAGTATTTTTTAGTCAGCATTTTTTTTTGGTTTCCTATTAAGATATTTATTCATTAAAATTTGATAATAGTAAAGTACAAAAATTACGCTTTTTATTTTTTTATTGCGAATACCGCACAAGTCCGAACTGCTCTCAACCGTCTAAAGCCAGTGAGACCATGGCATCCCCGATCGGGGTATGTTGTGAGGCTGAAGGTAGTGGGGAGGGAAAGGAGATGGGAAGAGAAAGGTCAGGAAGCACCTGGCTATTCAGATCTAGTCACCAAACACGGGTAAAACCATTTCAAGCAACGTTTCGATTCTGAAAGGTGGTCTTTCACCAGGGCGATACTAAGAGTATCTACCACTCTGGAACGTGCCGCAAATATGCTTTATATTATTTTATACTATTTAAATGTGTTATGACGCATATTAATTAAATATCAGTTATTTGTGCACGCCGGGTTCGAGCCCGCGACCCTTGGATTCGTAGTCGAGCGTCTTACCACTCGACTATGAAGATCGTCTTTTTCTCGGTAGTATTTAGATTTGAAAAGTGAACATATCATATATCTCAACACAGGATTGTTCTAGTGAGACAAACATGGACCAAACCTATGTTTTTTTTTAATATATTTTAACAAGAATAAAAAATAATAAAAATGTTTGTATCAAATTAAGTCATTAGACTTTATTGGAATGGTTTGTAGATTTAAATTTGTATCGAGATTTGATCCAATTTTAATATCATGTTATTAGGCTGCGTATGATCATTGGTCCATAATCAGAGAGGAGTTCTGAATAGTAGACAGTTGCGTGCACTAGTACTTATCTTGAAGGCCCTATTATATAAAGAATTCGTCAAACTTTTTGAATATTGTACCAGGTATTTCTTAGAGTTTTTTTTTATTTAAAGATTTGTTTATTGACTTCATCGCGATATAATTTGACTTTATTTCGAGATTTTGAGAGAGCGTGATTGTTTTCCAGAGCAGCGCAAAGATATTGAGTAAAAGTTATGTTTACGTTTGATACACATTACATATTTGTAAATGGTTTTAGTATGTGGAATTTTTTTCGTATGTACTCACTGCATAGATACGAATAAGTATGTATGCATAATTATAGGGTGTTTGCAAAAGTGTTTATCTTAGGTTTTGGCACGTAGATACTAGCAGTATTGAAGCAAATAAAGTGACACACGGTCTTTTATTTATAGTTTTTGTGTTTAATTTGTAGAACTCCATTTTAAATTTTATTTAAATTTAATATTATTATTATTATTGATTTCTGCTATTTTAAGTTTTTTATTTTAGTTTTTAGTGACAGCTATTTCGGCGTTTAAGGCCATTGTCAAACTGTGATGACACACGGTGGTTAGTGGGCACTGTTATGTAAAAGCGACTACCCATGTGATTTGACGATTTCGACGTTTAATGCCTGTGTAAAAGTGAATAACTACTTCCATAGTACATAATACCAATAAGCCTAAAGCGATGTAATTTTTAAAGAGATTTTAACTTTTCAATGTACATTTTGCTAGCCACGTATCCTTATTTTTCCTCCTCTCACCCCCTTCTCCCCTAAAAATCACCCTCACCTAAAAACATCTAGTATGTTTGTACTTGTATAAATTAAATAAGTTTTCCTTAAGCATTAGTCTATGATTAGGACGTGTCGAAACCGGTAGCGAATTATCGATAAAAAAAGCTCTAAGCAAAAAAAACAACAAATTTAAAACACAATAACAAGAATAAAAAAAAAACTGTTTTTGAAACTTAAGCTTCTATGTAAATATTATTTCAGGGTATCAGATGTGCATACTATATCAAACCTATTCGTTTCCTCCCAACCCTCTTCCCTTGCGAAAGCCACAAAATCTCAGGCTTAACCACAATAACCACCCCATGGGGTATTTGCTTGCAGCCTTAAGAACTTATTCGTGATGTAGAAAAAATGAAGATTCTAGTCACAATATATCACAAAATAGAACCAAAATAATATTAGTCTGAAAATAACGACCTTTCAAAATTATTTTATTTGTTAATTTAATAAAAACGGGTAAGTTATGCATTTAATATTTTGTACGGGGCTTGTTTAAAAGAAAAGGTGAATTTTGAATTTTCGCGGGCTGTGTCCATTCGACTATCGTTTTTTTTTGTTGTTATATTGATACACGTATGCTTATCATATGTTAGCATTATCAGCCATTTTGGATTAGTGGTTTATTTTTGACAACTGAAAAGGTTAGTCACGTTTTTGTGTGTTTTTCGATTTTTTACTTTTGAAAAAAATGGATCAATGAATAAAATCCATGATTTGTTTTTCCACAACTCCAGGACGCTCATCGTCATTAACATCTTCTCGGCCTTCTGTAAAGCGCTTATACCACTTATAAATGCTTTTTTGAGACAAAGTAGACTCGCTGAATGCCACAGTCAACATTTTAAGTGCGTTGGAGTACTTTATTCCATTTTTAACGCAAAATATAATACATATTCTTTGATCCATTTTTTTGTGTATATGTCAATTTTTCTTATGTTTTTTTCGTGGATAATCGGTGTTTATATATATATATATATATATATATCTATATTAATTTATAATTCTAGTCCTCTTTCTGAGTTTCTCAGGGAGAAAGATTACATTCTTTACACCCTCACCTTTTGAGCTAATAATAATAAATAATTTATTTCTAACATACATGCGAATATTTTCAGTTTTTTTTTTAAAATATTATTTTCGAATCGAAATAATAAAGTACCTACCTATAATTTTTTTAATAGACATTATCCTATATTTGAAATTGGTGAATTATAGTAGCCCATACATTTTCTTGTCAAGTTGAAATACATCCAGTAATTTTTCAACTGGTTTATTATAAAAGCCTTGTAAAGTAAGTGTTAATCTTAGTTGAGTTCTAAAATATTATATTAATTAGTAATGGAAAAGGAATTTATCAAATTCTATTACTTTCTGAACTTTGCTTTAATAAAAATGATAAAAAAATATCGATCGGTTTCGGTCTAACCATGCCATCTTCAAGGCAAATGTAAACTAAATATATTACTAATTATTAAACATAAGACACAGAAATATTAGATTGTGACCGAGACTCAAACTCAGAACCTCTAGTTTATCCGGGAGTACCGTTCTACCGACTGAATTGCCTCAATCAATTAATTTACGGTGATTTTTATCAATCTAATACTGCTTAAAAATGATTCATATTTATTTTGATTTTTTCAATATTGGCATCCATCTTTGTATTCGTGAGCAAACTTATGTACAAACACAATTATGGCAAACGTAGATGGCACCGTGGATTGAATTATCTATTTTTGTTTACGAAGTGACTTTGTGCAAAATCTAGAATTAATATATTTCTAAATAAAATTAACTTAATGAAAATGAAATAATTACTTGGATAAGACTACAGATTTTATTATTATTTTTATGACCGACCGGTTTCGCTTATAAACAAAAAATGCATAGGGTGTGGTTATATATACTCATACATGCAGTGGGAGAACACAGTATAAAAGAACCAAAAAAAAAGAAAACAAAAGAATAATATTAAAATTATAACAAAGAGAGAAAGAGAGAGATAATATGAAATGAAAAAGTCAACTAAGAACGTGATGAAAGAAAAATGAGAAATTTTCGAGTTTACGGGAAATATATTGAATATTGGACTGCTGAAATTTTTTTATTGATTTTTAAGAATATGGTTATTTTTTTATTTTCATTAAATATGACGAACTAAAAAGTGATTGCTTTTTAAAAAAATATAAAATTATCTTATTTACGATTATTGTTCAAATTAAAGTAGAATGTAATTTTTATTTAATGTGTATTTTGATTATATTGGGAACGGTTGAACCGAAACCGGTTCGCAATTTGCGATGTAGTGATGTGCACAGAGTTAGAGTGTTTTAATAAATACAAATCGCGTATATACTGCAAATAAAAACACAAAACACTGGAAAAATAGAAAAAATGCTTTTGGATACGATGTAAAAATGGCATACTCTCGTGACGTTGTGAATGGTTTCGTCTTTTCGTGAAATGAAAAAAGTGAAAATAATGGGACTATTTTCACCCGAAATAAAGTGAATTCTAGTGGCTAGTTTTACACTTTACACGGTGTCCTTATTTCGACCCTCTCGATAGTGACCGCAGTCTTTCACGAAACCAAAAGTCAGGAAGCGGAAATGGATATCCCTTTCCGGTTCGACAAGATTGATTATCGGTTTGGAATCTTTCCACTTGAACAAATTAATGTAGCCCCACTGCTCTTTTCTGGTACCTTTCTCTTACTACTGACAAATGGTTTCATTAATATAGTTTTAGTACGAGCGTATTATTAAAATGTAAATGTAAAGTTCCAACTTTCAACTTTATCAAACTCGTAGATAAATTGAATAAAATCTCTACGACAAAAATGCTATTTTCACCTTTTTTTACACTTTATGATTATTTTATCATGTAACGACAGAGAACAAAACAAGTTTCAAATTTTTCAAAATAGAATAATGATAATTATACTTAGATGAAATAGATACTCAAAGGTAACTAAAATGTCAGAGGAACTAAATTGGCTAACTTTAAAACAGATGCTAAAATTAAACACATTGATGTGTATATATAAAATGAAGATCAACTTGTTACGAACATATTTTTCTGACAAAATTATCTACAATGTGGATATTCACACACATAATACAAGGCCATGCAAAAATATCAGACTACCAAAAAAGAATTAAAACCAAAACACAAAATTATATTAAAGGATGAAATGTTATAATGCGCTGCCGGAAACCATAAAAATTGCGCCAGTCAATAAATTTAAAATAGCCTGTAAGAACCTTTTTAAATACAGATAAACCAAAATAATAAGTAGTATTTAAGTTTTAATAATATTATTAAGTCAAAAAGAAAATTAAATTAATTTGATACTTTATAAACTTTGACGTACCAAGTGACTCATATAAAATAATAAAAAGTGCAACCCCAACCCGTTTTATTTTCAGAGGACCTATGAAACAAGTACGTGACTGAAACGGGACTCAAAATTTCAACCGTTCTTTGAGAGGATTCTTCTCAACAATCCAACAAAATCTCCGTTTTGGTTACTTTGGTTTTAACGATCAGTTACCGTTCTTATCACGCATACGCTGAAAGTTACCTGTTAAAAGGTAAATAATAAGATTTTAGCTGTAGACTGAAGGATTAATGTTTGATTTAGCCGATTTTGAAAACAGTACGCGATAGAGATGGTCGATATCAGAATTGGGTGACCTGCGGTTCCAGTTACCGGTGACCGGTGAGGAACCGGTTACTTATCCAGTCTTTTTTGGAACCGGTTACTGGTGCCAGAAAAGTTCCCCCAAGAAAATTGTTTTGTTATATGGGGAAAAAAATTTTCTTGCCAAAAACAAAACCTTCCTCGGAGAAATAATATCGTAGCTCAATTAAATTGTTAATTATTACAAAAAAGCGACAGTTCCCACAATTATTTCCTTGCGACTTACGATCCACCTTATTCCAGCTTATGTTAAGCTTGCTTTATTACGCCGCTCCGCTCCATAACGTATACATTGCGCTGTGCCCACATAATACATCGTTACGTAGAACTGAGCTCAATGCAATCGGAAACATTGCATGAACTGTAGATTGGGTAGATGTCGATAGATGGGAGACCGCGGTTGCCGGGAACTCCGTGCAATTGCACTGCTTATGGCGATGGGGATCCGCCTTACGATTCGTCGATATTCCGCTTAGGATACGAACTGTTGGCTGAGGGTCGGCTTTTATCAACGACTAGTTCACGTGGTCTTGTCGCAGAAGTATCGAACGAACTGATCTTCGAAGAAAATTTTATGACTAGCTGTGCCAAGTAGTTTTAGTTAATGATAATATTGCACCCATCAATAATTATCTAAAAGTTCTTTAGTGTTTTTTAATAGGTGCAGTGAAATTTTTGATAAATTTCGAAAGACGAAAGGGTCAAATTTGTGATTTTTGCATTATAAAATAAACAGTGGACTAACGCGTCGGAATTCCAACCGGGCGTCGTGGGTTCAATTCCTCTGCTAGCTAAGTCCTTCATCATTGCACAAGCAACATCTTCCGCTTATTATGATGGTGGTAGGAGTTTTTCAAATCTTATCAGGTTATTCGTAACCCGGGAATGTATGTCTTTCTAAAAAAGATTGAAGTGATTGAAGACATATAAATAATTTTAAAAATATATTTTTACTAGAATGTGGATAAAAATTGGAAACTTTTAGCTGCTATTAGATTACCAAAATCTTCAAAGAAAAAGTCCCTTACAATGTTGCTCCGCCTTAGATTGTATAACAATATACACTTATAACAAAATCCTTGAAAAAATTCACTGAGAAACAGCCTTTTGTCAGGATTATGCCTATTTATTGTTTTTGTCAAAAAAGGAACAGAAAATGTTTACATTTGTATTTGTTTTATTTATATTTTGAATTTTCTAAAATTTCTGTTGAGTATTTTTTTTCATTAATTACTTTGAAAAATAACTGATACAACCAAAAAAAATTGACACGTGCTATATATAAGCAATACAGCCGTGTGAATACTGTTTTAACTCAATATTTGCTGTGATACTAATAAATAATAGTCACATTTTCCCCGCGTTCCACAAGACAAAAGATTTCAGAAATTGTTTAAATTTGGGCGAAGCAATACTAGTAAACTACGAAGAAAACCACCCAATTATTTGTCTTAATTGAGTCTTATTAAATCGAATGCTAGCACTTGGCTGGATATAACACTATCCTAGAATAGAGGTACGTATGCTCCACCTCTGCTGGTCAAGTATCTCTGACGGTACGAATTTCATGGCATGACTACTCGTATACTGCCTCTCAAATACCCCTTTACTCGGTAAGTATTGTGCCTCTCGCGTTACGCTCCATAAATCACGTCCGTTGCACTACTTGACTCTAGCAAACACAAAACGCAAACAATCCTGGTAATAGTGGAAATAAAGAAACAAATATACCTAATAAAACTTATGAATAATAATATAATAATAATATTACCAATAGCAATTTGAAAAAAAGCTGATCCGATTTCTAGGCTCCAGGCAGACTAATTAAAATATTTATTTGTAAAAACTTATTCCGTATGTTATTAATTACAGCTATAACAAGATATTATTTATCGTACTTTGGGCACACGGATACGCCCACTATATTCTTGTATCGTGTACCTCTTCAGGCACACACCTAATGCAGTATACTTTTATTTTCTTATACTCATTGGAAAGAACTTCGAACACATTTTATACGACTCCTGGAAAGGAATGGACGGGTGAGTAGAAGAAAATATTTATGAATAATATCAATTGGATACGTTATTATTGGTGTTGTCTACCTCTGGAATTTTAGAACTTTTTTTTTTAAATTTAAGAGTCCCAACTACTCCCAATCGTCTACAGCTAGTGAGACTATGGTACCCCCGATTGGAGTATGTTGTGGTGTTGAAGGTAGTGGAGAGGGAAAGGAGATGGGGAAGAGAAAGGTTGGGAGCTACCTGGCTATTCAGATCTGGTCATCAAACAAGGCTAAAGCCATTTTTAAGCAACGCTTCGATTCTGCATGGTGGTCTTTCACCAGGGCGATACTTAGAGTATCTACCACTCTGGAACGTGTCGCAAATATATTATACATTTTTTCATATGAATTAACTGTGTTATGGCACATACTAATTAAATTTGCGCACGCCGGGTTTGAACCCGTGACCTTTGGATTCTTACCACTAAATGGAGGCCGTCAAAATATGTTAGTGCATAAAAATAAAAGACGTGTTGACCAGATAATCTCTAAAGAAAGTAGGTCAAAAAACTCATCTAAGATAGGCCTAACCATTTTATGCAGCCTCCTTATCGAGGATTCCAGAATACCCAACTGACACCATTAATGATTCACTGGAATTTACGACCATGAATTAATTTGTGTTTTGCTGAACAGTTGGGATGTGGATACTTGCAGGGTTTTGTAGTTCCTCCAAACTACAATATGGGTGTCCTTAAAACCACAGTTCACTCCATATTTTCCTAAAAAACATCCTCTGCACAGCATCCCAAAATAATAATATATTTCTTAACCTCACTCTTTGCGTAACATGCATTTTAAATGTATTCTGAAATATAAATCTTAAAGCGGGGTGTTTTCACAAGTCATTCCAACTCCATTGCGTAGATTGCTATGTACGAGTATAAACCACAAGCAATTTAATAACAGACCGACATAAATTTCGTTGTGCACCAAAATTTACCGTAGACGCTGCACAGCGTATATTCATCTACACTCTTTTCAGCAAAATATCTCCACGCCGTATCTTTGTCCTTAACCCTGAGGGTGCATATTTTACCCATATACCGTGGCAAGCCTCACCGCAGAACGATCCCTGCGAGAATTTATAAAAGGATAACTGTGTTAACCAACCGGGGAGGATAAAATTACATTGCGGGTGGTTTTACTACCCTAAGCCATGGTTGCAGATTGAAATTGAGCGAATAAAAGCAAAGCGATGAAGAAATCTCTTCTTCTCCGAATACATCTACAGAATTTATTTAAAAGATAATATTATTTTTAAGCGTTCACCACTTCTAGACCACTGAGACATGTGAGACGTAAGAACCAAAAAAATGAAAATCTATTTTTAAAAGCACTATTTTTGTAAAATATTATTTTAATGGCAATGCAAAAAGCTAAAAAACCACTAAATTAACTAACTTACCACCACGCCGTTTTCGCGCAGGGGTAGGCAGAGAGAACGGACTGCCATACAACTCTGTCTTGGCACACATTCTTGATTCATTCACATTCATACATTGTCTCATACAAACTCTTCTATTATTCTGACTCTTCACATGGCCCGATTCAAGTATTTGATTCACTTGATCGTGCCATGTCTTCATCGGACGTCCCGACTTCTTCTTCCATTCACTTTTGCATCATATATTCTTCGGGGATTTAATAATTTTGTGGGAAAATATTAAGTAACGATGATTACAAATTAAATTAAAAGACACAGAAAATCCAAAATTACACTGCTAAAAAACAGTATTTGTTCTTGAGTTTTTTAACTGTGAGCTATATTTTCCAATATGACTGTCAACTCAATAATTGTTTGGGCCTGACTTTTTTAAGAGAAAGATTTTGACTAAATGTATACTACCCGTATAAAGCTGGAACTATTGCATTTAGTACGCTCTTTTTTAATAGTGATAAAAAACATTTTATAATAATAAAAAAAAATATTCGGTAAAACTTACTGTAAATATATGCATACGGCATTTTATTTAGATTAACACCACTTTCGACTTATTTACGTAATTAAAAAGATGCACAGTAGTTCCGAATTAGTTGGCGTGTACAATGTAATGGTAAAGTGATGTAGTGTTCAGTTCAATCATTTTCCATGTTACAGCTATTGAGTTCCAAAAAAAGTTTGTTCATTTTTTTTACCTTCATGTGGTGGAGCTGTTTTGTCACCAGTTCAGCTCTGGACGCCTGGTCCGTCCCGTTGACGGGGAATGATCCCATGTACTGAAACAAACAAAAAATATATGTAAAAATATATTTAAAAATATATTTACGTAGAAAGCAATTTCTTTGTGGTGTGACATATTTCAAGAAATGAAATAATAACTTTGTATAAGACCACGGTAATTATTTTAATTTTTAAGTATCATCAGGGTACAAAATTAAACTAAGCAAAAAGTAAAAAGTTTACGGTTGTATAAACATACATAGGGATAAAAAAATATAAAATAAAATAACAGAACAGTGAGAAAACAATAAAATAAAATGTAAATTATAACAAAGAAGCAGAGATAATAAGACAGATGACCAAAATAATATTTTAGGTCTATTTCCTGTAAACTCATTTATGAGTTGACATAAATTATTGGAATCCGACGGAGTATTTACAACCAATGGAAATAGTTAAGATGGTATCACAAACCAAAACCGCCAAAGACAGTACTAACATATACGTAACATAAAACTTTTCAACAAAACAACAGGAAAGATTACGCATTTAATAATGTGAAGATTTACCCATTAAAAACATCTAATAGAGAAATTTTCAATTTCGTTTGTATTTTGATGATAAGAGAAAAAAAAATCGTACAGTTTTTTCCTTTTTGTTTCTAATTAACCTTCTTTCACCGATATAGTTTACTTCACGAAAGCCTTATTTTCAATATAGCGGTCGAGAGAGCACGATTATCGTTATGGAGCAAAAAATATCGGGCCAGCCAAGAATTACTGCAACTTGGCACGCAGCCCCTCTACCTCACATAAATAGCTCCAAACTGGACTGAAAAGGAACAATCATCGGCTGGGAACCCTTATTTTACTGAAGAAATGATTAGATATTTTGACAAAGTTGTAACCCTTGTAAAAGTTTGTTTGAACTGTGGTATTTAGGACATCGGTAGAATCGGATCACGTGACACTCCCTAGTTAAAATGTTCTTTGTTTGATTTAAGAAAAAAAAATGGTTGGTGACACCGTGAGAAAACCATGGTTTTGAAACGGGGAAAGAAACAAAATCACAGAACAAAATCAAAGTGCCTTGAGTTTGTTGGTTTATGGCACACAACGAGATAATACCATTTAATTACTGCCTACCTTATTTTATTCTCATTCAGACAATATATAATTTTAGGTACATTTTTCTCCTACGTTTATTGTAAATTTATCTTTTGAATTAAAGTACATAAAAATAAGATGCTTTTTCATTGTTAAACTATGTCCGACTGTATTACGATGAGGAGATCCAAACCAAAACGTAAAACTGATATATCTAAGCGAAATTAACAAAATTTAGAATGGGATCTGAAATTTAAACATGTTTAGCACATAGACAGAGTAAAAATGTTTCACTTACATAATAAAAAACTCAATAAATCAAAGTTGTTAAATACGCTTCAGAAAAAACATGGCACGATCATGTAAAGTCGTTACAACAGAAATGTGTGTATAAGACGATGCTTAATTTCAAATTTTCGGTTCGTAATTTACTTAAGGTACGATAGACGAAAAAGTCAAGGGGTGTCAGGAGAATATATCACGCACAAGTTTAAAAAAAAAATAAATTATAGTGAATACCGCACAAGAGTCCTAACTGCTCCCGACCGTCTACAGCCAGTGAGACAATGGCATCTCCAATTTTGGTGAGGCTGAAGGTAGTGGGGGGGGTGAAGAAGATGGAGAAGAGGAAGGTTAAGAAGTGCCTGGCTATTCAGATCTGGTCACCAAACATGGCTAAAGCCATTTCAAGCAACGTTTCAATTCTGAATGGTGGTCTTTAACCAGGACGATACTTCTCTGTATATCTACCACTCTGGAACGTGCCGCAAATAAACTTTATATTTTTTATATAAAATAAATGTGTTGTGCGCACGCCGGATTTGAACCCGCGACCTTTGGATTCGTAGTTGGGCATCTTACCACTCGGCCATAAAGGCCGTCAAGCAAGTGGAAAATGAGTCGGGTACATTCCAGGAAGAAATGGACCGTAAAAACGCTAATGAGTTAAAACATTAACTTTAAGCCGTAGATATACCAAAGAGATGATTCTTGAAATTCAAATCATTCTGTCGTACAGATAAAATCCGTACCCACCAACAAACTTTTCTGAAAGCTTATTAAACTTCCCGTTCTTCTGAACAAGAATTAAAAGCTTTTAAAGATTGAATGTAGACTTTAACATTAACTTACCTAATGACGTGAAATACTTTTACCAGTGAATTCCGATAAGCCGCTGATGGTAAACTTTGCCATAGAAAGATTTCTTCTATCAGGAAGGATATTTCGACTCAAAACTGTAAAATTTGAGTCTGGAGCCCAGGAGCTTAGGTACCGCTCTACTTAAATTTTGTTACAATTATTCGAATCTTTTTCATAAAGGACTTGGCTTAAGCTCTTGTTTAGAAACACGTTCAAATCTGAAAAAAATTTGCGAGCTACGCAAAAAAACTTTAATACGAACAAAGGAAGGAGTAAAATAACATAATTAAAACGCATTAAAATAACGTCTTATTTTATTCGTACTCAATTACTATTCCAGTAATAAAAGAATCGTGCACCAATGAAAATCATTATCATCTAAACCCACCCCCGCCCCCTACCGAGGCAGAGATAAGTGTAGGGGGTCCCTTAGGGTCCCAAACACGCCGGGGAACTTTCTTTTGATTTATGTAGTAATAAAAAAGATATTAACTTTGGGTGTCATAAATAAATCAATAAAAAGACAAACTGTCCTCTTCTTTGAGAAAAGTGAGCGGGCGCAGTGGAGATTTGGTTTATGGACTTGTTTAATGGGATGCTTTAAGCGGAATTGAAGGAAGCGCATCTTAGCTTTATTGCGCTTTTACTGTAGGTGATGTAAGAAAGGAATGTTAATAATCGAAAATATAATTTATCACTACAATCAATCAATTGGAACTAAAATATTGTAACTCACGTATTTATTTAATTTCCCTTGTCCCAGAGTGAGTTTTTATAACTTATCGGGATTGCTATATATGTTAGCAAGATATTAATAATAATAAAAACTTATTGGAGTATTTATATCCAAATCTGAAAGTGTTTATTGTGCATAAAGGGGTTTAAATTTCTATGGTTGTCTTTTTCTACAGCCTAAGCTAACCTAGAAAATTAATTAGGAACAGATTCTTACGAAAAAGTTAAAGGTCAATGAACTTACGTTCAACCAATTGGTACTCAAACTAATTTTTCAGAAGTCATCTCCTTGTTGTTGTTGTTAATTAAGCTCCCTTAATACACTCGGGATATTTTATACAATCGTTAATTACCTTAAGTCACTTCAAATTGTACTGATTTCATTTTGGGTGGGAAGGTATGGAGTGGGATGCTTAAATTATGATCGTTATAATTTTAATCTGAATCTTCTGTTAAATCTCTCGACTGCGAAGTAATTAACGCCTCCGAGTTCTTTTTACCCCCACATTCACAGACGTACTCTATATAACCTCTACCTTACTGTTTTTATTAGGTTGAGTATAATTCCCCTCTTCGTTATACTAATTTACATATTATCCGCCAACGCGCACGCAAAACAATCTCGCTGGTAAAATATTATCTAGATTGGAAATAAGTTATCTGACTCACTTCTGACTCATCGCATAGCCTAAAATTTGTAATTGTCTTATTGCAAGCTTGTGATATCAAACTATCGCCCATTAATTTTGTGAGAGTGTTAGGTGGGTCAAAATTATGTCAAGTCAAAGATTCATATTCTTATCTTATCGTTATGAAATCTTTATTGTAATTGTTGGTATTTCAAATTAATAAATTTTATTTAATTAATCTAAAATAATATATTGTATATTTTAGGCACGTTCCAGATTAGTAAATACTCTATGTATCGCCCTGGTGAACGACCACCATTCAGAATTGAAACGTTGCTTGAAATGTCTTTAGCCGTATTTGGTAACCAGATCTGAATAGCCAGGTACTTCATATCCTTCCCCTTCCCCATCTCATTTCCCCCCCCACTATCTCAAACTTCACAACATACTATAGTGCTATATGGGATGCTATAGTCTCATCAGCTCATGACGGTTGGGAGCAGTTGAGACTCTTGTGCGGTATTTACTAAACAAACAAAAAATCACCTGTTTCAATAAAATATAAAATTTGTTGGTCAGTTAAGTTTTAGGATTTTAAGAAACACACTTTTTAATTGCCTAAAAATGGCGGGTGATGTCACATCGTGTTTAAAAGTTGCCGAATATAAACCGGAATGTTTTCGAACGAAGATACAACATAGATAAATACTGTTTCATTATCTTTTTTATTTCACACACAACATTTGTATCGAGTTGGTACATATCTCAAATTATGCATCATCTCCCACACAAATCGTCTGACGTTTTTGCTCTCTATGTTAAAGTCTACCTGTAACTTTAATTGCCGTGCATGCCTCGTGTGCATCAGATAAAATCGCAGTAATAAGTTAATCAGGGATGCTGCGATAATTGAAAGAATCCGGGGAGACGACACGCGAAGATGCTCGGCCATATTGAGTTCGGGCAAAAAGCCATCCGGCGCTTTACTCGGCCCGGGCGTCCTTGGAGAGTCTGGCTGAGAAACCGGTATAATGGACCTCGGAGGCTGTGAGCACTGCACGCTGCACAGATATTGCCGCTACTTGCAAGCATTGAAGGAATGCAATGAAAGTGTGCACGCCGTAACTGCCGATGGAGGCGCAATAATTATAGGAGAAATTACAATTAAAGCAGTTTTTGTGGTGTTTATGTTCGTCTTGGTAATGTATTTATCTTTTCAGTTCTTGTACGAGTATAAGAATTAAAGTGGTATTTTAAAAGAGTATCAATGGTTAACCCATAGTGTGTGTGAATGAATTTCTTCTGTAACACATAGATACTTAAATTTCTTTACAAAATTAAACAGTCGAAATTTCAATTATTTAAATAATTATAACGCCTATTTAGGCGTATTATAATATGTATCTACATGGCCAACAACGGTGCACACCTAACAGCTTAGCAGTCTAAGATGTTTCCGGCGGGAATGGATGAATTTGCCCGCGGAGACGGGAGTTTTTAACTGACGTGACGGAAGACACCGCTTCTCTTGTGTTTACTTACGTCAGCGTGTTAGAATTCGTAAATAAACGTGATCTACCTAACCTTAAAGACTATCATTTGACAATTACCTACTTCTTTTATTCATTATAGTTCCTTAGTTTTACATAATATCAATAATTAACAGCAAAAATATTTAACAGAAAAAAACATAAAATAAAAAGACAATGGTCACAACCGAGACATGAACTTGGATCCTCTACTCTATCTGCTGTCTCGGTTGTGACCATTGTCTTTTTTATTTTCTCGGCTTTTTCTGTTTTATATTTGTGTTGTCGATTATTGATATTATTTAAATGTTTAAACAAAACAGGCATCAATACTTTAAAGTTAATTCTTATTTCAACAAGTCGAATTTTTGTTTTCAAATGCGTATTGGTTTCCATAAACAACGCATTATCATTATAATTATACCTGTTTATAATAATATTGTATCGTTATTCTAACTAAATAACACTTCAAGGAAGCTACGTAGCAATAGAATAACTTAAAATTTAAAAAATAAATTGTAAAAAAAAAATTCTATCTTATTATAGTTATTGAAACAATTTGCTTTGGAAAACTAATTTTTGAATGTCTATGCATATTTAAATATTTCGCCAGCTAAATGATTCAAATTTGTACACAGACCGTCAAGAATTAAAAAAAAAAATAATCTGCTTAGTGCAGAAATAATAAATTATGAAAAATTATTCAACATTATTACTTCAGACTAATGGAAAATAGTAATTTTATGATGGCTAATTGTTAAGTGATTTTAAGGATTATCCGCGTGAGCTAAAAGATGGTAAAATATTGTTTTCTCAGGATAATGTGTAACAAATCAACATGAGAAAAGGGGAGTTATATTTTTAAACGAATTGATCCATTTATTTATACAACAATTAAAAAAAAATCATTGATCTTATCAATAAGATCTGATGCCGTGAATTATATGTAATTGCTGTTTAAATAAATTCGAAGAGTTAACCTTAGATGTATTAAATAACGTTGATACGTCACTGAGACAACGCGCCTGGTTGCACTAAACCAAGTCAACAAGACATACCTTCGAAACACGATTCATATAGCTATCTCTTCCGCACACACATATTCTTCAAATGGCTATCCTTTTCATCCGCGAGTGAAACATTTAGTGGTGCAACATTAGTGGTGCAATATTAGTGGTGCTACATTTTTCGTAAGATTTGTATGAATATGACGTGTCTTGTATTTTATGTCTATGGAGTTTACCTTGTAACGTGACATCATTTAAGCCAGTATATCTGTGTACGTTTGCACGAGTGGGTGTTTATTTATTTTTCAATGGGTTTTCAAGTACGTGGAAAGCTTTCCATGTATCATGCTCTCTATTGTCACCTCAATAATACGAGTGTACACTCATTATGCTTTGCAATTTATATTTCTGTGACATTAAATGTAATTATCGTAACCTTTGTGTCTGATAGAGTGATGAAAATCCCCCAAAGTTGATCGCATTGTATACAAAATTTAGATGTTAAGACATATAATTTCATCATCATTTTGATATAAGCTATGGAGCCTTAAAAATCCATTTAAGCATAAAAAACATGACAAGACCGCAAAATTTTTATTTTCTCCTAAATTTTGTTCAGTGAGAAAAAAACGGAATAAGATTGTAGAACCTGAGCAATCAAGCCTGTTATTAAAACCAGTGTTCTTATAAAAATGTATAATCCAGTCATTTTGCAAGAAAACTTATAAAATTCGTAATCTTCCTGATTAGAGTTATATATTTGCTTAACGAAATATTTTGAATAGATAAACATATTTTCCGAAATCTGGTTTGATATCAGCATTATCCAATACATTGCTGTATTTTACGAACGGCAACTCAATGGAGTAACACTGGCGGTTTGGGAAAGGGGGTGTGGATATGAAAATTTTAAATAGAAGTTGCGCACTTCACAACCAATCTCCATACTATCTGCCTCCCGACTTTGTTTCCTGTTGTAATATAAACACAGGACTTCACGAGACCAATACGCCGATATAGTTTTAGATAAAAACCCTTTTTTTAATATTATTAAGTCGTGTCAAAATTGCTTTGGTTAACACAATAAAGATTTAAAATAATCACGTTAATTTGTAACGTCAAAAAATAGAAGAGAACTTTGGATTACTTCGCTTTCCGTAGAAAATAAAAAAAATATTTATGGCTAAGTTAGAATTTTAATAATAATGACAATGCGCACGGAACATACTCTATGTTTATGCATCACATGGAACTACTCGAGGAGACACATTATCAAAGCTTAGAGACTAGGTGGAATGCTGGTCTCATGAAAATGGGCTTTAAAATTATAAATCACTTAATCGACTGTCCATACCTCTTGGCATGCTACTGTACCAGAAAAATACTGTCGCAGCAGAAATCATGCAATGTTCAGAATACCCTATGGTCGGACAGATGTTTTGGCTCAGCATAGCATGACAAGAGGTATAATTCTGTTAAATACATCATCTATATATGATATATTTTCAGATAATTTACAAAAGTTCAAAAAACTTATTAATTTAAAAAATTTTATAATTTGAAATTGCTTACTTGTTGTTCCATTGTACTGTTATTGGGTTTATATCTGTTGTACAATAATAAAAAATAAAAAAAATAAAATAAAATATGACATTGGGCAAGTTGACTTGAGTAAGTTGGTAAAAAATATTGTACATTCTCCGAAATAATGTTTTTTTCAGTATATTTGAAAAAAGCTCCGACAAGGTTCATTGCATTCCCAAATATAAAAGGTTACTTAGTAATTTAATATTTAAAGCCTCACTTTCGGCGTTTCTTTTTCAAGAAAACTTGACTATCGATAAATGAAAACTCCCTATTTAAACCTATGTACTGATGTTAATATCATTTTTCAAAGCGTTAAATATCTGAAAACTAACAAAAACCGGCATTGTTTTTGACATTATTTCTAATTTTCTTGTAAATACACACTCCTTTTTGCGTATTGCTTTTAAACAAAACCTTTATTCTTGTGTGCTTTAGAACCGGTAACAATACGTATTATATTTACTTTATATATATATATATTATGAGAAATTTTTGACTGTCTAACTAAGAGGTTTTTTGTATTATATGAAGACAGTTGAATTGACAGGCTTATGTAGTCCATTTACAAACTATTATTTAGGAAACTTGTTCATTTAGCACATTCGACAGAACAAGTGTCATTTAGATATAAAATTAACATACATTTCAGATATGTAATTAACACACAGTCTAGTACAAAATACTAGAGTGTATGATAAGACATTACATAATAATAATAACCTAATATTGTTATATATAGTGAAAATGATACTGAGGAAAAGAAAATAAAAAAGCATAGTAAAATGTGAGAATTTTTATTTATTATTAATTTTTTACGCGTATACATACAGATACATCGTTGTACATCGTTGTGTTTTTTTATTTATTTTATTATTATTCTTGTACAATAAATTAAAATAAAATGACGTAGTGGTCCATCCCTTCACGGCAGCTAGGTTTCTATTTTCTAACCAATGCAGTCCGACCAGTAGATATATATATATATATATATGTACGAGTATATATCTCACATATCGGCGAGTTCTAACAACTTACAACGTAGAAACAAGCACCCGGCATCACAGACCGACATGGACTCCAGACTTCTGCCGCATATGTGGAAAAACTTTTATATTTCCCTTCCGAGTTGATATGCAACGGAACAATCAAACAATGCGGCCATTCAAACACATGACGTCTGGCACTCTCCATTGTCTATGCAACCGCTGCCTTTAATTAAGATTTTTGATGCGTTTAATTAAAACGAAACCTGGTTTCGTTAGCCGGACGTGAGTATAATGATGCATGTATTTTATGAACTGTTGCATAATTCTGACATGTTGTTTTAAATAAGCATTATTGATTGTGTGTGATGGCGAGAATGCAATAGTGTTGTTAAATTAGCATTTCAGTAATGTTTTGAATATAAAACTGGTATTTTTTAATTTTTTTTTAGGAGAAAACACAGATACAGACACTAACAAAAAAACAATATTAAACATAAAGAATTCGCCTGCATCCAAACTATTTTTCACAGATTAAGCACTTATGAGCAGCAATAGATGAAGCGAGGTAGATGGCGTTATACTTACATAAAAATAAAAATGGTATTTTATACTATGTATTTAAGAGGGATGAATCAAGGGGTAAAGCTGAGTACAGTATCCGCATAAAAATACATTTAGGGAAAAACTGAAAAAAGTACACAATTATTAAAATCAAATTTGTCATTTACAGGATTTTTTTTTTTTTTTTTAATTAAAGAATGAAATAAAACGTCAGAATCTTTCAAATTTTGATTAAATAATTCGTACATTTTTCTGATTGTGTCTCTGATACCAGCATTATTAAATAAAGCTTTACTGTCTCGCTTATATTGAAAAATATGTAATATGGCCATTTACAAGCCTTCTCCCAAATGGTAAATATATTTTAGATGGCTGAAGGGCAAAAAAAGTCTTCAGAATCAAACGAGAGTCAGAACATTTGATACAGAAATAAAAGCTGATAAAAACTGCATATTTAACTCATTTTCTACCAAAGGGTCGCTAAAGCCTTTTTGCCTTTCTAGCGAAGATATGTCTGTTTTAATGCTGAGACTTACACACCACACCACTGAAAAATCTTTTCTATCATAATAAGCAAATACAATTCTTTTACGAATAATATACGTTCAAATTTCAATGAATATTATTAATTTCAATTAAATTTTTGAGAAATAATTTTTTTTTACAATTTTATTTTCACAAGTGCCGTTACGAATCTTTTGATATCGTATAATTTTAATTAAAAATATAGATAACGATAAAATCAGTATTCCATTTCAATAACTCAGATTCCCCTTGTTTTATAAAATCAAATGAATGAAAAATTAATTCTATTTTACCTCGATTGCTATTAAAAAACCATGACATTTCATGAGAGTTGTACACGATGCCGAATCAAAAATTGATTTTGAACATTTTTGATGATAAACCGCTCTGCTTACTTTGCAATTGGATTTTTTTGCGCCAGACACGTTTTGCGAAATGCAATTTTAAATGACAGTAGGATTTGCAGTTAGACCATTAATATTTGAATACATAATGGATTGGATTGCATAATTTAGTTAACAACTTGCACATGCGATTATATTTCTCGTGTTAAGTGTACGAACAACGAACAAGTGAGCAATTAATTCTTTAAATATTATATTTCAAGAACTTGTTTTTATTTTCTCAATAATAATAAATCTTTTATGGTGTTGGATACATCTATAGCTAAAACCAGTGTATTTTTTGCAAGAATTCAATTCTGGGGGCGTTTTCAATCACGCTTTTTGTGGAATTCGTGAGTAATACTTACATCAGACAGATTTTGAGAACTACAACAGAAACGCATAAAACGAGACTTTTTTCTATGACAATATTGGTTTTATTACAAAAAAACCGTATGAAAGTTATTTTACGGTGAATCTTAGTCGGTCTCTTTCAGAGCAGTAAAAATTTTATAACGGTGGGACGTGGAATTTGCACTCCCGCATTTGTGTAGAATTTTTCAGTAGTGTGTTCTCAATTTTCAGTTTGAAACGTCATTTCTAACAGCTCTGGCAGCTTAAAATATTAATTTACTTATCCCTCTTAATTATTGGAAGATGTTTTTGATCTGCTAGTTTGTGTTACAAATACTTCGCGCGTAAAATTGTGACGTTAAAAAATCACAAAAGAAAATCAAATTCCTGTCAAATTTATGAAGATGAGAAGTTTTCCTCTAAAATTATATTTTCTACGATAGAGCACATCGGGTTATAGTTTTCAATGGAAAATTCAAAATATCAATGTTTCGGATGAAATGACATTTCCAACAGAAAATAGTTGCATCGACAATAAAATTTCTGCAATCATACAAAAGTTATAGTAGGAAGCATATAGAAAAACTGTTTTAGTATTAAGATTAAACTAAACGATGGCATTCAAATATACACTGTTTTTGATAAACAAACAGCGTACACATGTTGTAAATATCAACGAAAATAATGAACTCGACATTATTTTTGATTTTATATTTTATTCTATTTCGCACATCAATATAGTAACTTATAAAGGTTTAAAATTGCTTGGCTCTATTCTCCAAAATGACAGTGAATTTGAAAATATTTAAACATTAAAAATCTTGTACTTTTCATTAGTTTAAAGTCAAGTCGAATATAACTCTCTTTCTGGACACTCACTTTAAAGTCCACTCTGATTTCATTGAGAAATTGCAACATTAATTTCTAAGATACATTAACTACAAACTCGGTCTACCCATAGAAACCAGAAATTACAATTGCATAGTGAAAGAATTAAAATTATTAAAACCCTCAGACAGGAGGTTTTTTTTTTAATTGTTAATGGTATTATAGACACGTCTGATTTACTAAGCTTAATTACATTCCACGAACTTGACAGAACTATTCGATCCAAAATTATTTTAAAGTGTAACAATAATATCAGTACTGAGTTAATTAGATACTCGCTTGTACCTAGATGGCATTGGTGGGTAATTCCTTCGCATAAATAGTAAATATATTCAACTGCACTAAATCTAGTTACAAAAAGGCTGTACTAGCAAACCTCTCCCAAAAATAATAATGTTAACTTATTCCACTGTAATAGCTTTACTAACTTATGCATTATGTGCTACTTCTTTACCCCGTGTCATTTCTGTATCACTATTATTTTATACTATTTATTGCACAGTTATTTAAAATCCCATAAGAGCGCACATAATAAAGTAATATTTGTACAATCTTTTCAAATAAAGTTTACAGTAAAATAGTGCTTCACATTGAAGAAAATTCACAAAGAAAGAATGCTTTTACAGTTCGAAACAAGAAACATTTACTAGTCCCGAGGCTTCCAATAATAATTGAAGTCGGTCAATAAGCCACTTGCAACAGTGCGTCCGTTGAAAAGAGTATTAGGAACGTAGAACGCTTAGAGCGAATTTAATTTCCTGCTATTGCAGCCGGTTCAGAGGGAGGATGCTGGCGCACCCCTTCCGAGCTCTGCTCTCCGGGTAGGTTCGCCTGCTAGGGAGGGTAAATATTAAATAGCTTTTCGAACTTAATACTGCGCATAGTGCATTAAGTTAATATAAGGATTCAAGATGGGTAATTTGATGAATTCGTATTTTCTCGGTAGATGGTTGAAAATATAAGGAATTAGAAATGTTGTGGAAGTTTTTATCAGATGCCTTACGATGTTTTACTAAAAATCATTGCATTGAAAATTGAAATAAAATTATTTAAGGCAAACCTAATAATATTACATGATAAATGACTTTTCATTTACAATTATTATTTCAACGTTTTTTTTTCTGAAAAACGCCTCATTGACAATAAAACTATTTTTTCTTCAACATGAATCAAAATATATTTAGGGAAAAAGTGTTATTGATGTAAGAGCTGTTGATAGGTTGAGTAACTACTGATACGCAAAGTATAATGTGCAAATAACAACGAAGGACCAAAAATGTTAAATGAGTTGAAAGAACTATTTCACAGCATGAAGCAAATTAATTACTTGTTTTACTCCAAAGAAAAGGGTTGTAAAATGTATATAAACTTCTCGACAGAGAAAGAAAAACTGGTTTGGAAATACTAACATAACTTGGTAAATCTAACTAAATTAAGCAACAAAGCAAAACGAAAATGGAGAGAAAAGAACTTCACTTTATTTTTAAGACTAAATTAAACGTCTCTTTAACGTTCGTTATGACTAAGCTCCTTTTCAAGGGCTTAAAAAAATATTCTATTTCCTTCATTAAAATCTTTAAAGTTTCGAGAGATTTTTTTCCGTTGGAAAAAAATTCATTCTGATTTTGTGAAAGTGGTTAAATTTTCGCATGGAATGTTTTCTATCGATTCACAACATGTAACTACATCGTTAAATGTTAGTCTCATTGCAAAGTGAAAGGTTTTCAATCAATTTCGTCATTTCCCTTTCTAATAAACACAATCTATCTCAATAAAGGTTTATGGAGGGATTGAAACTATTCTACAGAACATCAACTTTATCACAGAGACAAAAGGAAAGAACACATTACAAAAGAACATTATGTTCCCGGCGTAAAGGTAAACAATATTGCCAGATTTATGATGGTAAGATTGGTCTAATAAACCTGAAACAACAAAGTATGATAAGAATAAGGTCTTATTTATATTGTAATAAAAATACTGCTTAAGCATCGTTAGTATTATCATTATAAAAACAAAGACATGTTTTTTTTTTAAGTACAAAAAAAATATTAATACTCTCATTTAAAGCGAAATATATACATTTATAGAGTAGGTACATATTGAAATTAAACATCTGTTCAAAAATTTAATAGCCTTAGAAGTGAGAATTTGAATAAAATACTGAAATATAGTAACACTAATTGGAAAATTAAACTTAATATATAATATGTTAACATATTCTTCATTTTTTTTTAAATCTCACTCTGTTGCCATTCGTGTCAAAAATTGTATGATTAGTATTATCTAAATCTGTTTTTTTTTCGTCCCATGTAATAATATACTTACTAGTGCAAATAATTATAACCCGATTTTATTCGAGTATTAACACATTTAATAAAAAATCTCAGTGCAAACCGAAAATTTGCAATTAACTAATAGATATTTAAAACTTTCATAGCCTGATGGAAAAAAGTGGATCTAGACATTCCAAAAAAAGGAGTCCAAGTATCATTACCATACTTTAACTTAATATAGCAGGTATTCGGGAATAAAGCGCAGTAATTTCGGGGGTTGATTTTACACGATAGTACAAGCAAAAAAAAAACTTTTTTTTCAAAATTCTGTTGTTTTGTTTTTTGTACAAAAAAAATATTATTTTTTATTGACATTTAAACGTTTTTACATGAAAAATATCTCAAAACAATGAGATATTAAAAAAAAAAAGAATTTTACTTGTAATATCACTCTACGACACCTTGTTGATACCAGTTGTACCAGTGATGTGGTGTAAACATACTTATGTATTTTTTAAATAATTTGCACAGTTATTAAGTCCTGATGGATGCGAAATAGTTAATATATTGGTACATCTTTGTTTGGTGGTTAAATTTTAAAGCTGTCAAAACACGAATCAAAATTTTTAATGAAATAGGTTTTCTTGCGTTATTTTCTAAGAAAAGCTTTACGAGTATATCTTCATGGCACTTCAAGCACAACAGAAGAAAAGAGGCTTTTCCACAAACAATCCGATGTGTTTTTCCATGAAAGGTGGGTAGAAGTAAACAGACAGGCCTCGGTAAAAAAATAACGAGTTTGTCTAACCCACCCCCTGTAGCCATCAGGGTGAACAGTTCGTATAAAACTTGATTAAAAATACTGGCTGTGTGTTCAATAAGGGTTTGATGAAATACCACGGGATTTGTTTTGGTTCAGTTCCTTGCGGCTGTGTTTCTCTGTGTTTTTTTAATCACAACATACGATAAAGATTGACAAAGTTGACTTGACAGGCGGCCAAAAAGGAAAATAACGTACGAACAAACAATATTTCAAAATTCATAAGTTCTTGTATGCAAAATATCTACAATGTAGACTCCCCCGACTGTAAAATATAGTGCGTCAGTCTGTGTGGTTGTTTTTGACAATAATTACAGCATAAATATCTTAATATACAGAAGAAAATACTATTGTATATAAAGGAACTGTAATAAAAAAGTTTTTGTTTTCATAATGTTGTCTCTTTTATACGGATATAATAAATTTAAGATTTCAAGAACTAAATCATTTTTGTAAATAACATTGCGTTATACAAAAAACACACATCAAGCTCTACGACAGAAAATTATATAGAGTGGTGAGCTGTGGCAACAGGAAATTTGTATTTTATTCGTTTGAAATTTCTAGGTCAGCGCAACTTTTTTAACTCACTACATAATTTCCGTCTTTAGCTGTGAAGCATTAAAATATTAACAATTAAATTGTAAAACGTGAGAACAGACGTTATATGGCTTATTCCATGAATTGAATTCTACTAAATAAACACTACTAACCAACTGCTATTAAAATTATTTTTCAAATACAAAAATATTCCCAAGTACCAGGTTGTGGTGGTATTGCTTTTAGAATTTATAATATTACTTTTCCAAGAAAAAATATTATTGTAGTCGTGGTATAAAATAATATACCTAGATATATTTTTTAAAAAGTACGTTCAGGTAAAGCCGGAAATAACTACCGGATTTGTGTAATTATTTTTTTTTGCGATATCGGAACACTACTTAGTTCTGTTTATTATGTCTCATGGATTTCTAGTAACACGTCCAAATAGATATGAATACTTACAAACCGCTACAAAAATTACAAATAACCTCACCTAGCGACAAACCCTAAAACAAAAGTTCATCCAAGTTTCCAACCCTCTCGGGAAAACATTTTCCCTTTCGGGGAAATGGAAAAACTCACTTATTTTGGTTCTGAACTTAGCCAAACTAGTTATCACAAAATTCTCTAGGTCTCAACTGCTCGATTTTATAAACGTAAGTTGTTTTTTACTGGAATATAACAATATTTCTTAAATAGACGACTTACAATATTTTTTTATTATTTATAAATAGAACACATACACTTTCTTTAAAACCATTTTTTTTTATTGTTTAAGCAAACTTTAGAGAATGCTTTCTTTCAAAATATTCCCTCAGTATTAATATATTCCATAGATTCAAATGTATATATTAAAAGATTTCTTTATGAACTTTTAATTGAACCCTTTTTGATTTTGCATTTCATAAATAAATATTACTCGTGAAATTTTAGATATGACAATTACAACAAAATATATATCATCTTTTCAATTAATATTGTGTTAAATTTATGATTAAGAAACAGTGTTTTACATTCAATATATTTTACTGAGGTGGTCGATAGTTTAGTGAATAAGATGCTTGGAAAGTTATGATTAGTGAATATGTTGTATTAAAGTAAGTAATTATTTAAGAAATAGTGAAGTAATTAGCTATTCCGAACTGGTCAATAAATATGGCAAAATCATTTCAATTAAAGTTTTGATTTTAAATATTGGTATTTCATCGAAAGAATGCTAAAAGTATCCACCTCTCTCGAACGAGGTGTAAATCTATCTACTTAGTATTTTTAAAAATAGAAATTCAATGTAAAATATCCATAAAATGTATTGATATTATTTCAATATAATATTTTTATACTTGAATTAGAATTTGTTAGTGTCTCGCAATAATTTATCTGTAAAATGTTCGCACATTTTACAGATAAATTGTTAAACAGTAAAAAAAATCCTAAAAAAGAACCATCCGAATAAGCAATGCGAGTGATAAATCTGTTTGATTACATCGACTAAGTGTCTGTACTTTATTACACATTTAAAAAATCTAATAAAGAAGTAAATATTTTGTAAAAATCGTTTTAATATTATGAATATATTTTGGTTTTGAAACGAATCATTCTAGTTCCCAATATTGCTTATATTTTTGCTTGGGGGAATTGTTCTAGTATTTAAGTGTTTTAGATTACGAATCACCTAACGAATTATGCTAGTAAACCAAATTCCCTATATCAAGATATAATTTTAATAAAACATACAATTATTTGGTGGGTACTTTATCTGCAAATTAGTACTTACCCTCGTAAAATATGAAATATTTTTAAATTATTTTTTTTATTTAATGCTACAGAATATAACAAACACAAAAAATGCTTTAAATCCACAGTTTTTCTCGCCAATTCATGATTGTAAAATTATTACTCTCCCATTTTCCATGAAAAGAAAAATTTGCATTTCCTCTGTATCTTTTTCCCGTTCTTTAGCCACCCGTCACCGCATAATGCTGCCAAGTATTAAGTTTATAAACCGGCGGGAATAGATTATCAGCGGTGGCAAACAGTAAATTAACTCGCTCCAGTCGAATTGCTTTAATGTCCGGGTTCCATGCTTTCGAGAAATCAGTAAACATACGAAAACTCACATATTAAAAAATGCATAATAGTAAATTAAATGTACCTACAAGTTTATGGAAATAATTGTGTAAAAGCTTTTTTTAATGCAGCGAATGACGTTGGAAAATAAAAAAAATCCAATGAAAACTGTATGTACGAGTATATATATTTTTTCAACGTCTCAATAATGGTTTATAAAATAACTCTCTTTCCAAAACCTTGTATGTAGATAATAAAAAATAACATTTATGGCACACTTCTTGCTTCACTTTCATTTATAAACGGTGTCCTAAATATCCGTACGTTATACCGACCAGATGCAAATGACCCGACAAATAATTGGTTCATTCGGGATGTCTTTTTGAAAACGAACGAATACTCTATTCGTCTATTAAACACCTGAGCTCTACCTTTTTTAAGCTGGTTTATTAAGCTTGTCTCAGTCTTGTTTTTACATCTGAAATGTAAATCTAACAGTTACTTGAAACACTTTTGCCTTGCATTTCATTTAGCATTCTCTTTGCTGAATGGTGGCCTTTCACTAAAATGCAAAAAATGCTTTCAAATGCAACAGAATTTTACCACTGTAAAATATGCGTGTGCGGAGATTTTATTTGAAGGATTTAATCAACAAGTAGGCGTTACTTTCTAGGAAGTACGTAAACGATTTTATAATGAATCCCACAATCCACAAAAACAACGTTTATTTTTTTGGATAAAATTGATATAGAAGTAAAAAAAATAATCTTTATCAAACGTTGAAATCATTTGAGACTGGCGTATTATTGTACCTACACATGTTTCATTATGTCTATCGGTGAACATGGTTATTCTATTCCGCTGTTTGATGTAATTTTTCTCCCACGGAAACAATATTTTTTTTAAACCTTGAGTGTATGTACGTGTATGCGAATGTGATATTTTCATAATCGAACTGGTGTGTGTGTTAAGAAAATTATAAAAATAACCTTTAAAATCCAGACGAGCAAAAGTTTACCTACCTAAGAAATAGATATAATTATTTTCCACGACAATTATTTTCAATCTTGTGTACAACTAATTTCTATATAATTAATAATCTCTTCAGAACATTGGACCGAAACAGCAACTTTTTAATTAATGTTTAATTATTTCCTTGTGGTAACTCTTTGCTGTTAATGGATCTCCTGGGTATTGTTGAATCGTTTCGTAAAGAATCCTCTACTGTTCTGATTTTGATAAAGGGAATCGCAACAGCTGTTTTGACTACAAACGCGGTACGAAAGTACTGTGCTGATACCATCCTTGTATTTCTTAATGAATGTTTAATCTCCCCGGAAGATTAAAACTAAAAGAAACTAGGATGCGGAATAGTTCGTTAAAGAAAGAAATGTATCCGTTTTTCTCCATTTATCATAACATTTTAATGAATTGCTTTTCCAGAAAAGTTTTTTTACTGAGATAATACTAGAGATTTATTGTAGGTAAATAATAATACATATTTGTTCCTTTAATATAAATTCGTTGTTATTCTTTTGTTTTCTTACTGTCCTCTTATTTTATTTTATATTGTGTTCTCCCTCTGTTTGTACGAGTATACATAACCACACACAATGTATTTTTTTGTTTGGTTTAATTTTGCACCCTGATGCTTAGGCTAAGCGAAACCAGTCGGTCACAAAAAAACAAATTGAATCTGTGGCCTTTTACAAAGTTATCATTTATTTTTTTATTACATTATAATACATTCCGAGTGTTTGTGTAATAAAAAGAGGTAAGTGTTAATCTTGCGAAAATTTCGTCTGTAATTTTGTGTTATATTTGTACAAATCCACCATTTTTTTTTTACTATTAGCATTATCAGCAGACCTTATTAAATAAAATTATTATATCTTCATTATAAAAATATTATTTGGTACGTTTTTTGGCAATGTACTATATGAGATAAAATCACACCACCTATGTCCCTTTAACCAGAGCTACTACATTTTATATTTGCTGCAAATGTTGGATATTTATTTTAAGTGTACTACCGTCAAGTTTTCAGATCTATGTAACGTTACTCATTACTTCTTTTTCTTCCTAGATTGATCCGATCTTACCACTGAAAAGATAAGCCGGTAGAAGCGTATTGTGGGCGTGTTTGTATGTCCAAAGTAAGGTCAAGTTTATCTGACTTCGGCTGTTATTTTATCAAACATTGTTAAATACACAAAATGTTTCTTTGCCATAAAATAAATATCATTCGCCTATCTAGAAAATAAAAGTGTTACGAAAATATGCGGAGTCAGTTATTTTTATATCGGGAAAGATTTTGAAGATTTGAGAGTTTTTACATTTTATTTTTAGCGTCTTTTACCATTATGGAATAAAGTGCCAAAGTTTTTATCAGCTCTCAAATCACTTTCTTCACAGTTATAAGAAACGGTCTAGTTCTTACAACAATAATGGGATCAAATAATATATAATCAGTCTGGCCCCCGACTCGATGGCGCCTTGCAACTTGAACCTTGGCGTCCTTCTAAATCTAAAAATATTATTTAAATAACTCTATTTCTTCTGTGGATCGATTATTTAGGGAGTGAAATTTATCTGATAAGTCCCAAAATGTTATGTGGCTGAAGGTAGTGGGTAGAGGAAATTGATTGGGAAGAGGAAGGTTGGGAAGTATCTGGCTATTCAGATCTGGTCACTAAACACTGCTATTGTCATATCAAGCAATTTTTCTATTCTGAATAATGATATTTTACCAAGGCGATAATTATAAAGATGTTTCTACTACTGTGTAACGTTATCGCAGGAGGCAAGTACACAATATAATATTCTGAGGTACTCGCTAGAACCGTTCCCATGTCATAGTACTCTACACACTTGGCGTTGATTCGCGAGGTCGCCAATTAGATTTCCAAACTGTTCAAAACATTATTAAATTAACTTTAATACATTAAATATACAAGCGTTGGTCGTTTGAGCTAGCGCTAAGGCAGTCGAGCATTGTAATTAGTAGGTGGGTTTGACAAATACGGCGCCTTAACAACTCACCGACCGGAGTGGCCTTTTTGGTGAATACCGTTGAAGAATCCCAAGTTCCCGAAGCCAGTGGAACTATGCCATCCCCATCGGGGTAGGAATGTCGTGAGGTTGAAGGGAGTGGCGAGGAGAAAGGGATATGGAAGAAGAAGGTTGGGAAATACCTGGCTATTTAAACATGGTCACTAAACACGGCTGAAGCACTAGGTCACTAAACACTGCTATTGTCATGTCAAGCAACGTTTCAATTCGGAAAAAATGGTATTTCACCCGGGCGACACTAAGGTTGGTGTGTTTCAAGCTTTCGTCGCATTTGACATCGTCACATTTGACATCGTCACATTTGACATCGTCACATTTGACATCGTCATATTTCAATGATCAGCGCCATTTTGTTTTTTTGACATTTCACTGGTCCCCGTTAAACGCTGATTGTCGTCCGCCCGTTTCAACTTTTGAACAAATTGTGTTCAGCTGGAAAACATAACAGTCATGTTGTTATGCTTGTCAGCTGACTACAATGTGTTCAAAAGCTGAAGCGGACCGACAATCGGTGTTTAACGGGAACTGATCATATGTCAAAAAAACAAAATGGCGCTGATCATTAAAATGTGACGATGTCAAATGTGACGATGTCAAATGTGACGATGTCAAATGTGACGATGTCAAATGTGACGATGTCAAATGTGACGATGTCAAATGTGACGATGTCAAATGTGACGATGTCAAATATGACGATGTCAAATGTGACGATGTCAAATGTGACGATGTCAAATGTTACGATGTCAAATGTGACGATGTCAAATGTGACGATGTCAAATGTGACGAAAATTTGAAACCTAACCTAACCCAACCTAAGAGTATCTTTACAGAAAATTGATCAAAAGAAGAAAATGTCCCGATTGTAACATCAGGCTGCTCATTTCTAGTCATGCGCGTAATACAGCGGAAAAAAAAGAAAGGGTGTCAGTTTTATCTCAAGAAAAAAAAATATTGTTCGAGTGTTCAAAGGGGCTGTACGATTCCGAAATCTTTATTCTTTGCTCACTCAATTAAGAGAAACTCCTGCCTTAAACCCAGCCATAAATTTGACTGGATTTATGTAATATAAAAGAAAGAGCACTCACAATGGCATTGCTGCGAAAGCCTTATTTCATGGACCGATCTCTAAATATACCCCTACCTGTACTGTTTCTGAATCAAAAGCAGACTTCTTCGCAGTAGACTTAGCGTTTTTATAGAAGAAAAAATATTTTCACTTAAAAAGAACCTTGGTAAAATTGTAATTTATGTAAAATCTTTCATAAATATTGTGTATTTTAAAGCTTTCAAATTAAGCACATCTCTTGTGAATGCTTCACGCTTATTACACAACTGTTGATTTTACGCCATAAAATAACTTTATACGTTTAATATTAAAATAAAGCACACACAAGTAAAAAGATATTAATGATAATAACTGTTTAAAAGCTAATTTTTTTGAAAAATTTTCAAACCCTACAAACGTTTTAATAAATCCTTTTCCTCCGTGATGTATTAGTTTACCAGTTACGTGCTTTTTAAAATTTGCTTTTATATTTAATTAGGAAAAAATCTTTCATTGTTTACATTCTTGGTAAAGCTTTAAGATTTGTTTGAATAAGTCAGCATTGTTATTGGGTTCTTGGAATATTTTTATTCACCAAAAGTATTAAGTTGCTTGTAGTGAGTGACTCATTAAATATTTGTTTGTCCTCATTATCCAGACACCAACTTCTTGTACAGCTTAACAAATAGATAGAAGTACTATAAGATAATACCTAGTATTATATTATATAGTTTATAGATTATATCTGTGAGAAGAACGAAGAACGTAATGAGTAAGAAAAATGCACATTTTCAGGAGAGCCAAAACAAAATTAAGGAATTTTTTTTTAATAATTTTTATTATTTCATTTTCTGAATCATCTCTGTTTTTCTTGCCTTTATCTGAGGAACAATTCTGCATACTTAACTCTAAACTTTTTTTTATACCCATTCCGTTCTTCCTTTCGCAAACAGATATTATAATATAAGATTATACATTACATATAATAGATACTATATATTTAAAAACTAACCGAACTTAATAATAACATTGTTATTTTTTTATAAAGGAATTGAATAGATTAATAAAATATTTCAGGATATACAAATTTAAAAGCGATTTTTTTTTCTTCAAAGCATCATTGTCAAGAAGTATAAGTGTGTGGTCATAACTTTTGTTAAATATAAATTACAGGCATAGGGAAAAGAATATTTATACAAAAATACATAGATGTAAAAGTCTGTATCGAATATACTTGTATGTTGAGGCAGGTTTTTTAAAACGTCGAGCTTTAGCCGAACAAGCCGATTGGCCCAGATATGTTTGGGTCGGTCGTCATCCCGTTTGTTCACCTATAACACCTATTGCCAATGACACGATATGAAAAATATGTCGCCAAAAACAGAAACCGCAATAAAAAAGTTGTGCATATCAACAACAAAAAGCTTGTTGATAGATTAGTTATTTGATATTACAAATTATTTCCGCAATTCAGTATCCGTGCAAGTACTGTTGAATTGATAAATAATCTATTGAGCTATTCCCACAACAAATCGTGTTGGATTTTTTGTTTGTTTTGCATCTTAAACCGCATAATTGATAAATATAGGTAGATATACCTATGAATTCAATCCAATACTGAACATACAAATCTTCTAACAAATTCAGGGTACAAGTATTGAAAAGACAGTGGTAGTACTGATTTGAAATAAGTAATGATTTTTTTTTAAATTCTCATGACCTTTTTTTAAGTGCATTAAAGACGTATGCAATGCAACACTTTGGTTTCAAGTCCAGTCTACTATATTTAATCTATTACCCAAAGCCATTCCTGAATTGTAATTCGGGAACTGTGGAGAGAGTCCGGGGTAAATCATGATTTAATCCCAACCTTTTTACAGCCTCCACGAACGGATTAAAAGTCGTGATACCTTCCAGCGGCTGCGGATTATCAGCACCACGGCTTCCATTGTTGCAGGGTTTTATCGCACTTACGGTAGCTACTGTACTCATGTGTGATATTGTTATGAATTCACGGATTTCTATTAACAGAATTTGGGAAATTTTAACGTTTATTTAATGGAATTTAAAGCATAGAACTTTTCAAAAACAAACAAGAAAAATAAAGATAATATTAATACGTTTGTACTTGTACATAGGGATACATAAAGCTTTGTAATAGTGTTCTGAAATAATCCTTTACTCTTTCTTTGAAATAAATAGTAAAAAAAGCATTATAAATTAAACGCAAATAGTATAAATAATAAAATAAAAAATTTTTAAAAAAAAAAATCTGAAGTTTTTTTCAATCCGCTGCAACCAAAAGTGGAAAAAAAAACAGTTCGCTAAAATGTCATACACTCTTTTTTATATTTTCACTGCGAGAATTGCTTTATTTTTTGTTCATTTTATATTTAAAATGTCTGTTTGAGACCATATTGAATCAGCATATTTAAAAATAAACTTTGCTTAGGCTAAAAATAAACGGGAACATATTAAAAGGAAAGAATAATTTAAGGTGGTAGCTGTTTATTTTTTTTTTCGCTCATCCAAAAAGTGTTGAAAAAAAATTATTTGCATTGTGTTTTGTGCTGGGATGGATTTCTTCTCCCCTTTTAAAAGTTCATGATCCATTTTTAAATATGAATCTTCCAACTTCTTGTCATTTTTTTCCGAAAGGACATTCAATTAAATAATAATGTCTTTAATGCAGGAAAAGGCTTAACTCAAAATTGATGGCAAAAAGTTTGAAAAAATTATCCAGCACAAAAAATTTTGATAACTATGAAACAAAAATATGCACTAAAATTGAAAACCACATGGCAGCAACGCAAAAAAACATTGATTTTAAAAGTTACCGATTTAGTGAAATGATTTTTAAAAAGAGAATTATTATACAAAATAAAATTAACAACCAAGTGTAATTGAAATCATTAAAAAAGATCAACAAAAAATTTATTCCAAAACATCTCGAAAGAAAAATATCAAAGTTGGAAAAAGGAATATAAACCACGTTCTTTCTATAAAGAGATCTTAGCAACAAAAAATGGTTTAAAACCGACGGAAATTGTTGGAGGAGTTGCCTTAATGGCCTAGAAATCAAATATAACGATACAATCGATGTCGAAGAGTACTCTGATGCACCAATGCATTTTGCAAATAAGATCATCAGATACAATCGACACTTAAAAAAAAACATCGATTAAGATACCACGAAATGCATATCATAAGATACATTATACATTAGTGAAGAAATTATTCATTACTACAAAGAACTGCATTAGATATAAAAAAACAACTTGCGAAAAAATAAAATCATATGACTAGTACAGATAAGGTTTAATCATGACGGCATATTACATTGGAAAAAATCATGACATTGAAAATATGGGGTATTTCAAAAAATATATTAAAAGTTTTCTATTGCAAATATATTATAAAGATTCCTACGATTGGGACAGTAAAACAATTATAACTACTACATTAAACAAACAAACGAAAAACTTTAAGAAATAATTTGTATGTGTTCCAAAGGAATATTCGCAGTATAAACAAAATCCTTTGCTGAATTGCAACTCCTTATAAAGGGTCTAAATCTGATTATCAATATAATTATACTCACTATAAATTGGGTAAACAAAAAATACTCACACCTTCACATTAATAATAAAGTTAGCTTCTGATCTGTATTTAAGAAAACCAAAACAAAATACGTTTGATTGTTTACATTAAAGACGATATTAAAACCGATGTCAAAAAAATCCGTATAACAAATTCAAACTGTCTGAAAATTACAATTGCAATAGAAACAACCATACTAGCAATTTGCCGGTCGCGCTCTTCAAAAACATAAAACGTTTTCTTAAATATATTTCTAACGAATTGAACCTTCATAAAAACCCTGATAAAGAATATATTATCGGAGGCATAAATATCGATATATTAGAAAATTATCACCCTAAAAGATAAAAATATTTACAGATACAAGCTTTCCATGTTTTTTTTTGTTTGTTTCAAAGTAATAATATGTTGAACACACTCAACATAAATATTATAACTGTGATCAGAAAAATGGATCTAGTCGAATTAAACCAATTATTAAACCTTGATTATTGGTTATAATTAATTTTAATAATCCTTAAATTAATTAATGTATAACACAAAACATAATTAAGTGTATGAAAACTGAAGAACTACATATAAAAATTAAGCAAGACCTTTATAACATCGTTGAATCGCGATATTTTAAAAGATATGTGAATATTTTCAATAATATTACTCCCCTCGTCAAGAGAAAACACTACAAGTAAAATTATGATTGAAATAATAATTTCTTTAAAGTATTGCGGATATTAAACGAAATCGCTGATAGCAAATCTTCATTCACCAATAAAATCATTCAATAATTCAAAGTAGACACGATTCTTACCTCATCAACAAATACTGACCAAACTATTAATAGTTTTTATTAACATTAGGTCACAACTAGCAAGTGAAATAAAATAATAACTAACTAATGAAGAAAAAATAGAAGAGGATACGAACCGTAATTTTTAACTAAAGTCAGCGCCGGATCCGCCATACGTTCAAACTGTGCAAAAAACTATCGAAACGTCATCTCTGAAGGGGCGCCATGAAAATAAAGATCCTATTAAAATTAATTAAAATATTCTTTAAATCATATCAAAATTTCCCCGTATCATTTAAAAATTACCCATGTCTTGGGGTAATTATGTTTTTTTATTGCGCTGGCAGCATCGCTGAGCATTGAACGACTAGCGAAAATGTATGGGAAGTAGATTTTTGTCATGGAAATTGTTACGTATTGCATAGTGGTTATTTGGACGTATAGTCTGTTTTTCTATGAAGTGTTATACGTTAAAGTTATGTGAAGCAAAGTCTACAACCAATCACCGTGTGTGTTGTTTTGATACAACAGTGAAAATGAACCGTTAGGGATGGTGACTTTGCACTTATTTGGTTTTTTCGGAATTCGTTTGCAGTAATATTTTTTTGGAGTTCATTTTTCAATTATGTGATTCTTGAGTAATATTTAATAAAATCCCACATCTCCGCTATCGACTTTTTTCTATAGCCATTAGTAACTGGTTCCAAAAGTAATGACAGCCAGTTTTAGATGTTACATCCCTAAGACGCAGTTGTTCTGTTTTATGATGAAAATCTTGTTTTACTAAAATAAACTCTAAAGATACTTACTTTACAGTTTATTCTCGTATGAATTCATAAAGTTGGATCTGTCCATTGTTTATTCGGGGAATTTTGTTGTTGACATTTTGCAGCTCTCATTTCAACGCTGTCGATTTCGCTGCGTAAATTAATTTATAAACTGTTCAAACTACTTTACCGCTCTGTGCCTTTAGGTGTTTTTGGGTTATATTTCTGTCCAAAGATTCATTTGTGTTAGTTACAGTGTTAGGTACAGCGCCCTTTGAAGTGATTTTTCACAAAAACGGCACTATACAAATAATCCAAATATTAGTTGGTTTGGCGATGGCCGCAACTATAAAGCAAAGTATGAGCAAAGGTATTTTTTTAAATTTATATTGACTTCGATTTCCATCATTTTTATTGTTGATCCTAAACTAATGTTGGCCAAAATTATGTCAATATACAAATAATACGAGAAGAAATACGTAGATCTCACTTTACGTACATAAGTTAGACTTTAGATAGAGTTTTGTTTTTGTTGGAAATTATTTTCTTTATATCTAGTAAATAGTGCTTTGGTTAGTTCAGGATTGTATGAATGGAATCATTTGTTACAAAACTCAAATTCGCAAAGCAATATGGAAATGTTTGATTATTTGTGTCAAATAAAAATAAAATTACGGAGAGGGGGAGGGGGGTCGGGAGCGTACTCAGCACTTACTGCACAGGACGCTAGATGTCGTGGAATTGGCCATGACTAAGGTCAGTAATAATATAGAAAATAAACAAAGTGAAAGTGTCCTTTAACTCAAACATTATCTGGAAAATATCTAATCTCAAACAAAACAATCAAAAACCTTCAAAACCAACTGATCTTACCTCGGACAGACCTTATCAATATTTTGATAACTAAATGCGTATGTCATTATTGCC
Organism: Drusus annulatus; assembly: GCA_022651775.1. Taxonomy (NCBI): domain Eukaryota; kingdom Metazoa; phylum Arthropoda; class Insecta; order Trichoptera; family Limnephilidae; genus Drusus; species Drusus annulatus. The sequence goes on along the minus strand of JAGWCC010000396.1, from coordinate 246,911 downwards.
TCACAAAACCCACAAAAGTACTTAAATTATCAAAGTGGAAGCAAACATGATATATATAATAAGAAGTCTCTCAAACACGTTTTCGAAAATCTTATGGAAAACAAATTGTACGTTATCTGGAAAACAATTATCAATTATCATCTACATGGTACGGATTTATAGAAAACTTAAGTACTTGATGATGCAATAGTGTTGATAAAAAATTATTGGAAAGATACATATCAAGACGAGAGCAGCATGTACTAAAAATGAAGCCTTTTCCAATAAATTATGGAGTTCATTAAGAAAGTGTTTTAGGACCTTTATTTTCTCCTATCTACATAAACAGAACATTTGGCCTTCCCATCAAAGAATAAAATACTAGATTTGTTGATGATACAGTTAAAATATATGATTTAAATAACTGAAAGGATACATTCAAAGAAGCTAAACATGGGCTCTTCATTTTACAAAAATGGTAAAAAACAAACAGGTTTATGTATGTGAGTAAAAATAAACTTTATTTTGTCAATCGACAACCAGGGAAATAATATCAAAACCTTTGGTAGGATGCTCTCATAAAGATGTATTAGAAGAAAACTTTCAAAACTCACTTTTTCTTGAAAATATAAAAAATATATTTTAAGTGAAAATTATATTTTAAAGTTTACTATGTTCTTTGTTACTCCCACCTGGAATATGGTATAGTAGGATAGGGATCTACCACTTCAAATAATATGAAACATTTTTTTTATATCCCAAAAGGGTATTATAAAAACACCCCTTAAAGCCTACATAAGGACGTCAACTAAAGGAGTTTTCAAGTACTTGCAGTCCCAAACGTACAAAATATCTATGCCAAGAATATTTTAGTCAAACATTTCAAATACTTAAAAAAATCAAAGAAACCACATGTTCACAACACAAGAGCTAAGCAAAAGAGGATTGTGAACATACCCAATTTTAAAACTGCATTTGGACAAAATCACTATAAATACCTATTCACTAAGCTCCATAAACACCAGCCATAAAGAAAGCGAACTTAAGATTAATTTAAGAATCAAATAAAACACTGACTTACATAATAATAAATTTAACAGTACTTTAAAATAACTCATAAGATTTTGAAACAGTTAGTATTAAATCCAAACTTACTCCGCCTTAGCACAGGATCCCTTAGTGAGGAGGACCAAGAAAAACTTCAAGATTTACCTTTTGACATTATAATTCATTATTGTATAAAAAAGACATTATTGTCATTTTTTAAATATACTCGTATACGAGTATATATTATCTAGTACTCTGCGTTTTTAAGCATAATAAAAAAAAAACTCTTTTTCCAGCGTATTTTTTTGTGTGTTCACAAACAGACAATAAATCTAAGTACTTAATATTAAATTAAAACTTCAATTACAATAAATAAATCTAAATGGTTAAATTTTATTTGAATTCTTTCGTGAAATAGCTGTAACTATCGTGCAAATGCAGCCATTCCTTACAAATATGGCCTTTCAAGCTAAAACCAGTCGTAAGTACTATGCAGTTTGTTGCACTTACTAAACTTTCTTTTGTACTCCATGTAGTTATAATTGAAAACCAATATTTTTATTTTCCTTATTTCAATTTTCATATATTTAAAACAGATACTGACGCCACGCTTATCGTCTACAAACATATGACTGTACTCTCCGTCAATTTTCAGTTACGATTGATTTAGCGAAATATTAAAGTCTAGTAGCCTTATCAAAATTCTTGACCTATTTTCCGGTCTCAAGCGCCAGATCGAGCGGGTAAGAATACAAATGGACATGTCTACCTCTTTGACATACAAATACATTGAATAGATGTTTCCTCGGCAAACCGTTACCGAAGATTCTTGATTGCAGAAGAGCTGGTACGGGAAAGGGGGAAGCAGAGATGAAGTGCATACATTTGGGTCATTCACAAGAGAGAACTAGCGGCAGTACTTTGAGAAGTTTAAACTGCACTCTGCAGCGGCGAGTCACGAACATTTCAGAATTTCAAAACGGAATTTTCTGCTCTGAACTTTCTGGTAAATCTTACTTGTGGTTAGGATTTTTTTTTTTTGCATGTTACCAAATAAGCGTTAATTTTTAAGATTAAATTATGTCTCTGATTTCCGATTTTAGAAAGCAGAAGAAATTATTCAATATAAACGAGTACATGAATATTCTTTTTAAAAACCTGTGAGAAAGCATTTAAATTTTAGAAAAATTGTACCGCAAAAAAGGGAGAAAAGACTGAAGAGAGGCGATTTATAAAATGGGTGTATATTGATGTTCAGATCTGATAACCAATCATAGCTTAAGTCATTAGCGACTTAAAATTTTCTGATATTGGTCTTTCACCACCGCAATTCTAAAAGTGTTTTTTTCACTCATTATCTACATAGGCACAAACACACATTAATGTTAATTAGTTGTCGTTTAAAACCTCATTTCGTATGTTTGCTTATCATTTTCACCTCTGCGGGTTCAACGACTTCTTAACTAATGAAACATATTCAGCAAGTTTTAAGCATTTCTAACGCTACGAAGTTTTTTTTCTAGGAAAATAGGTTCAAACGATACTTAAGTTATTTGCTTCGCTGATCAGTTGGTTGTGTATCTTTATATTCACCTAAAAATATCATATTTAATCAAAATACTCCGCGGGTTATAATATATATTATAATTCTTCCACATGTCGCGTGGGTACATAATGATACTTTCTAAAAATGCCTTCAATGCGATATTTATATTATCTACAATTTTAGTAATATCAAGACTACTCGGCTTATTTATAAAACGCCATTTTTGTTAAATATCACTCCGAACGAGTTTTACGAAACTTAAAAACTATGGGCATAATTTACATAAAATTATCGAAATACTTAAAAGTATAGCTAGAGTTACGTTTTTTATTGATATTTATATCTCAAATTGAATTCAAAGTGTCTACTGTGAGAATCTTTACAATAATAATTTGACAAAGCAAGAGAAATATTAAAAAAAAACTCTCTATACATTATAAGTTCGTGAATGGAAGAAGAAATCGAGGACGCTCGAGGATTATTGTCGCGGACTGTGAAAATTTTGCAGACTTTTTGTTTAGTAGTAGATCGAAAAATTGACGACCATTCTATGAAGTACTATTACACAGGTAAGTTTATATGCTACCGGGCTAGCCTAACTTGGCAAATTGCGATATGAAATATGTTTTTCTGAAAAAAATAGTTCTTATTGTGACTCTGAACTCTGTCGAGATTTTTATAATTCTCAGATCATGTGGCAGTGTATTCCAGGCTATAGGACCTGACACTCCAAAGGCACGCTCTCCAAACGTAGTGTCTGGTGTGCGCTTTGATTTCTTCAACCTTCCGATAGCCGATGACGTTACCGATCTAAGGGTTGACTATGGCGGTTTGAAATCTTCGGGAATATACAATCCCGTTGACATACCACCGAGCAAAGCTTGAACTGGATTCTTTCGGGACATTTGAGCCAGTGAAAATTTTTGAGATGCTCTAAAATATGGGAATGTTGATACGCCAGTGATGAGCCCTACCGCGGCGTTGAAAACTAATTTGTTAATTTGATATTTGGGAAGACTGGCATTATACTATTCCGTTGTAGTTAGCTAGACGTGAAACGAAGCACAAAAATCACGGAATGTAACTTGACTTGCCAAGAAAAGCATTAGTTGCTTTAATCCACCCATTTCAGTAATAGAATAAATAACCTCTGCTAAAAAAAATATATGTAGGTACATTATTAGATAGGTAGAGATTTGAAAAGATTATTTTTTAAATTTGTTAATTTCAAATAATATCAGCACACGTATTCTTGAAGGAAATTATTTTTTGTCAATTACCACTGTTTTTCGTAAAATTTTAATTTATTGATCAACCACCAGAAATGTATTTTTTGCAGAACAAGCACCTTTGGTGGTCGAGTGTCCTCATATTATGTTTCTTCGAGCAAAATCAAAAGTGTCATGTCCGTCGCTCCGGGAAGCCATACGAAAAAACTTTTTACACTATTTTTGCCAGTCTACAGTTACACTCTGCCTATCTGTATTAATATTATAAAATAATGTTTGAAAATATGTTTAGACTTTTTATGCAAAAACTCCTACAGCAAATGAAAAATACCGACAGTTAAAAATAACGTTAGTCGGTGCCTGCTGTAAAATTCGAACCCACGTCCACATATTGCTATCCGACTGACCTACCCACCGGTTTGGCAACAATATAGATATATATAACGACTAATCTACCGCTTGGACTATTTTGAATATTATGGTAAAAATATTTCAGCAAAATTTGACCATACAATAGAAAATCTGTGTGTATGGAACGGCAAAACTTCACAAACAGTGAGCTCTAGTATCGTGAAATTCTCGCAGTTTATTTTCTCAGAATGTTTTTATTCAACTTCAATGTTTTCATCTCATACCGTCATTTCCACCATAAGCTATCGAGCTTAAAAATCTCATAAATTTATTTATTTTTAAATCCAAAAAGAATAAAGTTTTGTACTATCTCGTCGGTAGTAAATATAAGTCACCATTTTTAAGTTATTTATTTCAAATACCACAGACCAAGGAATATGTATATTGCAGTTGCTTTGGGGGCTGGTCAAATGGTCAAATAAAATACAATAAATAAGGAACAAACCCTCGCCGGCCGCACTGTTGTCATGGCAACGCAGCGTTTTCGCTAAAAGCCTTCGCATGACTGCCATCTATCGGACGTCCTGTAAAGCACATAAGCTCCGATGTCGTCACTTTCACACAAAACCAAAAATGTATTACACCATTTTGCAACTCTTCACTGCAAGGCCTAACTATCTAAATATTTTTTTGCATCTGCAAACAAAAACTTGAGTTAGAATCGTTAGTAATTCAAATAATATAAACGATATTTTGCAACAAAACTTAAACAACACAAAATATTTTATGGTTTTCACGTGAGATTTTCTTTTTTTATGACAAAATTCATTGTTTATATGTTTTAAAAAATCACTTTTAGTTTTAATTTTGTGCACAAAAAAACACTTTTTTTATTTTTGTATTGTGTCAAACGTAGCAGTCATTAATCAATTTAAAAAATTGTCAAAATTAACCCTTTTGAACATATTTTTAATACGGCAAAATGAAGTACATTTATTTGTCACGCTTGTATCTCCTACAACATCCGTCAAGCCGCACCGCGGGGCCTACCTCTAGAATAACATCGGCAAATTTCGCACTGGCAAAAACAACTCTGCCTTCGCGTCCGTCAGTCGTACCACTTGAACAAAGACTGAGGCGGAATGGCCAAAGGTGGTACGAAGAAAAAAAACCACGTCAAAACAAAACATACAACATCCGAATTGTCGACGGGTCTTTCGGTGGACGGTGGGAAGCACTGATTAACCCGGCGTAGATTTTGAATGAAGAACGAAAAGTGGTTTTTATTTTTATTCGTTTGTTCTTTTTCGGTACTTTTTTTAAATTATGTTGATCCCTGAAAAGTAATTCTTAGAAATCTAAATATATGTAATAATGTTATAATATCTCTTCATACAAAAAAATACTGTACAGGTGAATAAATACTTTTTGAATGACAAACGAAAATCCATCATTATCTTCTTTTACCTTTTCAAAGTAAATATACTCGTTCAAATATTTTACACGAGTAAACGACTTTTTACTTGGTAAGTTTTTTCACGTTTTTTCTTTTGAGAGAAAAATGTTTCCGGATTACAAATAACGTGATAAAAAATGAACTCTTTCTTCTATCATTATAAGCGTAAAATGTTACTTGGACAATGATGGAGGACTTCAGGTGATTTCAGGTTTACAAAAAAGGCGCTTTATAAATTGACAAGTATTATCAGCCAGCAAAGGATTGAATTAGCGACGCCTGAGTGAGAACCCGATGCATTTACCCACCCGATTACTAACCAGTCAAACAACAAACAATATAATTTACGTATTTTCAATCGTAGCACTAATGCACTAAGAAGGTACCAGCTACTACAGATTGTACCAATTAATCCAAAATCTGAGTCAATTTTGTAAATAAATTAGATTTTTTTTTTTTAATAATAAAGAAAATTAATTGAAAGACGAACTTAAGTAAAAAGGTAATTGAGAAAAATAATAAATTCATTCAGTACCAACTTATTATAAACAACAAAAGAATTCACATTTGAATAACTCATTATAAAATAAATACTAAACATCATAACGTTTAGGATCTAAACGTAATGCTGTTTTAGATGATAACCGTTTGAAACATGCTAATGCACAAACAGCGCGAAAGCCTTCTCAAACCAGCGACCTTCCATGCAGGCGCTCAGCCCCGCCCCCCTTCCATCCGCGCCCCCGGGCACTAACTAACGCGTGCACTCGAACCAACGTCATCAGCCACTGCATTGCAACGATCCTTATTATAATATCCGTCGGTGATGTGTAATAAAATTTCGTAGGTGTATGATTTTATCTTTTCATCTTTAAGACGTTAGACCTAGTTTTAAATTACCATTTGGCTTATGATATGCAACAAGCATAGTTTAAATTTTTTTTTTAATATTTTGTCTTTCCATACAATTGTTATAATAATGTTTTCCATACATTGTTATACCACTCATGTATATATATTTTGGGCATCATGCCTGTTATATGGACCAAAATAAATAAATAGAATAAAAACTGAAAAACATAAAACATGATACTTTGTAATGATTTTCGACGGCAAAGTGAATATTTCAAAGCTCCATACCTCACGATGGAAATGAGAAGACAATGCAGACGAAAATTGCTAGTCACGTTTCATGATGCCAAACTTCACCATTTGCGTGTTTTTAGTGAGACTTATATAGAAAAAATACATGAATTAGCTATAAAAAGTAGAAAACTTAAACGTCTTGATCATATCATAAGGAACAATACCGACCAGAGTACCCAGTCAATAATCCGGGAAAAGATTGATTGAAGACAAAGCAGAAGGAGACACTGCACTTTGTGGCTTCGTTATGAATGTGACTGGTACGATTTTAGTTCCCCAGAGTTGTCTCGAGCTGCAGCCTCCAGGGTGTAGGAGAAAGCAACAGAAAAAGAAGAACGCGTAATACAAATTAAGAGCTCTTTTAGTTGTATCCTTTACCTTAAAATCTTCAAACTCACCGTTACTAACTGTGTCTATGAAATATGATTATTGGACAAATTCTCTTTTAATTCATCCTCATATAAACTTTATTGCCCAACAAGCTTCCCTTAAAATAACTCATCAACTTGTTTCATCTCCATAAGGTTAAAACGTAAATATTTTAAGCGTTAAATAACCACAATGTAATGTGCCGACATTAATGTTAATATAGAATTTTAATTACCTACTCCGAACAATCTTCCCTTTGATGGCAACACTTTTATTAGTAATACACCCATAATTTACTGTTTTATATTGCTTCCTTATAGTATCAAAGTACAACATTGTTTATCTAAACAACTGTTTAATTGACAAATATCAGAATAGAGGCAAGAGAGAGGGAAGAAGGAAGCACGAGAAATATAACAATCTGTATGTGTAGAAGCTTCATGTTTGTCGTATAAATAGTTTCCTGTTTATATAGGTATCTCTAAAAGACTTAAGCAATGCCTTTTTACATTAAAAATATTTTATTTAAATGTTTAAATGCAATCAGTATGGGTTTTTTAATGTGGTCATCCTGAAAATACGGTTGCGTTCAACAAAATACCTATTTTTCTTAAATAAAGTGGTTTTTACTAAAACCAAAAAAAAAAGCTACGAGATTTCAAAATATTAAGGGTTTGTACCCAAAAATACACAGACTTTTTGACTTTCTAATACAAGCAATACTACTAATGATTAATTTGTTAATTCTATGTGGGTAGTTATAAAAATATCAAGGGTTTCCAGTGAATACGTTTTTTTTAAGTAATCTTTTAAATTATTGATGAAATTTATACTAAAATTTTAGGTAAACGTTCATAAATGCCTCTGCTAGTTTTTAAACCGCACCTTTTACTGACATTTATTTTATCTCCGCAAACACGAGCGCTGTCTATCGGGGCAAAATGTCCTACAGAAAAATAAAAATAAAAACTGTAAATAAAATATTTCTCCTTAGTTCTTAAATGTATTATGTGTTTCTGTAAAAATAGTTTTATTATTAAATAATACAAAAAAAATAAACGCTGTACTTATCTTCATATTATTTCCTTTGAAACTAATACAAATACGTAGGCACATACTTAATTCCTATTCGTTCTTGGTTACATCCTTCCATCCTTGGTTATTTCTTTAGTAATACAAATACGATCTACTGTAACCAAGATTAAATATCTGATTAACAGGGTGATTTAAGATGCTTCCGACTTAGGTAAAGCCTTTATGAAGCCCCGAAAAAAATAAATAGCTAAGGTAACTGATTTTCTTGCTGAAATTCTGCTTCCTCTACATGTTCTTAGACAAATGTGACGTCAATGTCTGGGCCAAGGCTAAAACAACAACAAAAGATCTATTTTCGACAAAAGTTTGAAAAAATATCGGTGCAATTATGTGTGATTTCCATGTCCTTCGAATTTTTCAATTTAATATTTTGTTTTATATTCATTTTAGTATTGAATGATAAAGCGGTATTTTTCACAATTTTTACGATATCTCAGATATAAATCACATAAAGTTGTGGTAGAAAGGTAAAGATGAATGAGCAATACAAGGCGAAAGTTTCGACGGTATGTATCAATAAGTTATGTTCTTTGGAGCCGGTTTTCTTCAGTAGGAAATTTATCGAAGACTCTTCTATAGAAGACTCTACCTTGTGAAGGTAACTTTTGTTTAACCGTTTTATTGCTGGACATTTTTTCAATTCTATGCCAAAATTGTTGAGGAGAATTGTACTGGAAAAATATTACAAAAGGTTTAAGAAAATAACTCATAATTCACCCAAATATTCACCGATTTCATTCGTTCTTTTTAATATTTGAAAAAAATAGTTTCCATAAGTGTTGTAAAATAAACGAATGAAAACATTTTTGGGAACGTTTATATATATAGACTCTCAGCACTCTAATAGAAATAACTTAAATTGTAATGTTTTCTGTAAGTTCGTACATATAATAAGACATATACAGATAAAAGTAAACACGTTTTCTGGATTAGTATTATACCTTTACCTGTTTTAGTTACAATTTCAGGGCCTTAATATAGCACACATCGAAAATCTCACTTTAAAGACTTAAATTTTATGTTGATATAATATAACATCGACAATTGTAAACTGAATTTAGCTTGGTTACGCTAACTTACTTACGCTGTTTCACAAATTCCAAAGTAGTTCCTTATGATTATTTATTTATATTACAGTTTAAAAGACTGCTAACTGACTACTAATAACTCATTTTTTTCATAGGGGTACACATACCGCTTGCTTTGCCCACAATCACACATGTTATACTGACTCAAACACATGACCGGACTCTCCAAATATATTTATTTCACCTGATGATGCCATATCTTTGTGGGTCGTTACCGACTTAAATAGAATAAATTATAAATATTGTCGTGTAACATTTTGACATAGCATAAATGCAACTTTGTAGGTGCCTACTTATTGTATACAAAAAATGGCAATTTTTCCACTAGCTTAGTGTAGTATTTATATATCGGTAAGCCGTGTAAAATATAAGTGACCAAAATGTAATGATTTTGATCTTATCTCAGCCATTCAATGCCATATCTGTCGTATTTTATTTACACTTGGTAATATTAATATCATTTTTTAAATCTGATTTCTTCAGTTTTACGCCTGGACGTCGGTGCGATGGAAATTTGATATTCAGATGTCTTAATTAGATGCCAGTGCGTAATAAATATTTAAATTTTATCTCGCTGTATCTGCCAAAGGCAACTTGAAACATGGTCAAATGCCAAAGTGCAGAATCTCAAATTGTCACTTAGTTTCTGGCAGCTATTTTCGGATCTCACTTAACCCGATTCTAACGGTAAATTCGACCTAAGACTCTTTCAGACTATTATCAACAAAATTCTCCCAGATTGGCTCTAAATCAAAGATAGAAGATTTTATAATCGGCTCGGTCAAAAAATATTTATTGGTTTTTGAAATATTTTTTTTAGATTTGCTCCTCGTTCCAAAGTATCATCGCCCTGGTGAGAGAACACCGATCAGAATCGAAACGTTGTCAGAAAAGACTTTAGCCGTGTTTAGTGACCAGATTAGTTTAACCAGATACTTTCGAACCTTTATCTTTCCCATCTCCCTCCACTCCCGATTTTGTTGAGCCTCACAGTGTATTGCAAAATTAGGGATGCCGTAGTCCCACTTGCTCCGGGCAGTTGGGGCGGAAATCACAAAAAATCTCCAGATATTTTTTTGAGAAATACCCATAACGCCCACGTTAAATTATTCAAGGGTGATTTTAATATATTTCAATAAAATATTGTAAAAAATGTATTTCAATTCCAGTATATAAACGTCGATAGTATATCATCCAAGCATAACGTAAATATAACATAACTTTTTTATGACCTCAAATCACATCAATCAATCACTTTTAAACGTCATCTATCATGGGTGGATCCGTTTAAAAATATATCGACTACCGTAACTTAGGAACATCATTTGAATACTCGCGAGAATTCCAACGAATTATGTATGCAAGCAAAATATAGGAGCAGGTCAATTGAAATATTTTCGGATGGTGAATATGATATTTTTGATAATATAAGTAAAGTTGCTTTTTAATACATACATTTAATTTACAAAATATTTCAACTTAAATACAAATTTATTAGAAAGTCAGGATAAGTGATGCGTTCTTAAAATCCGAATATCGTTTTCCAATCCGTTGGTATTTTATGTCATGTTTTTTATTTATAAATATGCAAGTAAAATTTTCAATATTATACTTTTTCAACGGGATAAACCAATAATATAAATACGAAATTTAAGAAATCTACATAAAAATACACTTTTTTTGCCCATTATCTGTCTGAACTTATAATATTATTACCTTTAAAAAGTTTTCTTTTGTTCTGTAAGCGTGTTCAAAATCTCGCAATAAAACATCACGTTTATTGCATATTTGAGTTACCAATAATATTTTGTAAAATTGACTATGCAAATGAGGAAATAAAATATTGCCACTGGCAATATTGGTGGAAAATAAACTTGGAGTTTTGTAAAAAATCGTCTTCATTCTCGGATTGAATTCATAATTTCCATAAATGCTAATTTATTTGTTATGTGACATATACTTGAGAGTCCCAATACACTGCGCCAGTGTGACAAGTCACCCTTCATTGGAAAAATGTTTTGGTATAAAATAGGTAACAAGTAGGAGAAGTAATTTAATTGGTTACTGAGGTGTCGTTAGTATTAAAAGTTGTTTTCAGTTAAGCTTAGTTTTTTTTATATTTATTTATTTAGTAAATAAAAAACATTATTAGTATTGTTTCAAATAAAGTTTTGACTGTCGAACTAGAAAGATTTACGCGATAAAGGATAGTCAAATAGGAATGTTCATAAAGTTATTGCAGTAGTTGTTTCCAATATGGGTTTCATTAATAATAATACTAACTACTACAGCTAATTTATATAAAACTATCTAAATCTAAAATTAAAATTATCTTATTGATATTTACATATTAGTTATTTAAATAAATTTCGTGCAGTGAAAAATTGACGAACTTTTTGTTTAGCAGTAGAACAAGATATTATTATACTGATAAGTTTAGATGCTAACGGCTAGCTGTGTAAATCAGGGCGAGTCTGTTATGGTGCAAGGAAACCAAAATAGGCACCACAGTACACATAGAAATAATTTATGAATAAATAAAGGAAAATAAATACAAAATACCACCATAAATATTTAGCCTAGAAAATAAATAAAAAGTGAAATCGTCGTAAAAGTAAAGAGATTTGACACTTAAAACTGCATAGAAGCAAAATGAATATAAAGTAAAAACACATTTACAATTATTTTTTCAAATACATATTATACAAAATCACTATTTTAAACATGAAAATATTCAAATAACAAGAAAGTAAGGCAAAAAATAATTAAATCGAAAGTGATATTTTTGTTATTTTTTTATGGTGAATACCGCACAAGTCTTAACTGCTTCCAACCGTCTAGAGTCTGTGAGACTATGGCATCTCCAATTGGTGTATGTAGTGAGGCTGAAGGAAGTGGGGAGGGGAAGGAGATGGGGTAAAGGAAGGTTGGGAAGTGTGTTTGTACTGTTTATGTATGTTGTGATTTTGAAAGACTTTGATTGTATTGATTTAATAAAACAAATTTATAACTTTATTCCACTTTTTTATTTTTGACTGGACCGGTTTCAGCCTATAACGGCCATCTTCAGACTAGTACAGGTTATTCTTATTCTATGGCTTATATACTATAATATAGTATATAAGCCATAGAATAAGAACAACCTGTACTAATCTAAAGATGGCCGTTATAGGCCGAAACCGGTCCAGTCAAAAAAATAAAAAGTAGAATAAAGTTATAAATTTGTTTTATTAAATCATTGAAATGGAATTCCACCATAAATTAACAGTTACAAAATTAAAAACTTTAATTGTGTGTTTAGTATTAATATTTTGATTTTTGTTTGTATTGTTTTGTATGTATTATAGAATATTCCTTTTTATTTTATTATGTTTCATTATATTCTATACATGCTCAGATAGTACCATATACTGGACAGGATATTGTACCTAACAATCGTGTCAATAAACTTGTATCTGTATTGTGGCCTTTCACTGGGGTTATAATGTGGGTATATTAAACTCTGCGCTGAAGTGCAAATACAATAATTATAAATAACGGAGTCAAAGCTTTTGTCGTTCCGCCATAAAATTCGTCAGAATCCGAAATTCGCTCTAAATCTAGAATAAGTGTGAATACTCACAATTGTTACTAACTAATTTTTAATTGGGTTCATTCTTCAGGCTCGATAATTACAGAATCACATTAGCGCCAGAATCAGTAATGCGAATTCTAGTTTTTCTCTCCTAATGTTGGGAAGAAAGAAATTATCTCCAAGCTCTCGAGTTTCGGAAAATCACAGTAATTGAAAATGTATTAGATCGTTTTACAAATAAATCCCCACTCGAAGAAAAGGGTAAAAATAAAATTTTAAAAACACCAGAAGTTGACGATAAAAAAAAAACTAAAAAGGTTTTTCGAAAAAAATTATTGCTAGAATTTAAAAAAAAATGTATTTTCCATAATATATTTTTCTCAACAACCAACTACAACCGTTTTCGTAGCACAGTGATAAAACGTAGTCTGGTGTAAGTCAGTATGTCATTGTCATAACAATATTATGTTAAAACATTGTTTTATCATTCCTGACTGTTTTAACCACAAATCTACATAATAAAATGTATAAAATAACTTTGTATAAGATCATAGATTGTATTTTTATGACCTACCTGTTTCGATTAGCCTAAGCATCATCAAGGTACAAAATTAAACCAAACAAAAAATACATAGTTTGCGTTTATATATACATACAGAGCGAGAACACAATATAAAATAAAATAAGAGAACAGTGAGAAAAGTTAACAATAATATTTAAATTATCATAAATTAAATTTGAATGTATTTCTTTTGTTTTCTCATTGTTCTCTTATTTTTTTTATATTGTGGTCTCCCTATGTATGTATATACATATAACCGCACACTATGTATTTTTTATTTAGTTTAATCTTATACGCGAATAATGCTAGGCTAAGCGAAACCGGTCTGTCATAAAAAATAAAATTTAATCTGTGATCTTGTACGAAGTTATTTTTTCACTTCATTAAATATGTCAAACCTTAAAAAAAATCTTTCTACGATATAAAGATTTGTGGTAAAAAACGGCCAGGAATGATGATATCCTTAGTTAATTTTTTTTTAATCCAACAACCCACATTTACAGTTGAACAAACGCTGACGGGCCGAGAAATTGTAGAAACTATGCATAACACCACTCAAAGGGGCAAATAATGAATAACCCGATTGGAGTATGTAATTGATTCACTCGATAGTGCCGTGGCTTCCTCGATCGTCCCCAATTTCTACTATCATTCACTTTCGGGTCATATATTCTCTGCATACACTCCCTTCTTCGTTCATTCACTCCACATATCCAAACCATCAATTATTTGAAAGGTAAAAGAACCATTGTTGTATGACAAAATCTGACTTTGTAAAATGCCTTTGAGGTAATATTTTACAAACATGACGATAATAGTAAGCCAAGTCTAATTATTATTTCTAATTTTGAAACTGTTAATTCGTGGTGGAATTCCATTTTAATGATTTAATAAAACAAATTTGTAACTTTATTCCACTTTTATTATTTTGACTGGACCGGTTTCAGCCTATGACGGCCATCTTCAGACTAGTACAAATGTTTGTTAACCTACGGCTTATATACTATTTTTGGGGATGTTAGGGGTGGTAAACAATGATTTTACTTTAATTATATTCATCAGTATTGTTGCATGATTTTAATAGTTACAACATAACTATAACGGAAAACCTAAAGTAAACTCATTAACAATCAGTATTCACCAACCTTTCATTATATAAATACATTGTCAATTCATATTTATAGAAATGCAACTGTAACCCATCTTAAATATCCCAGATAGATATATAAAATAGTAATACCAATAAATTAAAAAGTAATTTTTACCCTGTAACTATTAAAATCATGCAACAATACTGATGAATATAATTAAAGTAAAATCATTGTTTACCACCCCTAACATCCCCAAAAATAGTATATAAGCCGTAGGTTAACAAACATTTGTACTAGTCTGAAGATGGCCGTCATAGGCTGAAACCGGTCCAGTCAAAATAATAAAAGTGGAATAAAGTTACAAATTTGTTTTATTAAATCACCAAGTCTAATTATTATTATTATTTACAACCCGTATGGTCGAAGTTTTTAAGCCTATGCTATAATTATTAAATCGCAAAGCTTTCTACCGGACTCTGTAAAAGCCTACTAATTTCTTATACCCCTCCATAAATTACCGGCCATAAAATATAATGCGAGGAATACATTATGCACTTTTTGCAGATGCATTAAAAAGATTTGTCTCGTATATTGGACTTAATTGTATATAAATCTGGAATCGTCCGCGTGGTCACATTAGCGGATGGTTATGCAGACGAGTACCAACATATATTAAATTCAGAAAGAACTGCTGCAGTTCGATGACCTTAGCTCAAGGGTCAGAGTTTTTATTCGCATGTAAATGGCAGTTACAATCCTGATTCGCCCACTTAATTCCTTTTTCGAAATGTAGTTCTTATTTTGTTTTTGCTGAGATTGTGTCGGGCGATAATACACGCCTATTTCAAGTGTTAGTCAATTGGTTGATTAAGTTTGTACCTATTTAGGCATTGTGTCATTTATAAGAACAATAATTGATTTGGTAACTTAATTCATTTTTCGACATGTCATTATTTTTTTTCAAATGATTTTTATAGTTTTACGGCTACCACAATCAGAGTTGAAGCGAACACAGTACTCACACAGATGCATTGCTTGCATACTGCTTATTTCAAATTTATTAATCGACTTTAAATTCCAGAGAAAATTTTAAAAAGAAGAACACCCTGACCGGCTAGTAGCTGGAGTGGACAAACGTGTCGGATTCTCATCCGGACGTCGTGGTCGTCATTCCTCTGCTACCTAAGTCCTCCATCATTGCACAAGCAACATCTTCCACTTATTATGACGGCAGTAGGAGTTTTTCAAATATCGTCAGGTTATTCGCAGCCCGGAAATGTTTGTCTTTCCTTAAAAAAAAACTTTTCGAATTTCTCTCCAAGACGAGGTGCAAACATACAATATTGAACTTAAATGACCCCAAAGCTCAGTAACTTGACATTTAATAAATCTAAATGATGACGTAAACTGCTTTTAGATTCAAACATTCATTCGCTTTTAACTCAATACGCCATACAATTTGTGCACTAAAAACAACTTATTTACCAGAAAGTTGTTTTGAAGGAAACGTGTACGGGGAACATTTCACTAAATGCCATGTCATTTAGCATACAAAATGCAGTGAAAGGCTTTGAATAAAATAATCCGAAAGACTAAAATGGCGAAAGATTCTTCCCGTCGTGTACTCTTTGTGGAAGTATACAGAAAAATACGTAGCCCAGATGTTATATCCTTCGTGACCTACAACATTTCGAATGAGCTTTGTATTTCTCTGAAGAACTTTTTTTGTCTGAAGACCTTAAAACTTGTATGGAGTTGAGATCACAACCGTGAACCTTTTAATGAAAGTATCCATTCCGGTTGGAATACTTGCTTCCCAACGAGTATTGACTGCCATGTGTACTGTACAGGTGATTCCTATTGATTATGAATTTGATACCTCCGATAGTATTGTTAAAAGTACTGATATTGATAAAGGTTCATTTTGTTAATAGAATAATGAGGGGAGATTAAAAATTTTAAGACATTATTTTGATTTATGAACTTGCCTCGTAAGGCAATCGATTAATTTGCATAAAAAAGGTGTAAATTGGTTAACGTTTTTGATTACAACGACAATTTCTTGAAAATATTCACTCAATATACGAGCGTATTGCTTCGTCGATGATAATTGAATTTGTGGATATTATTGAACATTTTGAAAATAAGGGACTACATTAAATCCCTTTCTAGACATTGTTTAGGCCTTGTGAAGATATCTAAGCTTTCAAAGTTTTTCTGCTTTCGTCAAAGGTTGTCATGAGACAATTATTGTAATTCCATATTTGTTGATATTTAAAAACTAAATAAAGCCCATTACAAAACTGATTTAGTTTAAGCGTGTTTTTAACTTTTTTAGGTAAAGCACCTTTGTATATATCGTACTTAGTCATACAGTTGCAAACAACAAGCGTTAATATTATTATTTTACGAAAATGATCCGGAAAATATTTTACCTCATCTATTGTTCTAAAATTTTCGTTAAAATGTTTTCCTTCGTATTATATGGGTATATTGTGTGGAACATATGGTGTCGGTAAAATATTATAGGTACAGGTGCGATGTTTGTCTTTTGGAAAATTCGAACGAATATTGTATTTACTCACCCAACACACACAAAGGAAACGTCAAATTGATTTCAGAATATGTCAACAAACTTTACACTCAAATTTTAGGTAGCTAAGTACGCCGTTGGATCAAATGTTTTACACCATCAAGTAATTGCAACAGTCCGAGGTAAGGAGCTGTCGAAAAAATTGTTTTTTCGAATGCTTTTCACTGTGAGATTTATTTATAAATAAATTCTATTAAAAAACTAGATCACTATTCTATGATAATAATAATATTTCGATGATTTATGTAGCACCGTTTTTGTGAAAAATCACCTCATGGCTGTACAGATCTTATTTTTTATTATTACGTATTAATTCCTAGTTTAAATAAAAAAATATACAGGAACATCATGCTTACCTGGTAGGTCCTATCAGATAGACACACTAATTAACTTAAAATAGTAATTGTGATTTTTTTTCTGATTCAGGGCATGGGGAGCGAAATTATGAAATAAACTTTCTGAATTTGTCGTACAGTACATTTGGTAAAAAATTGTATCTAAAGGTGATTCGTCGAAAGACAGATTATGTTTAGAGATTCTTTAAATGAATTTAAGGATATGAGAGTCTGAAAGGTAAGTTTTCAGTTTTGACCAAAATTCTGTTGGGCTCGTTATACATGATAGTTATCAAAGAAGTTTTACTGTCACGCAGAATGGGTCATATCACTGGTACTTTTTTAAACTGGAAAATTGTGTTAATAGTAGTTCAAAGGTTGTTGTAAATGTTCAAATATTTTTATGCATTTTTACAGGACTATAGTATATTTTAAATCTCGATTGTTGAGGAAAGCGTTTCTTTTTATCACTGTAAATTCAAATATTCCGATTAAATCCAAACTCTAAGCAATTTTAAAAATTTCATATTATGTATTTTAAAATATTTTGGATTTATCGGTTAATATTTGGAATTAAAGTGGTTCAAAGAAGCTATGAATTGCTCTTCTCAAGAATCGGGATTTTGAAGATATGATAGTTTACGTAGGAGGGGTCGATGGATTCGCTGACATCAAAAAGATCATTTTAATATCTTAAATAAATTTTTTTAATATTATTACATGAAGTTTTTTTAACTTTCTTCGTTTTTAAAAAAAATAAATGGATAACTTGTATAGCGCCGTTTTTGTGGGAAAATCACCTCAATGGTGCATGTTATTTTATTTAAAAATACGTTTTCTTTTAATTATTAAACGGAGAATAATAATAAAGTTATTGAAAGATAATGGGAACAAAAGTTTCACATTTTTCAAACAATGAATGTTGTCAAACAATGAACCTATCCTTTAAAAATACATTAATAACGCATGATGAATGCTTACGTATTTTTTCCCTCTGTCTAAGAATATATACGAGTATATGAACGAGTATATATTTTACTTGTTTCTGTTTTTAAAATTTGTATCGAAATTCAAACATCAGAGCCATTTCAACTACAAATAACACCCGTAAGATATTGGGGGAACTCATGCCTGCTCCACAAAGTTATCTCAAATAAGCATGGTTTTACGGAACGAATTGCTTGAATCGTAAATGTGACGTCACGGGTGCCCCTAACCCTATATAGAATGGAATTCAATCTACTTTATTTATTTAAAGGAATGATTTTTTCTAGTACATTGGATGCATACTACCTTATTTTAGGTATCGGTACCTACGTGGGTATAATAAATGTGTACACATATTTGTGTAAGGTTCACTCGGGCACTGAACCGGCAAAATTAATTAACCATTTCACGCTTCATCGTATTACTATAAAATATTTTTTATTTAATTAAATTAAACACAATCCTTAAAAAATATTTATGAATTCGGTTATAATATTATTTATTAAACTAGACACCCACTCCGTGTAGTGTAAAGTTTATTGTTCGAAATCGCTATTGTTGGATAAAATTGAATATCCTCAATCTATCAAAAATGAGTTATATAGTAAATAATGTTGACTATATAAAAAAAGAATCGTATGAACTATGAGAATAAAATCAAAATAAAAACCATTTTTGATAATCAACCGACCAAGTGTTTGGTCTTTATTGATCTTTTTATATATTAATTTATAAGAATGCCTATTTAGGTAAGGTATCCACACTTTATTAAAGGTACGCAGCGCCCTTGAGGTGATTTTTCACAAAAACGGCGCTATACAAATTATCCAAATATTATTACAGATGTTTTTGATTTTTTGCTCGGTGAACCACCAAACATTTGATGCACTGGCCGCGCCTGGTTTGGAGATGGGGAAAGAGAAGGCTGGGAAGTACCTTACTACTCAGATCTAATAACAAAACATGCCTAATATCATTTCAACCAACGGTTTGAGTCCGGGTGGTGTCCTTCCAAGCCTCGAAATCCAGGGCCACTGTCCAAACTGACAACTTGTCGCAATGCCACTGGTCGTTGGTATGTTTAACATTTTATCTAATGAAGCCAAAACATGTTTGTTGACAACATATTCACATTGAAAACGCCATTACCTTTATCCGGAATATTTTATATGGATAAAATGTTTTTGTTTTCCACATCATCGTGATGTAGGTAAAAACCGGGTTTCATGTTCCAAAAAATAATATTTTTGTTTGTGATAAATATATTCAAATTCTCTACGTAATAATTCTGTTTGCTTACTTTCATCGTTGAGTTCTCGTTTGGCGTAAAAGTATATCATTAACGTTTTTCGCAAAACGTTACGTTTTCATGTAAAATATATCAACATGCCTTGAATAAAATATTTTGGTAATCCTTAGACTAGATGCCAACCCAATGAAATTAACGTTTTCAATGAAACAATATATAGGTACGTTCAAAATAGATTAATGGAGGCCCTTCAATCCATGATTATTATTAATTCGCATTTATTAATTTGATTTTTTCACTACCTGTCTTAGCCCGTGATTTTGATGCAGAAAACTTATATTTCATTGAAAATTATAATGCTTACAAGAAAGGAAAAAGTCAAAATAAATCAATGAACTGTCACTATATGGTGCCTATCATATAAAAAATTAACTTTCTATGATCCGAGGTATCCATTATATCGATACTCTTCTTTTTTTTGTTTTTTATTTATTTATTTTATTTTGCAAAAACAGTTTCATATAAATTACATTGCAAAAGCGATAAAAAACACAAAAATGGTAATCATAATTATACAATTATAATAGTACATATTAATGTTAAAACTGAATAGTTCATTCTTGCGTAAACTTGTTGAAGCTCATTTGAAAATTATCAAAAAAATCCTGCGAGGCAGTTAATTAACCTACTAAGTCTTCTTAGGAATTATATTAACGAGAGACGGAAAGGCTGATAAAGATATTGAAAGAAGGGTGAATACAGGAAACTTCATTAATGTAGAACTGAATGCTGTTGGCGCAAATAAAAAAAATGTTCAAAGAAGCAAGCTAGCTGTCCACAATGGAGTGCTTATACCAACCCTGATGTATAGCAGTGAGGCATGGAACTGGAAGAGGAAGAATGAAATTAGACTGAATGCTGTAGAAATCAGATCGCTGAGGCACATGTGTTAAAAATGTAAATAAACGAAATAATGTAAAGCTGATGTAAGTGTAATGAATAGGATCAAGAAAAGGACGCTTAGATGGTTTGGGCATATAGAGCGAATAAACGAAGAAAGGAGTGTGAAAAGAATATATGATGCGAAATCGAATGGAAGATGAAGTCGGAAACGTCCGAGGAAGATATCGCACGATCAAGTGAATCAAATACTTGAATCGGACTATGTGAAGAGTCGGAATAACAGAAGAGTATGCATGATACGGTGTATGAATGTGAATGAAGCAAGGCGTGAGTTCCAAAACCGAGCTACGGGGGAAACGGCGTGATGGTTAGTTAGTTACATTTATTATTCAATGAATTATTCAAAACTCCATGGTTCGTGGTAAAAAAAAAAAATGTAGCAAATATATGAAAATGAAAATCCAAACAAAAAAAGGCTGTTCAATCTCACGACGCCGGAGCTCACCGAAAAGGTTTCACTGGTCAAACAAACCCGGCACAAGATTCAGTGGACCGGAGTCAGTGGTACTGTGGCACCTCAGATTTATGGGGTGTTGCGAGATTGCAGAAAGTGGGGAAGAGGAACGTTTTAAAGTACCTGGCTATTTATATTTAGTCACTACAAATACCTAAAGCGATATAATTCATTTTATATTTTTAAAGTGAATACCGCACAAGAGTCCCGACTGCTTCCAACCGTCTAGAGCCAGTGAGACAAGGCATTCCCAATTGGGGCATGTTGTGAGGCTGAAGGTAGTGGGAAGGGAAAATAGATGGAGAAGAAGAAGGTTAGGAAGTACCCGGCTATTCAGATCTGTTCACCAAACGCGGCTAAATCCATTTCAAACAACGTTTCGATTTTGAATGGTGGTCTTTCACCAGGGCGATACTTAGAGTTTCTACCACTCTGGAACGTGCCGCAAATATACTTTATATTATTTTGTTTGAATTAAATGTGTTACGACACATGTTAATAAATCAAAAGTTATGCGCACGCCGGGTTTGAACCCGCGACTTTTAGAATCGTAGTTGAACCTCTTACCACTCGACCATGGAGGCCGTCAAATTAAATATCTTCCCATATAAACAAGGTGCAAAAACACTTTCAGTATTTATAGAGAATTCTCTGGCTCCACCCTACTGTATTACGTATTGGAAGAGAACTTTTACATAGCTGATTTATGTAGTTTCAGAGTTGAAATGTCGATACGTCGAAAGGGCTGTTGTGTTTTTAAAGATTCAAATAGAAGACACCTCCTGGGAATCACGGGACCTTTTGGCCCTACAAATATTTTCCCTTTCTTCCAGTACATAAATAACATAATATCACGGTTCGATCTTCCTTCGCCTAATCTAAGGGATGATCGAATTAATACTTCATACATGTAAGCCCGCAGCAGATGTTTGTCGAAAACAGGAACGAACTCCTCACATAATTAGTCATACGCGTGTAGATAAACGAGCTTCGTTTAACCCCCGAGGTTGTTCAAAAATACGAAACTCAAATTAAGGAAAGATAAGGCTCGCTCTCGAGGAGCTTAAACAAAGCATGATAACATATTAGCAAACTCTATTGCAGAACTTTAATCTGCTTTACTCTGAGCCCTGCCCTAAGGTTGTACGATCAAAACAGTTCAGCGAAATTAGTTTATTGTATTTATTTTTCCTACTTTCGTAGAAAGCCATCACTTTGTGGCTTGACATATGTAATAAAAATGAAACAATAACTTTGTCCAAAGATTTTATTTTTATTTAAATAATTCATTAGCAATTTCTCATTTTTCTTTCATCACCTACTCAGTTCACGTTTTTCCTTTTTTTATACACATTTTTTTATTATTTCACAAAAGTTTTAACCGTCTAGAGCCAGTGAGACTATGGCATCCCCACTACAGGGTATCTTGTGAGGCTGAAGGTAGTGGGGAGGGGAAGGAGATTAGGAAGAGGAAAGTTGAGAAGTACCTGGCTATTCAGATCTGGTCACCAAACACGGCTAAAGCCATTTCAAGCAACGTTTCGATTCTGAATGGTGGTCTTTCACCAGGGCGATACTAAGAGTATCTAACACTTTCTCTTTTATTTCATTTTATTTGTCTTTTTTTCTCTGTTATTTTGTTATAGTTTTAATGTTATCGTTTTTTTCCTTAGTGTACTCTTATTTTATTTCATATTGTGTTCTCCCTCTGTATGTAAAAGTATATTTAACCACACACTATGTATTTTTTGTTAATTTTAATTTTGTACCCTGATGATGCTTAGGCTAAGCGAAACCGGTCGGTCATAAAAATGAAAACAAAATCTGTTGGCTTATACAAAGTCATTATAAAATTTTCAGTATTTTATTTTTTTTTACTTTAAAGGCCCTTCATATTAGCGACCAAAATTATTCCGCTCTGCTTCCCTTATATATATTTTTTTGCATTTTATAATTTCTAATTTATATTCGTTAAATATTCCATAGTGAACACTTAATATATGTCTAATTAAATCGGCTAAGACGTTAAGTATAAGGTATTTAGCAAATATAAATTAATTAGAACATTCAAATCCACAGAAAGATATATTGAAGTTAGGGCGACAGCTTAATTCAAGATTGTTTGATGATGTTTTACTTAAATCTTCGTTCGAATCATTTATAATTAACTGTGCAATATTTTTACGTGAATTTACCGGCTAGTAAAGAGGACCGTCAAAGTAAACCAAGCTGGAGGAAGGTGCTATAATACGTATACGTGTATATATATTTGATGTGTTTTTTTTTTTAAGATAGACAAACATTCCTGAGTTACGAATAACCTGAAAAAATTTGAAAAACTCTTACTGCCAACATAATAAGCAGAAGATGTTGCTCGTGCAATAATGGAGGACTTAGCTGGCAGAAGAATTGAACCCACGACATCTGGATGGGAATACAGTGCGTTTATCTACTCAGCTATTAACCGGTCTAACAACTCTCTTAACTAGTCCCAACCATTCAAACTGCTCCCAACAGTCTGGAGCCAGTGGGACTATGGCATCTTTAGGTGGGGTAGGTTGAAGGTAGTGGGGAGGAAAAGTGATGGGGAAAGGAAGGTTGGGAAATACCTGGCTATTCAAATCTGGTCACCAAGCATGGCTCAAGCTATTTCAAGCAACGTTTCGATTCTGAATGGTGGACTTTTGCCAGGGCGATACTATGAGTATTCACCACACTGGAATGTACTGCAAATATACTTCATACCATTTGACATAAATTAAATGTGAAAAAAAAAATATTCATAAAATTAAATGTATTTATGCACGCCGGGATTTGAACCCGCGATCTCTGGATTCGTAGTCGAAGATCACCACTCGTCTACGGAGGCCGTCAAGATTGTCAACTATTCATCTAGCCTTCGATCTTATTGGTACATATCTACTCGTAAATGTTATCACATTACCTATCATTTCGTTTTAACACTCGGACAAAGAAGTTTTCCAATTTTTTTTTGTTTCAATAGCTATATTTTAGTATTAACACAGTAAGCACACAGACTGGGTGCGCACGTCAGGGTTATTTACGCTGCGGCTCCGCGAATTGGTGCAGATAATATGGGCGGTGCGTGTGCTGGGTGTGTAGCGCTCCATCCAACGTACAGAGGTTGCGGAACCGCAAGTAACGTCAAAATATGTTTACATAATTACTGTTTTTTTATTTCTCTTTGTTAGCTACCTGTATTCTGCAAACGATGGAAATTGAATATTTAAGAACTCGTTTGAAAAATTGTGGTATTGATTGCGGTAAGGTTTTAAAAGGTAGTCATTGGTCATTGTTAAAGAAACCCATGGAAAAATGCTTCGTCACCCTACGTTAACGTATATAAAAGCTGGGTTAAATCTTTTTTCTCCCTAAAAGGTGGAGCGCACAGTACATATTTCCAGAAAATCATCTTCAACGGACATCTCAATGACTTTCATAAAGCTTTTAATAATCGTGCATCGTATTATTATTGTCTCCTGGTATTTGAAATGTCTTTTTAATCTATTCTACTACATTTATGTACTACAAAAGCAGTGTTATTAATATGTTTTCTTAACATGGTCCTTTTTTCACGTGTTTGGTACGTAATACGTACTTAATTGGCGTTGAAAATAAGAACAAAAAATATGTTACGAGAGTTTCAAATTTAATGAAGCCTACAGCCCAAGGGAAATGATCTTGAATTCTTTATCAAACCAAAAGACCTAGAACAATATGCCTTATCGAAGTTACTTATTAATATCTCTAGGGAGTCACATTATTGAATCAAAAACCTTCTTTCCGATATTCGCTAAGATCCTAGACTGACGGTGATTTTAATACAAATTTTAGACAATCAATCGACTTATTTTCATACATGACGATATTTTAATAGAAACCTTTTCACAGAAACTTACAACTCAACTTTACAATGACGGCCCCTGTGGTTGGGTGTTCAAGACGCTCGACTACGGATCCAGAGGCCGTGGGTTAAAATCCCGGCGTGCCCAAATATTTTTTAAAATGAAATCTTATATATATGAAATCGCTTGTACGTATTTCTATGCTGCTACCAGTGGCGGCTCGTGACTTTATAGTGTGCTAGAGTGGTAAGATTGAAAAGAAACGTCGTCATTGATGTTGTTGTAGCCGAAAACATTTTTTATTTTTTTTCGAAATTTCAACTTTTTGTATGAAGATTTTTCAGAAATCCGTGCAGTGTACCACCAAAACTGAAAAATCCTGAAAATCTTCATACAAAAAATAAAATCTTGATAAAAAATAAAAATCATTTTCGGCTACAACAACACTAACAATATCGTATTTTTCAATCTTAGCACTCCAGCACACTAAAAACTCACGAGCCGCCACTGGCTGCTACCAATTTTCTATTCATATTATGAAGGTTGGTAGTTTAGATGTGGTACGTTACATTGAATTTGTTTACTATTGTAAATTAAATTTAGGTCAGCGTTCGGTAATTTGATGATATTATGTTTTACAAAATAATTATTTGGTTAAAATACGCTTTGGGTAGTTAAAATATGTTTTAGGGTAGGCACCTTATTCATTTTTGTTTTTTTCACAATTTTGATATACAGAACTTCTAATATAAGAGTAAAAATAATATTGATATGTTGTTTCACAAATAATATAAATAATCTCAGCTAAATTTACTCCTAATAATTGTATGTACAACCATATATGAATCTTGCGAGTAGTTCATCATTTGAAGGGGGTGTAATGGAAAAGTTTGTAGGCTTTCACTTAAGTTCGTATAACCCAAGGTTTGATGTGACAACTAAATTCATATTGATGATCTCAGCAGTTCACGACCTTACTATTACTTAGTTTTAACCACCGTTAGATATTTTTAGTATACCTTTTTTAAAATCTTGGCATTTTTTTTAAATATTTAATTTGCTGATTGTAACAGTGTGATTTTCTTTTAATTTGAGTAGAGTTATAAATACTTCAGTATCAACTTGGAACTAGCCTTGGGCAACTGAAGCCTTAAGTTATAATTTTATACTAGAAGGTGGATACATATTTTAAATACATATTTATTTTTTTAAGCATTCCTAGGTTACGAATAACCTGACAAAATTTGAAAAACTACAATTGCTATCATGATAAGCGGAAGATGTTGCTTATGCAATGATGGAGAACTTAGCGAGCAGAGAAATTGAACCCACAATTACTAAAACTTATGGTCGTTTTGTATGCATTTGCACTCGGTTTGTGCTTTTACTTTTCAATAATTAACATTGTTGGTTATTTCTAGAAATATGAATATTTCTACCTCTGATTATTCACTTCTACACACATTTACTAGCGGTACATTGAGTGGCAACTATCCAAGGCAGTGTAGTCAGTTTTTGATGATTTTTGCCGGGCTCGGCAGACCTGGGCGTGGCTAAGACTAGGGCTAGGGTATTTATACATCAATTTTGTTTATCCATTATATTTTTGTTTATTCGTATAACCACTTTTTCACAGTATTTTTATCAACAAAAATATAGCATGTAACCTAAAAAACCGTCTAGTTGTGTCCAGTTTAAAAACATGTGGACGGAGTCCCCGGGGACGCGGGAGACCAAGATCATTCTTACAGTACATAAAAGCGGTGTTATTTTTGTTGTCTCTGTCTTTTTCATGGTGTACGACGTAAAAACCCAGAGAAAATGATTTATCGCAAGTTTTCATAGGTTGGGTATAAAGAATTAGCTCTCTCTCCATACATTTCAAGGCTAGAACCAAAGGAATTATTATTTTTTACAGCATGTTGATATAGATTGTCCTTAATTGAATGTTTGTATTTGGCGACTGTAACGAATAGAACGTTTGTTGGCCGGTCACTATCTCAGTTAATAATTACTATATTTGCAGTTGATACTCAACCTCTTTTCGCAGATGAGTGGTAGATACTCTAGTATCGCCCTGGTGAAAAACCACCATTCAGAATCGAAACGTTGCTTGAAATGGCTTTAGTCGTGTTTGGTGACCAGATCTGAATAGCCAGGTACTTCCCAACCTTCCTCTTCCCTATCTCCTTCCCCTCTCCACTCACCTTAAGCCTCATAACATACCCTATTTGGGGATGCCGTAGTCTCACTGGTTCTAGACGGTTGGGAGCAGTTGAGACTCTTGTGCGGTATTCATATAAAAAAAATATTTAAAAAATACTTTCTTCACTTTGCAATCTCGCCATTTTACTCAATCGGGTTGGGAAATAAACAGGGTCAATTTAAATAATATTATAACGATTTCATTGGAAAGAAACATTTTCATGAGATTACAGGTACAATCTCATACTGAATCTTAATTATGCTAAAACTACTGATATCTAAATCTTATCTAATTAGCATATGTTTTGGGTTTTTGGGTCACTCTTCCGTTGTTCAAATCGTCACTGATCACTCCGTTAAAATACCTTCGGTTTACTTAGATCTACTAGCGGCATGGGCCTTGCGGAAGACCGGAATCCACGATGACTGCTTTTGCGCCTGCGCAAGCCATCCTAGCCCAGTCTCCTTACAGTTCCCTTTTTCTCTCGTATCTGCATTTTGGCCACTGACCGCGTCTGATCACCGCACTTTCTTCAGATCCCACCCAATACAACGACGTTGGCGGGAGAACCACGTGGCTGGTCAACCACCACTAATGCCGTCCATGACTCGACTCCTTATCCGCCCAGCATCACCCCGCTATCTAGCTCTCTTCGAATGTAACTCCCTTCCGTCCCACTTGTAAATGTTGATTGAATTTGAATCTCTGATCATGTTGCACTACTCCTCACTTCACTCTTAATCCCTTCAGCACCGGATCCACCATACGTTCAAACTGTGCAAAAAACACAGGCGCCGTGAAAATAAAGATCTTATTTAAATTTACTTAAAGTATTCTCTAAATCATATCAAAATTTCCCCATATCATTTAAAAATTACCCATATTATGGGGTAATTAAGTTTTTTTATTGCGCTGGCAGCATCGCTGTGCCTTGAACTTGAACGACTAGCGAAAATGTATGGGGAGTAGATTTTTGTCACGGAAATTGTTACGTATTGCATAGTGGTTATTTGGACGTAAAGTCTGTTTTTCTATGGAGTGTTATACGTTAAAGTTCTGAGCAATGACCGTGGTCGTCTTTTCATACAACAGTGAAAATGAACTGTTAGAGACGGTACATATTTTTGTCACGGCGACATTGCATCAGTGACTTTGCGCTTATTCCGTTTTTCAGAATTCATTTACAGTAATATTTTTATGGAGTTTATTTTTCAACGATGTGATACTTTGCTAACATAAAAAATATGAATGAAATCTCACATCTCCGCTATCGACTTTTTTCTAAAGCTATTAGTAACTGGTTCCAAAAGTAGTGACAGCCGATTTTAGATGTTACATCCCTAAGACGCAGTTGTTCTGACGTATGACGAAAATCTTGTCATACGAAAATAAACTTAGATAGTTACTTTACAGTTCATTCTTGTATGAATTTACAAAGTTGGATTTGTCCATTGTTATTCGGGGAATTTTGTTGAATCGGGGTTTCCTCATGTATCCTGGGGTTCTGTTGACATTTGTCATCTGTCATTTGAAAGCTGTCAATCTGTTACGTAAATTTATTTATAAACTGTTTTAAATACTTTAGCGCTGTGTGCCTTTGGGTATTTTCGGGTTATATTAGTGTTTTAAGATTAATTTGTGTAAGTTACAGCGCCTTTGGGGTGATTTTCGCTGTCTTCGATTTCCATTATTTCCATTGTTTATAACTAACCTAAAAAAACTGTCCGGCTCACACAATTTAAAACGTAACGTTGATCGGTATGGAGAGCTGAAGTTGAGATCTCGAATATTTTCCATATCTCTAGTAAATAGTGCTTTGGCTAGTTCAGGATTGTATGATTGGAGCATTTGTTATAAAACTTAAATTTGTAAAGCAATTTTAAAATGTTTGATTATTTGTGTCAAATAAAAAAAGATGGTAGAAGGAAGGGGGGCGCGCTTAATACTTTCTGCACAGAGCGCTTGATGTTGTGGAACCGGCCCTGAATCCCTTCATGTCCTTTGACGCGTGTTTTTCAACGCGTCTTAGTGTTTTTATGCACAAAGACGCGGGATGTACATCTTAAAACTAGCATTTATTCTATTCAAATATTCTTGTGACGACATTTGATTTATCATACAACCATACGGGCGTTTGAGTAACAATCATTTAGATTGTCTTTCATTTTAGTTTTTGCAACTGGTAACCCAATTGGCGTGTTACCATAGATGTTTCCATTTAGATTTCAGAATAGATAATACATCATATTTGTGTATGCATCTATAACTTTATTCATTAATTATTATTGAATATCCCTGTATATTAATTTCAGAGCTCTCAACATTTACTTTTAGCACTCGGTAACCCTATTTTTATTTTGTTTGCTTAATAAATGTTCAGATTGTTGTAAGTACATATTGACGTTATTGTCGCTGGCTTTGCTTGAGATATTCCTGTGTAATGGCATACAATATATTGTGGTAGTTATTTTCACATGGTTTTCAACAGATTGTCCTTTATTTTCATAATGGCATCTGATAACCCTACTCGCCCGTTAGTAGCTACGCGCTTTGAAAATCAATTATAATAATTGATCTGTCATAACCCTACATTTGGGTTCTTCCGTTACCTGTTCTATTATAAACCACTATATCCTATTTTATAATAAACGACGTAGTGCTTACTTGGTTATGAAAGAGATTTCCGGATTAAAAGATTTCGCATGAATATGCTTTGTCCCTTGTACGAAAATCATTTAATTTTGTAAATGGCTCTCTCTAACACGAAGGCTTTTGTTTTGGGGTATTTAAGTCCGTTATTTAATGCTATTCATACTCAAGGTAAATTGTTAATAGTTGATAGAAATTATTGTTAATATTAATTAACAAAACCGATTCAGTTTGGATAGTTGTGTTAATAACTGTGAAAACGTTGTGCATTAATAATACGAAATTACTGCACCTCGTCTGAAAGCAATAAAAGGTGAACATATTTGGATAGCCATGGACACTACCAGCAAACCCATCATGAAGGTTATCATTTACGTTTAATTTTATTTTAAAAAAATGAGTGACTTAATATTAGGTTCTCTTATTGAATGCAAAAGCACCAATAAATCATCAAATGTCCTTCTAGAATCATAGAAATTAATTTAGTAATATTTTTTTCTTTTAATTATTGTAAATTTTATTCATTCTAATCTCCAAGAAAACATAATGCTTAGTGTTAAATATAATATTTATTTTAATTTTGTATTTCATTTTCGTGCCCTAAAAATGTCACGAACATGTGACGAAACTAAACATAATAAGGGTCTAATGTTTTTGATTATATTAGAAATTATTATGTTGATAGATTGGGTGCTAGCCTTGTTCCATATATAATCATCCGTTTTCATTTATCGAAGTCTAATCTGTTAAAAATACACACACCCTCTCGTAAAAAGATGTAATCACTTTGAGACAAAAATCGCATCGATACGTTGCCTGGTTGCTAAGAAACGTGAAATATTTTCGGTGCATTTCGACTAGCATCATTATTGTCATACGGTAATGGTGGGTTTAAATGATATGCTTACCAGCCTTATTAATTTTATCAAAGTGGCTTATTGAATCTACCCCGAGTAACTTAAAGAATACCTTCTAAAAGTGTCGAAGCAACGGGTGGGTGCAGACACTCGAGGTAATATTTGAGAAATGTTTTAGCGTCATTACCGAATGTTTGTAAATAAAACGAAACTAAAAATTGTCTTTTTAGTATTAATACATCGAGATAATATTATTTTAACACTTTTTTTAAGAACATTCTTCAAACGAGTTTCATCCTTATAGTATTGTTTTGCATGAAAGTAGCTGTTCAAATTGTCTTCAAGGATCTAAATATAAAAAAGAAAATATGTATTTGCAGCTGACACCATGGGGTCACGTGTCTCATGGTATTCTCATCATGTGTATGAAGTGAAGATTCTATGCAAAAAAGAAGCGCCATCTGTTTTCTATAGCCATAAATCTGGGATAAAGTCTTTTTTCATTTGAATACCATTCATAAAAATGAAGGAAAAGCGTATAATTTATGAAAAAGCTTGCATATCACCGCATAAACTAGACAAGTGCGAGTACCTATCTTTTGAATCCTTTATTTTTATTAAAAATACTAACTTTTATGCCGTGAACAGGGTAGACATTTTTTTCTTATCTTATTCTTGTTTGAAAATAAATGGTGTGAAGTAACATAAAGTAAACAAAGCAGCATTCTGTTTCAAGGAAACAAAAAAGCATTTCTTTGTTATTACGTAATTTTATAGCTCAACAGTAAGGGACATTCATATTATATATGGTATTTGTATTATATTCTTACGGTAATCAAATCCACAGGCAAAGTGTACATTTTCTGACCATATTGTTGAATAAAGTCTCATATTTTTTGTTGTTTTTAATGAAATTGGAATTCCTAATGATATTTTTAATTATTTTTCAATGTAAAAAAACCAAAAAGAATACACAAAATATAAGCCAAGGAGAAGGCAACGATTTTTTTTAAAGATTTAAATGACCAAACGACAAATACCTAAATCACCCCGAAAAACGTATATTTATATTGCATAGAGTTATTGTAAGTTGATTAATTTATAAAGATGATTCTTACAATGATAACACATAAAAAATGGAACACCTTTTGCAATTTTAAACAACTATTAGATCAGTGATATGATGCAGTAAAACTAAAAAAAAAATTATTTCTCTCCGGGGTTAATTAAAACACTCGAATAATTCCATCATCCCTTTAAAGGTACTATTTATTAATCGTTTATTTATTTATAAAACAACAAATTGGCTAACCATGGGAAGACGACGTATCCTTTACTATTGTATCGGAGTCGGGATTGGAAAACGAATGTAAAAACCTTAATGGGCCTTAAAGTACTATATATTTCAAGCTGATGACGAACAAAATTTGACAACCAGTAGGTTCCTACCAAATTTTATTAATCGGGCATATTCTATTTTATTCTTCAAAAAATAAATTTAATGATTAAATAATTTCTAAGATAAATTCGTCTGTTATTAGTAATTTATTCATAACTGACGTTTTATCAATCAAATAAAAATATATTTTATAATTCCATCGTGCATATAGAACTAAATACATATTTGTAAATTATATAAAATATAAAACAAAAATGAAATTTAAATGCGGCTATTTTAATATTTTGTAACAAAATGTATTTAACGTATCAAAATAAAATTAATGGTGATATTTTTCCCCCTCTTTGAAGGTGTTGCATTTATTATTGATTAAGAGCTAACAAAATAATATTAGCTGCCTGCTCTAGGAAGTATTTTAGAATATACCCCCCCCCCAAACAATGGTTTCGATAGAGCTTCAAACAAACAAAGCGCGTTGTATAAATAATCATGTGAGCGTACCAAATATAAATTGAAAAACTTTTGATATTTAATCTTTATTATTATAAGGCTTTTGTTACGCTGAGATTAGAAAAGAACATCCAAGGTTTCCGGGAAATTTTACGGATAGTTGATTTTCACAATATCGTTTCTCCCTGCTTGTATTAGGCTCCTACTAGTTACGCCATAACTATATCTATATCGTGTGTTTACCAACTACATATTTTGATTATACTATCGATTTTATGATCGCGTTGAAAGATGTTTCTAAGAAGAACCCTCTAAGATTATTATTATTTAACTTGTGAGTAAAAAATATCTAATAAACAAAGGTTTAGATATTTACTTAGCAAAACATAAAATCTGTTTTATATCTGAAACAGCTAAAACTCTCGAACCAGTGATCAGTTCTTCAAATTTTCACCACTTTTGGATCCGAGGCTGCGATAAAACACCGAATGTGTTTTCAGCTTCAGATGAATTTGGAAAACAGTGGACTGGAAAATGATTAACTATACTACTTGATGGAAGTGTCTAATTATGGATGTGGAAAGATTATTTAAAATGAAGGGAAAATAGGAAATCATTCACCGATGTTGTTGAAGTAAACGTTCTTACACAGTTATATTATTTACGAATAGGAACACGAATCACAACAAAACACCACGCTTAATATTATATTACTTGAAAAAAAAAACAACAAACCGACGACCAAGCGAGACACCAACGAACGACCACGAAACCACGTTTTTTTCACATAACTCTCTTCTGTTTCGATTGTCAACTGTTTTCAAACACAGTGTTGTTGAATAAGGAAATCGAATAATGAAATGGTGGGATAGGTAGGAACTAAATGAAAAACATGAAGGTAATAACATTGAAATTATCACTTTGAAATCCAACAACCACTCATCGTCATTTTCGTGATGTGAAAAAAACTATATAAATCTTAGGTAGGGTTCATACGGTGCTGGTTTTGTGACGCGCAACAATTTTCTCGCTCTGCGCGAGTTGGTTACGAACATATTCTTATATAACTCTTCACATATAGCGTTATTTCTGGCCGATGATTCTTTTCCGGCGCAAGGACTTTATAGCTGGCGAGAATCATAAGCCAAACCCACTCGTGACCAACGTATAAAATACCACAAACTCCTTAACAAATGCAACGAATTGTTGATAATTTTTTCAGAAAAAGGACTAATTTTCTTCACCGGATAAGAGCCATCGATGGAAAACGTATAGTGATTTTAATGCCATTTTAGATAAGCTCGGTATTTTTCAATTATGGAGATTATTTTTATTGGCGACGGTAGATGCAGGATACCGATTTGCATACACTAGTGTAAGATGTTATCAAAAAGAATATGATTTTTCTGTCATTCAAAAAAGCATCTTTAAAAAAATGTAAGAAAGCTCTTACCTACATAGCCCGAAGCCTTACACAGACTTACAGCATGCTTATGTTACAATATATTTGGGTTCATGGAGATGAAGGATTTGGCCTACGTGAAAATCTTTCGAGACCCTTTGCTTGTTCTCATTTAGAAAATACAGATGATTTGACGGCTTCCGTGGTCGAGTGGTAAGACGCTCAACTATGAATCCAGAGGTTGCGGGTTCAACCCCGCCTTGCGCAAATAACTTTTATTTAATTAATATGTGTCATAACAAATTTAATTCATATAAAATAATATAAAGGGTAGGTATTTGCGGCACGTTCCAGAGTAGTAGATACTCATAATATCACCCCGGTGAAAGACCACCATTCAGAATCGAAACGCGGCTTGAAATGGCTTTAGCCATGATTTAGGACCAGATCTGAATAGACAGGTATTTTCCAATCTTCAACTTCCCCATCTTTTTCCCCTCCCCACTACTTTCAGCCTCACAACATACCCCGATTGGGGATGGCATTGTCTCACTGGCTCTAGATGGTTGGGAACAGTTGGGACTCTTGTGCAGTATTCACTATTCACTATATATATATATATATACATATATATATATATATATATATATATATATTTATATTATATTTATATAATAGGTAAAATACATAGTATATATTATTTTTAGTATTTTAACAATAGAGTGCGTATAGAGCTTACTTTTTTAGTATTAACATCTAAGCGGGAAAGTTCTTGCGCGTCAAAAAACCTGAACCGTGGGAACACACTCTTACTAAACCAAGATTTGTGTTCATTTTGTTGTACCTTTTTCGTTCACCATGCTACGAATATCCTTCCGTTAGAAAATATGATTCCATTTTGCTGGTTTCAATAATTACTCTATTTTTTTTTTTAAGGAATGTTGAAATATAGAAAGACGACGGGCTGTAATACTAGTCAGTAATAAAAACTATATCGACGAAATGCTGCAAATTTTCAAACACATAAATTATATGACCTTACAATTAATAAAATCTATTTTTTATCAAAAAATATTTGGAAACGATAAGAGGTTCCTGGTTCAATGTGAAAATGGAATGCAAATCGTATTCGAAACGAACAAACTTCAAATGAAACTAGAAATGGTATGAAGCGCAACCGAGTTAAAAGGTTTTACGCAGAACTGGTTTCGCCATCTCTAATTAATTATTACGAATTTAATAAATGCACTTATGGACATTCTCCATTTATCTGAGTGAATGCAATTTTATCACTAATAAACATACTATAGAGTTCATAATTTTTGTTATTATTTTTAGTCGCATAAAAATAAAATTCAATTAACTTGATACATTAATTTAATAAATTAACGAGTGTGATGAATTTATTATTGGGCATGATTAGTTAATTAATGCGTACAATTAATTGATTAATGAGTATGATGAATTGATTATTGAGCATTATTAGCTAATTAATGCGTACAATCAATTGATTAATGAGTGTGATGCAATATTTTTTGAGCATTAGTAAATCAATGCGTACAATCAATTAATTAATAGGTGTAATTAATTAAGGAATGCATATGAGTTATTATTTAACTAGTTGTTAGTTACCCGAAAAAAATCGGGGATGTAGCTGAACTTGTCAAAAAAAACTGTTGTTTGAATCCACTCTTTTTGAATATAGAATAAAATCTGCCAAAATACATTATGGGAAGGTACTATATTAGGCAGGTAGGGATTTGAATTTCAATTAACATCGCTTTCCGAATTTGTAAAGTTCACACGTACAGTCGTACATACTGACAAACAAAAAAAAATATTTATAGTTAATGACCATGTATAAAAAAAAATATGTACGAATGGGATATTTTAGTGATTTTTTTATATAATTTAATAACTTGTATACCTTCATAGTTGCATTGATTAAGTGTAGTGAATAATGAAATTTTATAAATTATAGCATATTTTAATTGGTCTTGCAGAAAAAATGCGTTAGAAAGTGAGTAATAGTAACAGTATTTGAACTGTGAATATATATTTTATTAAAAGTTTTTTGAATTTATTTTTCTCAAAAAGCACATTTTACTTATACTTAGTTCGCAAAATGTAAGGCATTCACAAAACGATGTGATTAATCAGGTGAATCTATATTTTTTTATGGATACGCTTTTACCAATGGTTTAAGCGTTTGACATTGAGTTAGTAGATGGTTGATTCAATTATAGCTCTAAAAAAAATACATGACATGCATTTTTAATTAATTATTTATTCCATTTGCGCTGCCAGTCTGGGTTACATGATGTAAAAACAATATTTATTATTTTTAAACTTTTCAAAAACGGTGTTATAGTAATCATTTGAAAGGGGTTGCCTTTAGGATATTTTCAAATCTAAGTAAAAACTCGTGAAAATTATGAAAAGTTTTCCGGTACTGTAATAAAAATGTTTCACGTTTTTTTGTTCATAGCAGTAACGATTTGAACTAATAAGCATAGTTTTTTTTAATGTTGTTTATTAATTTGAGTTTTTATTTCAGCAGGACTGGGTGAATGGTGCAATACATAATCTTCCACCTTTAAGTAAATATATATGTAGGTTTAATGTTTTAATTTAACTTTATTTAAAATCGACCACCACCTCTTTTGCGGAAATATGTACGTGGATGTAATCTAAATGTTATAGATTCGATTCCCGGTGCAACCTTAAAAAATATTGAATTGCTTAAAATTATCAGAATTTTAGATATCAGATACTGATATATGGTACAACAAAAAATAATCTACTCGAAAATAAAACTAACTTACTATTTTTTTTCAGTTCGACGTTTAATTTCCGCTATTGTCTATGTTCATTTGAAATATCTATTTTTCTTTAAAAAAATAAGACGTGAAACCATATTGATGTTCATTTGAAATATCTATTTTTCTTTAAAAAAATAAGACGTGAAACCATATTGTCAGTGAAATTCAAATATCTAAAATTAATCAAGTTCTTGCTGCATGGTACAGTGCATCTACACACCTCCATTGCATTTAACCCATACATCTGTATACATGTTTAGGTCGTTGCAGTGTTGCAAGCACAAAGCTTCGTAATGAAACTAGAGTAGAGTAGCCGAGTAATGCATGATAATGTATTCAAGTGCAGCACAAGTTTGCAAATTATGAACAGCAAAACCAACTACAGACTCCAATCTAGCAATAAATAAACACACCTAAGCAGGAAAATATTTGTACGAAAAAATTTTTTTTAGATAATTAAAAAAATAGTTTCGATAAAAGCATTACGTCATATTTTTTTAAGTCGATATAATGTCGAAAAATGTATCGAAAAACACTTTTTTTTACATGGCAAGTCTCATTGAAAGGATCCAGTAGTTTTATTCACATCTAATTTTGATAAGAAATTTGTGGCGAAAAGATTCTGAAATGAAAATCTCGTTCTGTTTATAATAAAATAATTTATGATTAAGTGATTACAACATGGCGGCTGGCGGATGTGGTACACCCACGTATAGAACCAGCAATCACAAGATTTGTCTAATTGGAACGGCTCCGCTATTCTTGACATGTTGCAAGTATGAAGATAATATATATATTTTTTTTTAATATATGTTACCTTCATCCTGCAGGACAAAAGGATATTGAAAAGCCTACATTTAGGTTCCTTGATGGTGTGGAAGAAACACTGCATCTTCAGGCACAAGGAACTGGAGAGAGACCACAAAAGATCAGCGGAAGTGTGAACATTATCGAGAGACGAGCAAGATTGTAGCGCTACCTTGGAGCACGCTCGATTAAAATTACATTCACTACTAAGAGGAACAACTTATTCACCTAGCGTTTGGATGGATCGAGTTTAAATCCCACAGCGGGATCCGTACCCTTTTTAGCACTGGGAAAGTAAGATATTGGCCCCATCAATCTAAACGCTGCCAGGATGGACTCCAGGATGACGTTTTGCAGAAATGAGACCTAATATCCTCGATTAATATTTTGTAGAATATGTATTTCAATTTCAATTTTTTTTTTCTTTTGAATTTATGTTTATTTTTCTTTTATTATTGTTGTGGGTATTACAAATTTTATTTTATTATTCTTATTAATATGTATTATTATCAATTGTGGAAGATATTGCATTGCACTACTCCTGCATACCTTCATGGAATAAAACTTTATTATTATTGTTATGATATGTTAACGCTATCGCAGTAGCGATTAAATAATTTATGTCTGTTTTTAACTAAACTGATGCTTTTCGTATATTTTTATCCCAATCGATCAAAATACATATTTTTCATATTTGACTTCGGAATTTATTAATTATATTTGACAATCCGATTGCTTGCTGAAAAGGTACATCAAATATAACTTAAGCTTTATTTAACAAAGTCTGTTAAAGTGCCCTTCCACATTATTATGCGCATTGCTCACCGTTTCTGCAAACCACCTATCGGTTTGTGGCTTGGCAGCGGCCCTCCATTGAAGTTCGACGCCCGCCCTTTATTCCGGCTTTGAGCATTTCCATCTCTTGAAGCGTCATCTAACATCACGTACTCTCCCTTAATGAAGGTACTTCCCGGAACACTCACCATAGATAGATAGGTGGATTTCGATAAAAGATTACAAAATAATATATATTATTATATATTAAAAAAAAACGAATTATAAAGTTTAACAACGTTGATTGCAAAGTCGTTCATTACATAGTCGTTCTTAGTTATAAACCCAAGATGACAAGATGCCTTCAAGCTTCGCTATTGAGCTTAGTTTTTTTGTTAAGTCTCTGCATTTATTTTTGTTCGTAGTTAGTGGTTTTTCAATAAACGTCTATCCTTTAAAATTTACCAATAGAGTTATCACGAAAACACTTTTTATGATGAAAATAAAAGTG
The DNA here is from genome assembly GCA_022651775.1 of Drusus annulatus. Lineage (NCBI taxonomy): Eukaryota > Metazoa > Arthropoda > Insecta > Trichoptera > Limnephilidae > Drusus > Drusus annulatus. Next base: position 208,054 of record JAGWCC010000396.1, on the reverse strand, counting down.
ATTATTAACAGCTTCACTGAATATGACTAAGGTTCTAAGAGAAACGATAACAAAAAATGAGAAGTTTGATCGAACATTAGGTAGATAAAACGGCTCATGGCTTGTTGATCTAAAGTTATACTGTAGTGCTGAGTTATTCCCAGTTGCAGTGTGCATGGTGAAGATTGTTTTGATGTTGGCCAACTTTCTTTAGCAAAAGGACGCCATCATAAAAAAGAAGGTTCACCAAATATGTATTTCATTTTATTCAAGATACCTGACAAAAGTTAAGACATGGTACCCGAGCTAGAAGAACTATGATCCCCGATTGCAGAATTTGAGAGTGAAGAGAATAAGAGAAGAGAATAAAAAGGAGAAAGAAAAGTATGTTGGCAATATTATTATTATATTATTGATTATATTTTTCTACCGCGATATCGGCATTTGGGAGGCCTAAAAACCTTTTGCAACGCAAAACTCAATACGGAAGAAAAAGATTTTTCGTTTTACCAGAAATAAATTAAGAAAATCCGAATACAATTTATGGAGAAAACAAAAAATATTTTAATTTTATGAGAAACGTATTATGATCAAAATTATTATGATTGAACGTCTTATGAAGCTTTATATAAAGAAAAATACTGAATGCATGTATGTAGGTATAAAAAATGTAGACAAAAGTAAGATAATACATGACCTAATAGATTTTTCAACATAATATCAACGTTAAGCAGAATGTTGTGGTTTTACGATGAGAAAATGTAAGACACTGGTTAAGGGCAGGATAAATTACTTTATGATCCCGTGATATAGTATGCATTTTAATAAAATGTTGCATAAAGTATACAATGTATACATATCTATACACACATAGATGCTTTATTGAGTAAAACCGCGTGGTATGCACATTGTTTTCGCTATGTCAGATAAAAAACCATAAAAGTCTAGTTATTAGACCATTCCTTTGCCGACTTCGTGACGGACCGAGAAGACATATTCCAGTCCCATCTGTTTATTAATCTGGTGCTAATCCAATTTACGCGTACTGACATGTACTGGCATTTACTGATATGTACGCATGTCGATATTTCAACATTATCTACTTTAAATATTGCGACTGGTGAGAATGTGGACATGTCGTTATATTGTGTAAAACAATAATAAAATTGTTTTTTTTGTTATTTCTGATAAATGTGATACATACATATATGTATCTATACATACTGCTAAAACAGGGGATACAAAGTCACTTTAAAATAATATTTATATTTTTGTAGAAAGCAATCACTTTGTCGTTTGACATATTTAAAAAAATGAAAAAAAAACTTTGTATAAGACCACGGATATTATTTTAATTTTTACGACCGACCGGTTTCGCTTAGCCTAAACATCGTTAGAGTACAAAAATAAACTAAACAAAAAATACCAAGTGTGCATTATTAATACATACAGAGGGAGAACAAAATGTAAAATAAAATAATAGAACAACGAGAAAACAAAAGAATAATAACATTTAAATTATATACTTTTTGTCTCTTTCAATTAAATATTATCGTCTCTTTCTCTCTGTTCCTTTGTTTTAATTTAAATGTTATTCTATTGTTTTCTCATTCTTCTGTTATTTATTTTTTTTATATTTTGTTATCTCTTTGTGTGTTATATAACCCCACACTTAGTATGGTTTGTTTAGTTTAATTTTGTACCCTGATGATGCTAGACCAAGTGAAACCGGTTGGTCATAGAAATTAAAATAATATCCATTGTCTTAAATGTACATATAAATATATTTTTTTATTAATATTTGTTATTGAAATGACTTTGTCTGAGTTGCTTTTTTTGTTCATGAGATTTCATATTTTTTGTCTTCTTATTAGTTCTCCATCTTTTCTCTTTATCTCCTTAAAGTATCTTATTTTCTTTTTCTGATAATAGTTTTATTTCTAATATACTTCTGTAACCTCTTTATTTAAGTTATTATTTTGAAATAATTTTATTTTGTAATTGTTAAAGTCAAGTTTGGCGAAAATAACCACACTAAATCAGGAGTGTCAACCTTTAATAAAAGAACTAACGGTTACTGTACGACTGGAAACAGGTTTTATAGCCACTTACGTAATATATTGGCATTTCGGTCTAGGCATTGTGTGTGTATCCGGAATTCCAATCTACTAAAGTAACTCAGCAGTGAAGTAGTTACCGTGTATTTTTTTAAAGAAAAACAAGTCATCATTATACCCGAATATACATGTATATATACACTTTCCAAAACTTTTACGCCATATGAAGAACTATTGAATAAAATACGCGAATTCCCTACATAATAATCTTTTAATTTACCTCAAACATTAAAATATGAGATTTTAATATTATACATCTTCCCTCGGATCTTTAATGTTCTTAAAAAATATGATTATCTTTCTAGGGTTAAAGAAGTTTCACGTCTGGCCAAATAATAAGATTTTTCACTAATCCTCTCAACCATCTAAAACCAATTAACTGGCGTTTTGCCGAAATACTGAACTGTCCCTACGCCACTAAAGTGGCTTCGAATACGCGGCGCATTGGTTTTCAAGGATTTTAAAAAAATAACGGCATAACTAAAAAAAAACTCTTATATTCATGGTCAATCACCTTTATTAGATTTTAATGACTCGTAGAAAGCTTAAAATAAATTAACTAAACAGTCAACAATTTTATTTATTCCGCGATAGTTCAGAGTCCTTTTTAAAAAGTGGACGTTTAAGTAGTTTCGTGTAAAAACTCATAGTTCCTAGAAAAAACCTAGTTCTTTTATAATTTAAGCTAACCCGAATAATAATTTTGGGAAATATAATGGAAGACATAGTTTATGAGGGAATTTATAAGTACTCTGAAGAATATCTAAACACTGTGTGAATTTGCTTTTATTTTTATTATATCTCTCTTAATAATTTTCGCACTTTTCATATTCAAAGGAATAATAATAATTGGCATCCCTTTACTTCCCCGCATAATGCAAACCACCAATACCCAAGTGTTGCCATAAACGCCAATACGCTTAATAAACAAGTTGGAATACTTAAGTTACCCAGCCATAAATAAGAGATTATTCTGGTAGACCCAGCCACGCTGATATAGACGCCGAAGTTTTGATTGAGTTAACACAAGTGCTTTTATGGTCTTCGCGAGTTGTTCAAGGATTCCTAGTTCGGGAAGTTGGATTTGCATAAATACAAATAATTACAAAGGGCGCTGTTAAATAATAACTCCCCTTCTACGTCATAATACTCTAGTCATAATTACGCGTTGACAATTAGAGTTATGTAATCAACTAATGTTTTGCGATAAATATCACTTCAGATGGGATATTAAAACTTGTTTGTTGTATATTGCAAATAATGTTTTGTAATTAGATATTTCTTTTAAAAATAAGTACAATGTAAATTCCAACTAATACTTTTATTTTTGAAATTGTTATGGCGAAATATATATATATATTTATATTTTTAATGAAAAGTAAGGGATTCGTTGAATATAGGGTTATAACTCAGAGCAAGAATATGTACGGAGAGACGGCCAAATATTTTTACCCAACCTATACAAATTTACGATAAATCACTTTCTCCGGGTTTTTACGTCGCAAACCACGAAAGAGAAAGAGACAAGACAAGTACTCACATAATAAAGTACCACCATTTGGTATGTAAGCATGTTTTCCGTCTCCCGTATCTCCCGTGTCTCCGGCAACACCGCCTTTTTCGTTTTGTTATGCGACATAACAGGACATAACTCAACGGTTTTTTAGGTTATATCCTATATTTTTGTTTATAAAAATACTGTGAAAAAGTGGTTATACCAATAAACAAAAACATTACGTTGACATGTGCTATGAATAGATGCATAAATACGCTGGCCACCCCTGAATCAGGCTAAAATTATCAATACTGACTACAGAAGCGCTCCTTCATGTATATTATTGCTCTGAGGGTTATACAATTGAATATTTAACAGCATAACATAAACATTGGTGAATAAATTTACCGTTTTTGAAAACATTGTATCTTCTACTAAAATAAACCGATGGAAATTTAATAATAACATCAAACCTAATACGACTGACTTAAAAATAAAATCATTTCCTGGTGCGTCATAAGTTAAATAAAATATTTTCAAAAAACAAAGGGTAGGACACTGAATGATATTTTCGTTAAAATAGATTATGGTTAAGGTTACACTCTGACTCCCTCTATAATTTTAAAATTTGTTGCTTTTATGTCTAATGATACCATACATCACAGTACGTTACAAAAAATACACGAGTTAATTTAAAAACATTCACCCATACAATAATAATAAAATTGTACATTAACAATTTTGAAGATGTCTAATATTTACAAATAATAATAAATATGCAGCAAAACATATGATATGAGACGACTTTTCCTCTATTTTTTTAATCGTGAAGAAACTTTACAAGTAAAACTCAACATTTTATGCACAAGAGAAACATTACTAAAGCTGTGTGCATAATAAATTTGGAAAATTATGTCGGAAATGTATTGGAGCAATTTTCGTTTGACCTGATTCCCACGGAAAAACAGCCAGTAGCTGAAACCGATAAATTACCTTTTACGTTGCGCAGCTGAAGAGCTCATTCCGATTTTATCTAAACGAAAACCTCTTTCAATGCATTCTAACGATATCTCATTTAATCATATCTCGAATAAGCCATTATTGACAACTTTTCCGCAAATATTACAAAAAATTTGTATAAAAAATACATTCAACAAGTTTTTGTTACAAACAAAGCATTTTCATGGTGAAAACGTCACAATGTGATAATAGTTTATTTGTTAAGAGAAATTTTTAAAATGGACAAAACATAAATGTGTGAATGAAACATTATGTTTTGTTTCTATTTGCTGAAACTGTAAAATATATGTTTATCTGAAATAGAGAAAAAACTCGAAACATTAATAATCCCTACCTTTTTATGTCGGAAAATTCATGCCAACGTATATATTTCCAGCTCGTAATGTCGTTAATTTTAAATTACCTGCCAAAAAATACACATTATTTGTATGTTTTGACTACATATTAATTTTTAAAAAGTTGATAGTACAAAACGTTGAAACTCGGAAAAGGGGAAAAAGTGAAGAAAAATATGAAAATTCATTTGCTGTTTTTAAGGATATATATTACTTCGTTTTTGTGTTTGTCATTAAAACAAATAATAAATAACATATTCTCATTTTATTCACAAGCTGTTTCTGTAGAATAATTTTAAAATAATTGAGATTTAGCGATTGTTATATTTTGAAAGATGAAATGTACATTCCTACTTTTGATGTTTAACTATTTATTTATTTTAAACATTATAATCAAAACCAAAGGTATTCTCTTTAAACAAAGTTACCCCGGAGCTGCGCCGGAGTGCGCGTGTTGCATAATAATCAGAGGCTGGGCGCATCTCTAATTAATATTCTTGCGTTGCCCAGTGCAATAATACTGCGATAAAATTTCCACTTTCTAACAAAATCTTATTAAGCTTAGATAACATTCTTATATCCGAGATATCAAAAAACACAATAAGATTTCGCCTGTGGCAGAATTTGTTTTGAAGAGTAATTATATTGAGATCTTTGAGTTCCGAGGTTCTTGAGACGAGGACGTGTTAGGCTGATCTCTGAAGTTTGAAACAGCACTGAAAAACTCAAAAAAATATTTTTTCTGCTGATGAATACAGTTCAGCACTTAGTAGCCCACGACGAGTGAGTCAACTTACAATCCATTTTGTTGACAACTTCTACTAAAAATTACATTATTTTTCACACCCATTATTATATGCACAGCTGTATTGTTTAATAAAATTATTTATATTTGATACCCACATAATACAAGAACATGCAAAAAAATCAGACTACCAAAAAATAATAAAACCAACACACAAAAAAGCTTACTTTATAAAGGGATGAAATGTTATAATGCGTTGCCGGATCCTATCAAAATTATACTAATTAATAAATTTTAAATAGCCTGTAAGAACCATATAAATACATTAATAATATCAAGGAGTATATAAGTTATTATTATTAAGTCGAAAAGTATATAAATTATAATTAGATAAACTTTGATGTACAAGTAACTAAAATAAACATGATAGGCTGAAAACTAAAAAGTATCCCGACCATACAAAAGTTTAATGAAGGACAATTGTATTTCTTAAAATCATTTCTGCCCTTCTCAGTTTTCTACCACACTATAAGATAAGGTGTTTTTGTAAAAAAATAATACAATCGCCCTTTTTAGATATGGGTTCAGTCTGACCAAAATAACTTCTAGGCACATGCAACATAAATCTTTGTGTGTTGTAATGTGAAAGCAAAATGTTGGCAACATATTTTTGAAACAGCTCGTTTCAGACGATCAATGGAAAAGGGACCACAGTAAAAGTGGTTTTGCTTACATTCCAAAAAAGTTATTTATTATTGAATTACAGCCACTCTCGTTCAGTGAGCTCAAAGCAATGATTTCGATTCTGTCAACCCTTAATGGAGAAAATGCAACCCCGAACGAGTTCGTAATTGAGGGGACGAAGCGATTGCACTTTGTGGATGCTCCAATAATATAATATTATACATAATCTTTGAGAACTGAACAAAGATACTTTAATATTAAAATCTTTTTTCGTTAAAAAATCGTGTAATCGAGGTCTTATTCAACCCATTGGTGGTCAGGGTTGTGAATGATGAATACTTGGAGCAAGTGAAAGAGTTTGTGTATTTAGGAAGTATGTTTACGAGAGATCGAAAGACCGATAAGGATATTGAAATAACGATGAATGCAGGAAACTCCATTAATGGAGGACTTAACGCTGTTGGCTCTTATAAGGAATTGTCCAAAGAAGCGTAGCTAGCAGTCCACAACGGAGTGCTTATACCAACCCTGATGTATGGCAGTGAGGCATGGAACTGGCAGAGGAAGGATGAAAATAGACTGAATGCTGTTAAAATGATATTCTTGAGGTGTATGTGCGGTAAAACCATGTATGACCGTGTTAAAAATGTAGATATCCGGAAATAATGCAAAGGTGATGTAAGCCTAATGAATAGGATCAAGAAAGGGACGCTTAGATGGTTTAGGCATGTTGAGCGAATGAACGAAGAAAGGAATGTGAAAAGAATATATGATGCGAAAGTGAATGGAAGAAGTCGGGGACGCCCGAGGAAGACAAGGCACGATCAAGAGAATCAAATACTTTAATCGGACCACGTGAAGAGTCAGAATAACAGAAGAATATGTATGAGACGATGTATGAATGTGAACGAAGCAAGGACTGTGTGCTAAGACAGAGTTGTATGGCAGTCCGTCTTCTCTGCCTACCCCTGAGGTGAAACGGCATGATGGTTAGTTTATTAGTTAGTTAGTCTAAAACATTGGATTCCTAAATAGACGACGCGGGTTATCACTTCTCTTCATCTTCAAAACATCCAGTATCATTTTTAATAATATGTGTGTGAAAAAATCAAATAACGTTCGTTTTTTAACTTATGCTTACTGATCAGATGTAAAACGATGAATAAACTATTTGACGAATCGCATTATTTTTTCCAGTAAAATGAATAATTGTAAGCTACATTCAGGCAGGTTATAAACATAACATTGTTAACTAAAAAGACGTCTGTGCGTCATGAATATTAGGCACAAAAAATTGTGTAAATCTCATCGTCCGAAAGTTTTTGTTACTTCAGGTGAACAAGTTTTCCTGCATTGTAATTTTTAAACAATTTAAGATGTTTCTACTCGAAATAATATATAGATATAAAAACAAACGGATTCATAGATTATGTAAGTTGTTTATATTAAAACAGCTGTCAACTACTATTAATCGCAGCTATGTGAAAAGTAACTACCGCTCATATAAGTTGTATAATGTTTTATACGAGAGCGCTGGAGGCATTCATAATAAATAAGAGGGAAGAAAATTTCTTATTCCGGGCCATTAAAAGTTGGGAGCTAGAAGATGGCTATAAAAACGTAATTGAACCAATCAACTATCCTTCATCTAACATAAGTACTTGAGCGATATCGTGCAAGAGGGATGCTGAAAGATGTATCAAAACTAGTCGAGCGCACTCTCATTGATTTTACGTCTTTGAATCAATTCATCTGTGTTTTAGTTTTAAACTCACTGGCATACGACGGCATAGTTGGTTAGATGCATTTAGTTTCCGGATACCATTACTAGTTTATACACTTTATTGACTAATAAGATTTAATTTTTTTAAAACAATAAGAAACACAATGTCACTAAAACAACAACGATTTTTTTACTTTGCCCTTTGTTAAGGCATTTAAACTTATAGTTTATAGGCATGCGGTGAAGCTGCAGACACGTATATTAAGGCGTTTAATAGATCTCATCATCCAAAAAACCTATTGATTACAAATAACATACTATATATCAGGAAGCGATTCATTGAAAAAAAATCCACAATAACTGCTTAAAATCATCTCCTTCCCGCTTATCTCACGCACAAAGAACTAAATCTTATAATCAATATCAGGTTCCATTTATTTAATCCACTTTTGCTAAAAAACACGAACCCTACCCCGCACCTCTCATATTCAACATCTTACTAAAAGAAACCTCTCGACAGATAACACAAAACAACCTAAAATGGTTTTATAAACAACTTTAACACATGGCTAATAAACAAAAAAGGCATTGCATCATCAAGTTTCTTGCAAACTCATCTTAATCTCATGGTGTTTAAAGCATTTTTGAATTCGTAAAGTCCAGTATTTGCAACAACCTATTTAGTGCCGATAAACGCTAGAGTTGCTGGCAGTGAAATAAATAAAAATAGTTGCCATTTATGATAATTAATAGAATCCAACCAATGAATTCATGGCATTCAAACCGGTAGTTCATCGCTGCGGTACAAAATTCGATTATTTTCCACTGTTTATGTTTTACTTCACTGATTTTATGGTTAATTTTAAAACACATACTACACTTTATAAAAGACACTTCCCATGAAAAACGTGTTTTAAAAGAGACAATAATAATGGCTTATAAACTGGTTCCTTTTCCAGCCGAATTTCTTCAGTGAAATTAATTGTAAATTTTTTAATGTAAATTTAAAAGCTATGGTTGGAAGCAGTAGTTGAAACTTGCTTCCAAGTTGTACATAAGTAGTACATATTTTTTATTAATGTGAATGAGTATAAATTGATACTTGCCATAAGGTTAATGATAAAAAAAATATATGTCTGTAAAATATTAAGAATAATGAACATAATGTTTATACGGAATACGGATAACATTTTTGTATTAATTAAGTATATGGTTACTTTATTTATTAAAAAAACATAAAATATGTTAGCATCATTCATTCGGAATCGAAACGTCAAATTTCCTTAGCCATGTTTTGTGATCAGATAATAATAATTCGATACTTCCCAATCATCTTCTTCCCCAGATATTTCCGTTCCCCGATTCCTTCAGCCTTAAAAGATTCTGTGAACCAGAGATACCATATTCTCACTGGAAACTTAAAAGATAACTAACTTGAGAGTACGAGAAAATTAACAGTCATAACGCAATTATGTATGTGGAATTATTAAATCCATCTTTTCAATTCTATGCATTTTCTCAATAGTAGCATTCTCTGACTCAGATATGTTTACAGCCACGACTGGAATATCAACTTCGCCGACTGGATTTGATGCCTGACCTTTCTCTCTGCTGTCGAAGAGGCTACTATCAAAGTGCGCATGCAGCCATCGACTCCGGCCATTTATCTTCCCAGACGATAGATATATCTGTCAGATGCCAGGAACGTGATAAGCGACCTTTACATTTTACACACACGGAGTAAATATACTTCCAAGTACATTCCGGTACCTAGAATGAAACCTGCTTATCTTAGATTTTGTTTTGTATTCTGCAAATCATCAATAACGTTTTTTAACAAGGGTGAATTTACTGTAGATGAAGATAATTTCTTCATTTTGAAAGAAAAGCAAAGGGAACGTCTTTTTTCTAAGATGTGATCTGTTTCTACAGATGATATTTATATATTTGCAATACGTATTTAAATGTCTGATTCAAGTATTTGGCTTACTTTACGGTGAGATATCGTCTAGGTCTAGGGGTATCATCAATTTGATATTCCAAAAACAGTATACAGTGCCGGTTCAACTTATTAATTCAATTTGTTAGTATGTACCATTTATAACACAAAGCGTTAACTTTGGACGTTCTTCATTTACATTAATTCCATCTAAAAAACCAATGACATACATACGGAGCATGTTTGGAATACCAACGTAGTAATATACACATATTCTCTTTGAACCTCATTATACTCGTATATGCGCTCAAAGATAACATTTGCAAATCACAATTGTTAAATCAATAGATGAAGCAACCGTGCATTTTTTACCGCGCAATAAACCTTTGAGGCAAGAATTTAAAACCTAGGAATTATGAACTTCGCTGATTAATATAAATGTGTAATTTGAACACAAAAAGTATTCCATATTTTCGTGGAAAGCAATTGCTTTGTGGTTTGACATATTTAATGAAATGAAAAAATAACTTTGTATAAGACCACTGTTTTCTTTTATTTTTTATGACCGACCGGTTACGCTTAGCCATCATGAGGGTACAAAATTAAACTGAACAAAAAATTCATAGTGTGCGGTTATATATGTGGATGAGTTGCAACAAATAAGGTGAATCAATAATACAATCAATAATTTTGAAAATGCAAATTAAATCATAGTATTTCCACGCTTTTATAAAGAAGAAATTTTTTATGTTTCTTTAATTTTATCATATGAATAATTGCCTCTTTTTCGACCTTAATTAATAATAATCGATGTTATACGGATTCAATATGATGAATATAAACGGTATAGAGATGAGACCAAATAACACTAGAATATTCTAGATTTAAGATTTCTTTTAATTTCCTTGTATTATGTCTGTGAATACCCACGTTGTAAATAATTTAGTAATAAGTTCGTAATAAAATTTATTTGTATTTTTATTGTATGTGTAAATATTAATGTTTTTAATGTTAGCATCTGTTTCCTGTTAGCCAATTTAGTTTGTCGCCTGACATTTTTACTACTTTTTTAAATCTATTTTGCCATGTATAATTCTCATTCCTCTTTGGTTTTGTTGAGAATTTGAAACTTGTTCTATTATTTGTCGTTACACAAGAAAAGAATAGTTGAACAGTAATGCAAATGTGGAGCAATAATGAAGAGGTGATGAAGTAATAATAATGAAATCTCAGATGTAAGTTACTAGTTATAAGTTATACTCAGTAGTAAGTTACAAGCCATAAGTCGTTATTGTAAGTCACTAGTTTAAAATATTAGTTGTAAGCCATTAGTAATAAATCTTAACTGTGAGTTTTTAGTTATAAGCGTAAGTGATAAATTATAGGTTAGATAAATTAATTTGTAAAGCGCCCTTGAGGTGATTTTCCCACAAAAACGGCGCTATAAAAGTAATCCATTTATTATTATTATTAAGACTACTACCAGTAATTGTATTATTCGACTTAAGCCAGCCATATTAACCACATTGGGTTTAAAATAGTGCACTCTGACCATATCGTTCATCACTCATAAAATAATCCAGAACGAGGTTGACATTTGCCGCGTATCAGCGCACATGGAAGATTGACATCAACCATCATTTGCAGTAAATCTCTCGGGGCAATGCGACCCGTTTCGTTGATGTAACTCCTCCGTATGTTCAGTTGAATCGATTGTAAAATGCCTTCCATTTTACGAGATAACATCATCTTTTCTAAAATAATACAAAAACATATCTGAAAAAACGTCTATTTAAACATTATATTTCATCTAGAATATGCCATTGTCATTTGGTCTTCTTTTTATACTTTTCATATTTATCATATTGAATCCGTACAACATCGCAACTTACGCGTAATTTAATTATTCATATGATGAAATAGAACACTAAAAAAATATTTTTATTAGAAAGGCGTAGGAAAGACTTGCATTTTCAAAATTATTAATTGTATTGATGACTCACTTCTTTGTTGCTACTCATCCAATTTAACATTCCTTACCGTAGACTCAGAAACAATGAGTTGCTGTTCCTCAATCATCACTCTACTAATTATGGGTATCATTCTCCACTGTTCGGAATATCAAGACTTGTTAACTCAAGCCACGGTCTTGAAACTTTTGGTACAAGTCTAAATGATTTTTGTAATTCTTTACGACTCTACCAAAACCTTGACTTGATCTTGGCTTTAACTTGAATGTTCTTTCTAATGTATTTTTGAACTATTTTTGTCATTGCTTCATTAAAATATTATCTATGTGCTGCTCTTTCTCTGTTGTTTTTTTTTTTACAATTTCGTGTTATTTGTTTTTTTTATATAATTTGACAAAGGTGCGTTTCTATATAAATAAATAAATTACCAATTCATCTTTTCTCTTACACAACTAAAATGAAAACAGTTTTTTGCAATATATTATTGAAAGATATGGAAAACTCCCAAAATGGAAGCTTTGGCGATATGAAATTAGATAAATTATTTAATCTGATACCATGATAGTTTTTAGCTAAGAATATGAGCACCGGTGCTTTTATTGAAGATATGATCTTTATCAATAAAATGATAAGCGAATTCAGAAAAACCGTAGGTTATTTAAACAGAGATGATTCATTGTTTTTAATATTGACACTACGGATTGTTTTACCAATATAAATTATGCTTAGGCTAAGCGAAACCGGTCGGTCGTACAAAAATAAAATAACATTCGTGGTCTTTTACAAAGTTATTTTTCATTTCTTTAGAAAAGAACATGCTTTTCAGCTCTTACAACAAGGAATCATCACCGCCTTGAACGAATAAAACTGTATCAAAATTCGTAAAGATCAATAGTATGTGTTAGGTTGTGATCATCCAGCTCTTACAATAAGGAATAATCACCGCCTTGAACGAATAAAACTGTATCAAAATTCGTAAAGATCAATATTATGTGTTAGTTTGTGATTATTCAGCACTTACAATAAGGAATCATCACCGCCTTGAACGAATAAAACTGTATCAACATTCGTAATGATCAATAGTATGTGTTAGGTTGTGATCATTACATCTGATTGAATGATTTTGTACCAATTTTATGGTGATCGACACACAGTTTTCTCATCGTGGCACCGGCTGATTGGGCCCATTGAAAAATCAAAAGTTCGATCATTATTCTGAAGCGCCCCTCGCGAACACGGGGTGCCTGCGTCACTATGGAAAAGTCAAAGCTTTTGACGAGAACTTTAGCAGGAGCGCAGAATGCGACGAGCGCTTGAGCTGCGATAGGAAGGGGTTAGCAAACTGGGATAAATCTCCCGAGCAGGCCTTCTCAAACTATTCCGTGCGAATCAGCGAATTGGAATTCACCGCTCCAGCAGTGATTTAAATAGAATATCTTAATTACTCGCGTAGAATTAACTATTCGTGGAATCCAAGGGTTACAATTTTGGGGCCATGTCAAAGGTCATACGATTCCTAACATAATGGAATGTTAGTAACTGTTATAATCTTTTTACATGTAAAAATAAGGTTCGTCTTATAGGTATAAATAAAATGAAATAATAACTTGAATAAGACCAGAGATTTTATTTTATTTTTTAGGACCGACCGGTTTCGTTTAGCCTAAGCATCATCAAAGTACAAAATTAAAGTTAACAAAAAATGCATACTCGCAGTGTGTGGTTATATACCTGTTTACTTTTAAAAAAAAATTTCTTACTGTGCTCTTTTTCAAAATTTTATATTGTGTTCTCCCTCTGTATAAATGAGTACATATCACCACACACTATGTATTTTTATTTAGACTCATTTTGTACTCTGATGATGCTAAGGCTAAGCGAAACCGGTCAGTCATAAAAATTAAAATTAAATCTATGGTCTTATACAAAGTTATTATTTAATTTTCATTAAATATGTCATACCGCAAAGTGATTGCTTCCTACGAAAATATTTGTTTTATATTATTATATAAATTATTAATTAACACAGTGGTTACTACCTACCCAGCTTTGGCCGAGATTCAATACCCTTCTTTATTGACTAATTTATATTAATTCTTTTTTTTTGTTTTACTACTTTTTGTGTAATTTATCGAAAAAAACAGACGTAAGCAATGATGCACTAAACGATATTGAAAAAAGACAATTCGCCCGTACTTTGCCTTATAGATTAGGTTCTGGCAATTAAGTATGCATAAAAATCATGATAGTAATCTTGAGAATTAAAAATAGGTGACGTTGAAAATCTAGACAAAAAAGTTATGCAAATTTGATAATGCCCACGTTACTATTGAACAGTATTTGCTTTTACATACAAATATTCTGTTTGGTAGATAAAATACATTCCGATTTTATGCTTATGGTTGGTCTTTTTGGATACGATGTTGAGAATTTAAGTTTTTTATAAACACTGTATAAGAGTACTATCTGCCCGGATCCAGTAGTACTATGGCATTTCGATTGGGGTAAGCTGTAAGGCTGAAGAAAGTGGAAGGGAAATATGATAGATAGGTAGTTGTAACAGAAAAAATTATGCAATTTTCCCGACGGAAGACATTCCTGTTCTGGAGTTGTTACTGCTTCAAAAGTGAGATATCTGCTTTATATATTAGTTTATAAACTAACGAACTATTGTCCAATTACAAAACAAAATACATAACGTGAAATTGAAAAAAGAGCAACAGAGAAAGAGCAGCACATACATAATATTTAAAAGAATTAACAACAAAAATAGGACAAAAGTATACATTAGAAAGAATATTCAAGTCAAAGTTTTGGTTGAGTCGTTAAGAATGACAAAAATCATTTAGACTGGTACCAAAAGTTTCAAGACCATGGCTTCAATTTACAAATCTCGACATTCTGGACAGTGAGACAATGATTCTGAGAATGATAGCCATAATAAATAGAGTGATGATGAGGAACAGCAAATCATTGTTTCTGAGCCCACAACAAGGAACATTGAACCGAATGAAATGCAACAAAGATGGTAAGTCAATAATACTATTAATATTTTTTTAAATGCAAATTAAAGCAAGGTCTTTCCTACACTTTTCTAATGTTTTTTTTAATGTTTGTACAATTTCATCGTATAAATAATATTATTTGGGTTTAAATTTTTATTTAGGGTAACGGCGGTTTAAAACCCCTGCTGTAATACTAGGTAAATTGAGGAGCTATTGCACAGCGACACGCGGGGAGCCATTGCGCTGTGACACAATTTATGGACGATCTAAATTTTAATCAGGGGACTTAAATTCGTTATCAGCTTATTAGTCTATTACCTTCTACTTGATTATACACATCAAACCTTATAGATGGAATAATCCCACCCCACCAAGATTAAGCGGTTTTTATGAGGGGGGAGTTTATCATTAAAAACATTTGTAATCCTTAAACTATTGCGTCCATAAGGACCCTTAACAGTATGAAAATTTGTTTTCATTTACATTCGATGTGGCCTTGTGGGTATAGAGCTCGACTAGCGGTCGGGCACATCGTGTTTTTTACTGACTACGAATTCCGATTTGACCCTTTTTCAGATTAAACCAAGTTTGGGAGTATGTACCTACTTTGAATCTTCGAGTTAATTTAAAAATAATACAAATTCAAATCTAAAAATTTCTATAGATTTTGGCAACGTTATCTTTGACCTTGAAAAAATAAAAATCAAATTAAAAAGAGGAAATCAATTAACCAATCAGAATAAAATTAAGCCCCCTTCAACCTAAGCCAGGACACTGAATCGAGTAGGCTTCATATTTATATAAGATTTATCTACAGAATTATGTTATAAACCTACATTAAATAACTACCTTAAAATATTTTTTTATGGTTTTATGAAGTAACATAGAAAATAAGATAGAATGGCTTGTGATATAATATAATAATGCTGTAGAAAGATTTTATTTAAATAGGAGGCTAACTTGATTCAACGTCCTGGCCTGGGTTGAGGTATTTGTAATAAAATCCACTAAAAGGAAAATTATTGTGCCATAAAAAAATGTTCATACAATCGGTTTTGAAAAATGATTAAAAATCCATTAAATCAAAACGCACCTTAACGTCACCTTTTTCTTACCGATCGCGACGCAATGTCATTACAAAGTTATTTTGTAATAGGTTGACTCCTATGGTGACTTCATCTGATTCAAAATCGTATTTCGCATTTAACGATAATTTAGTCTCCTTCAACGGAAGTAATCTTCCCAACAAACCTTCCATTGAGATGCTTGGTAACCTTTTAAGGCACCGGGGCTCCATCGAAGCCAGAGTAAAGTTAGCCTCTCAGAAGTTGGGCGTGTTGTACAGGGCCCGCAGATATCAATAGTACACAACTGCTGACCTTGTACAAATCGCAAGTACGCTCCACTGTTGAATTTGGCAGCCACCTCTGCCCCTAAATACCTGAAAAAAACCCTTGACTTTGTGCAGAAACGGGCGGCCCGTTTGATAGATTCTCCTATCTTAACAAACGGATTGCAAACTTTGGAGCACAGACGTCAGGTGGGAATGCTGTCCTTGTTCTACAGGTATTTCAATGGAAGATGCTCCGAGGAACTTGCGTCATTGATCCCTTCGGCACCGGTGCATAGTTGGGAAACTCGCCAAACGCGCGCCCAACATTTGTACACGGTTGACATTAAATACATGAGAACGGGTCGCTTTTGCGACTCATTCTTATGTTCAACAGCTCGGCTATGGAACGATTTGCCGGCCTCTGTGTTTCCTCCCTCCTTCAACATGGGCCTCTTCAAGACCCAAGTTCACTCCTTCCTTTCCTCAAAAAAACCCTTCACACAGCATCCCCAAAGATGACATAGGCCCTGAGGGAAATTGTTTTCCTCAAGGCCTCCTGTGTGGAGTTAGGTGCTAAATTTTTAAACAAACATAATTTTAATTTTTTTGAAGTTGACTTTTTCCTCATTCTTTGCAAGCTATCTGAAAAAAACCAACTGAGAATATATTTGTATCATTGTTTAGAGTGTATCTATCCGCTAGTTTCGAAAAGGGTAGAGTGTATTCAGCCATTATAAATAGCACACCCTTCAAAAGGAAAGGATAGTAAGAATACCTGTTTTTTTTTGTAATAGTACCTTCTAATTTAGTATTCGTAGTATAGCTGTTTCTTGAAGATTCATTAGGGTTCCTGATTGGTAATAGTCCCCTACTAAATCCCTTATTCATTTATAGTGCATGTCTTAACCTTTAGTTAGCGCCATCCAGCGTGTAAATAATCATTAAAGATGGTAAATCTAAACGGCGCTCGAGCAATCATTATCCTTTAATCAGCGCAATGCATCGTAAACATTTTGATAACCGAAGAAAAGGTCATGTCGGGGTAAGAAAGGTAGTTGAAATTTCCAGGAATGATGATTACTTTAATGAAATGAAAAAATAACTTTGTATAAGACCATAATTTTTATTTTTTATTTTTATGCCCGACCGGTTTCGCATAGCCTAAGCATCATCAGGGTACAACAAAAAATACATAGTGTGTGGTTATATATATATATACAGAGGGAGAACACAATATAAAATAAAATAAGAGAACAGTGAGAAAACGAAACGATAACATTAAAATTATAACAGAGGAACAGAGAGAAAGACAGATAATACGAATTGAAAAGAGGACTTATAAAAAATTATTTTTTCATTTCAATAAATATGTCAAACCACAAAGTAATTGCTTTCTACGAAAAAGGTGATTATTTTATTTTTATTATCAGTGAAGTTATTATTACGAAATTCTCAATCATTGTGTGCGTAAAAAAATAAATCCAAATGTAGGGTTTTTGACAGATTGATCGCTTGCAGTATGTTTTTGTTCATAATCTATAGGTGTAGTCGAAAACCAAGGTCATAAAAATAACCTTGATGGAGCAATATTATTTAATGTTGTCGCATTTTATTAGTTATTAGTAAGAATAATTCAGCTCACGGGACTTTATGTTTGATTTACATAAGCTATAATCTTTGTTTTTGTTACATACATCGACTATGAGAAGAAGGGAGAGGTGATAGTAGAGCTATTACCGATATACCTTAAGTACAGTGTATTCAATAATTTTCGAACTTCTTTCTCTAGCTAACTGAAATTATAAAAAAATGGTTAGCTGTAATTTAAACATCTTCATTTTTACTGTTGATCATTTACTGATGAAAAGGAGTCTGTATCCACTTATTCCACTTTTTGTTAAAAAATCTACGTACCTTTCAATAGAAATGGTATTAATTAATTTACATATATCTATAACAATAGAAAAAGTAAAGTAAATGGTAAAAATCCATATAAAAAGTGAAGTGCAAAGTTGTAATCACCTTAAAAATTATATTTTTATTTAAATATTTAATACCGCACAAGAGTCTCAACAGCTCCCAACCGTCTAGAAGTCTAGAGCTAGTGAGAATATGGCATCCGCAATAGGGTATGTTGTGAGGTTGAAGGTAAAGGGAAGGAGATGGGAAAGAGGAAGGTTGGGAAGAACCTGGCCATTCAGATCTGGTCAACAAACACGGCTAAAGCCATTTCAAGCAACGTTTCGATTCTGATTGATGGTCTTTAACCAGGGCGATACTTAGAGTATCTACCACTCTGGAACGTGCCGCAAATAAACTATATATTATTTTATGTGAATAAAATGTGTTGACACATATTAATCAAATAAAATTTACTTGCGCACGCCGAGCTTGAACCCGCAACCTCCGGATTCGTAGTCTTACCACTCGACTACGGAGGCCGTATAATGTTTAAGAAAATGACATGAAACTTTATTATTCTTTACGTTGTCCTTTTTCAAAGTAGATATTGGTTCCAAGCTCGGCAGATTGCCTGTTCTAGAGAACCAAGTATAATTCATAATTCGTTTTAAAAAAATATGACAGTGGTAACCTATTCAAAGATATTTTTTACAACAAATTGATTCACATTTTACTCTGTTTTGGTAAAGCTCGGAGGTTGAAAGCCCCAGTATTCATTTAGAAGTTTCTAAAAGGCACAGCCGTCCGACAGAACACGGGAATCTCCCTTTGCGATGTATATTCGGTCTAAACTACCCCACCCCCCGGCCCTCCCCAGCTGACCAAACACGTAACTCGACGTGACGCTGAAGATTAAACATGCCGGAAACAGTCCGGGTGCATTCGGATGCTCATGTGGACGGGAGGCTTGCGATCACGTGGGACGCGGACTTAAATGATTATTAAAAAAGGCATTCAACTTCAGTGATCCGAGCAATCGTTAAATTTTAACCAATTTTAATAATTGCTTGAATGATTTTTCCCAATTTAAAATTATTGTAATTTTCTACGTGATAGTATCAGTGAAAGAAACTGTGAGAAAATGTAACATTAAAATTTTTTCAGAAATCGATTTTTTTAATGTGAATACCGCCCAAGAGTCCCAATTTGCCGGACCCGTTAAACTACAGATCCCTAAATGGACGTAGTTATCCAGAAAGCGTCCAACCCACAATTTGCCAAAATCGAGTTTTACATGTTTTCCTATAGATAAATACAAATCTGCTAAAAACATCCAAGCTCCAAATGCAATAGATTATTCGTTATTCATTTTTTTACTAACGCACATTGCAGATATTCGTCTTAAATTGAAGTTTAAAAACATTATATAATGTAGAATTACATAAAAAATACATTGTTTTAAAATAAACACAATGACAGATTATAAATTACCTATTAATAATCATACTCATGAAGAAGAAAAAAAAACACTGATTTTTACTTTACAAATGCCAATTACGCATATGAATGCTTTTTTACCGTCATATTTTCAAACGCCTATTTCTCAGTTTCATCTTTTTGGGGTTGCACGCTTTCTGCATAACTACGTCTAATTGAGGTATGGTGTGAGGCTTAAGGAAGTAGGAAGTGGAAGGAGATGGGGAAGAAAAAGGTTGGGAAGTACTTTACTATTCAAATCTCTTCCCTAAAAACCGCTAAAGCCATTTCAAGCAATATTTTAATTATGAATGGTGACCTTTCTCCAGGGCGATACTGAGAGAACATATCTTCATTGAATTCCTCGTACGAATAGAGGACACAGTGACCGTAATTTAAAAAAATGCATGGAAAAGGTACAGCTACTTAAAATTAACTTTTAAACCTGCAAATTTAAATAACACATTTTTCGCAAAACACATGACTAGGTAAATAACAATGTTTGATAGCCTATTTATTTCAACCAACATTTTGGGAATTTTACAAGGGAAGAAAAAAAAACTAATAATCATAATAATGTTATTTTTTTTGCAACTTATGTAATAAAAACTTCCATCTCATTACATATTTTCTTTTTCCTTAATTAGCCGCAAGTTAAATAAAAACGTAGATAAGATGATTTGGCGATCATCGATAAATACAAGTTCACTCTCCCCTCTACTTTTACTTCGTTAGGTAGACATATAAGTACCAAGTCGCTTGACAACAGAGAAAACGTAAATATTCCGTTCGTTCATCCATTAAATTAAATAAAAGGTTTCTGAAAAGTGTGATTCATTATCATGTCATAAATTCCATCTCGTCATTCACGTATTGCTGAACGCTCAATGTTTTATTTCAATGGAAAAATTCCAGTCAAACACAAAAGAATGCTCATCAATAAATTTACCGATAGTTTATCCAATTTTAATGGTTTATATCAAAAGAGAAATAAAAGGTGAAGCATTTCAAATGGATTACCACATATACTAACATTTTACGGCTGAGTTATGAGTTGTAATGCCCTGATAATTTACACTGCAAGGCTATCCGAAACGTATTTTCAACAAGAAACGCAACACGAATTATTACGGCAAAAGTTTAAAAAAAATCCATTTAAATAATTTTATTGAATTTACATATGAAGGGTATTCTTCACACAGATACCGTAAAATAGTCTAATATCGTACCCTCGCACCTTTTCCCAGAGTGATAGTTGAGTTTAGTATCGCCATAGTGAAAGACTTCCAATCAGAATCGAAACGCTGCTTGAATCGGCTTTAACCGGGTTTAGTGATCAAACTGAAATAATTTTCAAATAATAAATATTTTAAGGAATCCCTTCCAATGGCGTAGAATCTTATATATATCTAACTTCTCTTCACTTAGTACCCGAAATTTGCCTACCCACATTAAACCCGCGTTCTATACAAATAACAGCATAGGTATATTATTGAAAAATGCTAAAGATAGGGATAATAAATTAAATCATTTTGGCATTTATAAAATTTCTTGTAACAACTGTCCTTCATATTATAAAGGTAAGACATCTCGTAGTGTAAACATAAGAATAATTGAACGACAAAAGATGCTTAAAAAACAATAATTTTTCAGGTTCATCAATCACCCTCGTATGGTTTAATCATAATTTTAATCAAAAGAGAAATAAAAGGTGAAGCATTTCAAATGGATCACCACATAAGGGGATAACATTTTACGGCTTAGAAGTTAGAAATTAGAAAATCATTAAACAATAAATGCAAGGCTTAAACTATTTTCAAGAAGAAACGCAACAAGAATTACTATCGGAGTAAAGTTTTTAAAAAATCCATTTAAATAATTTTATTGAATTTACATATGAAGGGTATTCCTCACACAGATACCGTTAAATAGTCTAATATCGTACCCTCGCACCTTTTCCCAGAGTGATAGTTAAGTTTAGTATCGCAATAGTGAAAGACTGCCAATCAGAATCGAAAAGCTGCTTAAATCGGTTTTAACCGGGTTTAGTGAGCAAACTGAAATTATTTTTATAGCCAGGTAAATACTTTCCTCTTCTCCGTCACCTTCCTTTCCCCTTACTACCTTCGGTCTCACAACATACCCTTAATTAAATTAATTAAATTTAAATACCATTGTGATGTAATCGCAAATAAGTTTTAGTGAGCAAACATTAAGAAAAATATATTTTGAGTTCTTAGATATTTTCTTACTTTTTTAAGCGACTTTGAGGTGATATTCTCCAAAAAATACGCTCTATAAATTAAGTACGAAGATTATTATTATCACTAACTTACGTTATCTTTGTGGTAATAAGAAACTTAAATCATACCGACTGACCACATCTTTGTATTGTTTTCTTTAAAAACATAATATGAATACAAAAATTTCTCATTGAAGGAAGATGGTTTTTTGCAACCTAGAATCTAGAAAACCAGTTGAAAGAAATTGAAACAATACGACGGTAAACCAGTGATATTTGTATCTCTGTCTTTTAAAAGGAGACCGAGCTGGTTCACTGGGACCAGAAATGAGAACATAAAAAGACGTATTCTTATTTATTTTAAGGAGAGAAAAATATGAATAGACTGATCCAAGCGTAAAAATACAACTGCGAGTTTTGCTTTATATTTCTTGGCCATCCGTTTAGTTCCATATTTCTCTTTCTCCTACTGTACGAAGATAAATGCTGCCACGGCTTGGCAGGAATATAACTTATTTATGCGAAAAGATCTGCATTAGGTTATTAAAATGAAGAAATCTACGCTTGCATTTAAATTTTGAGGCCAATTGTAAGAACCTCACCTGAAGATTAAAAGAAGTTCGTGAATATCACAAGATGGCTTTGTTGGTAAGTAGTTAACACGCTGCCATGTTCTGTCGCGATTTAACGCGTCTTGATGAGACTTATTTTCAAAACTCGATAAGATATATATTTTCAATGAGAAACATTATCAATCCAGTCCTGATCTTATCAACTGAACTGTTTATAACCATTTGTTAATTAATATTTCACTCTCTCATTGATCACTTGAAAGCGATGGATCGCAGAATTGAAAACGAAATTCACGTCTGAAATTTTAAATGATAAATAAATAATCTAAAAGTTTTTTTAATGCCTCACTTTTTTCGGAAATAACCACGATTTTTTCAATAAACTATTAACTGGGTATACAGCTCTTGTTGTTTTTTAAACTAGATAGCTTTAAACTCAAATAGAACGGTGTATACAAATAGATATATTCAATTAAAAAAAAAATAATTAATTATCTACGAAAATATTTTTTTACTGTTGTTAATTCAACAAAAGAATGAGTCATTTTTTCATTACTCTGAATAGTTTATGTTATAAAGGTTATTCAATTATGATAACAATTGTGATTAAATGTCTGACTCTCTGTTCTTCACATCTTCTGAAGTCTCATCTTAAAAGTCTAGTCCTTCAATAATGTTAAAGTTATTCAACTTTCTTTGTCTTTGGAAAACTCTTAAATAGGTTTTATTTTCATCTGCTCTGGGATTTCACAAATAAATGTCTTACAAGGAGACAAGTATAAAATATAAAGGATATGTGTCTACTTAACGTATAGAATATATGTTTGGTAAAATGTTTGCACAGGTTATTTTTGTATATCAAGGCGCACTTACTTTCCTCTCAGTATCAAAACTTTTCTTCCATTTCTCATAATTTCCTGCGAAATGGAATCATCCACGAGCTACTAAGAAAATATTTAGAAATTTGATAGTCAAAAAAAACCCGTGACAAAATTGTTTTTTTTAAACACATACTGTAAGGTGTTGCATGAATATTAATCATACAGTACAATTACAGATTATATTCCACTAAAAACTTGACCAGTGCACTCGAAAAATACACAGTTTTTCTCTGGAAATTTTAAGTAAATGAAACAAATTTATCGCCCACTTTCTTTTCATTTCTTGCAAACATTAAATTTATTATTAATAATTGAAATAATATCAATAATCTTCAGCGTAAATATGAAACAGAAAAAATAATCCGGTCGCGACCGAGACTCGAACTCGAAACCTCCACCCTATCCGGGTGTAACGTTTCTGCCAATTCAGCCACCGAGCCCAAGAAACCGACATTTTTAATCGATCTCATTCATATTTTGAAAATTATTAATATCATTTATTTCAACTTTTCTTCCGATTTAGCTATCATCTTCGTATGGTATATTTATATTTTGCGACCGTTATATTTTTTCTGTTTCATTTTTACGTCGAAGATTATTGATATTGTTTCAATTATTAATATAAAAATAAAATAAAAACTGTAAAGTTAATTAAATTTAATACATAAAATAATATTTTCCCTTTTTTTTAGCTATTTTATTTAAACTATAATTTTAAATTTGAAAAAACAATTTTAAGTTAAAATTTCTGCTAGGTAATTATTTTTACGATAATAATAATAAATATTTTTTTCCTTTTTCACACAAATATAAGGGAATATTAAAGAAAAGAAATATACAAAAGCATCCAAATTACAAGTGAAACCAGGTAGTTAAACTAGATATCTATTTAAACAGTATTTTCACTATCTATTATTCACCTATATGTTTTTAAATTTTTTTTTATATTTATTGTTTTAAAGTTTATTTTGTGGAACTGCATTTTAATTTTTAGTTTTCTAATTTTTTTAAACAATAATTATTATTATTTCAAATTTTAAAAACGATTTTTAGTCAAAGGTTCTGCTAGGTAGTTATTTTTACGCGTGATAGCTGTTTCGCCTTCTGAAGGCATTTCAAACTGACAGTTGATAAAGCCTTCAAAAGGACGAAACCGCTGTCACGCATAAAAATAATTACCTGGCAGAACTTTTGACTGAAAATCGTTTTTTTTATTTTGAAATAATATATATATATTTTTTTAAATAAAAAATCTAAAAATTACTTATATGTTTTATTTATAGGGTTTCCAAATTTCCTGTCACGTGAGTAAAATTATAATTTCCTCCTATAATTATGTGACAAGCTATTAAGCTTTCACCTAGTTTATAATAGAAGATAGATTGATCTTATGGATTATTTTGAAGCTGTCTTCCCTCAGTAAGCATATCTCTAGTACTCGTTTAATATTCAAAGCCTTGTCCGTGCTTAGGTGGTCTTTTGGCCTACAACAATGCCAGAAGCTTGTATGTATGTCTGCTTTACGTAGTAAACTCGTAGTACGTAAGCATTTTATAAAACTTCAAAAAGAATCATTCACTTTTGTATCCAATAATCGCAACCAAATGAAGATTTGTTTTATTTCCTGAGAGTAAGATTTCGACTTTATCGTAAAGATGCGATATAGGAAACGACATTGGAGTAAAAAATTAGCAAATCAAGGCATGGTTAAAAACAAAACCCATCCCATATTCCTGAATACGAAAAATTATTTTGACTGTGATCGTTAAATGGGATAATCTGTATAATCATATTACTGTGGTTAAAATTAAAATAATACACCCCAAAGTTTTAACTTATAAAATCAAATAAAAGTTTTTTTTTCTAAAATCTTAACCGTAAAGCAGAAAATCTGTTTCTGTGTCCTATTAAAAATCTCTCTAACTATGAGCCTTGTCCTCGTAAAAATGCATAGCTCCTTAGGTCTGGATTGTCAGTGTTACAATATTAGCTCACAACGTATTTTAAGTTTTGTGCCGTGAAGTTTTGAAATATTAATTTAACTGTCCAAAATGTGATAGAACTCCATTTTTTGTATTTTGTAATTTGTTATTTGTTTTGAGGTTCACGGAAAGAGATCTTGATACTCTGCAAAGCCAGGTATCTACTATATTATTATCCTCTTAATATAATTTTCTTTTTGTAATCATTCATTCTCAATTTCAACCAATACAAACCTTATTGAAGATTATCAATGTTTAGTTTGTGAAGCCTTACACATAATATATATCACGTCACTTCACTACACGTCACAAACTGACTTGTAACCAACGCAACGCGCGTTGGTTACAAGTCAGTTCTAGCAAAGTTGGGTTCGATTTTAGTGAAGAAGAGTCGGGTTCAATTGAGGTTCAAGAGAGGTCAGGATTAACTTACTATCTACACGTCATATAAAATACACATCGTGTTCAACTCATTTTCTCGTCAAGTTAGAGACACGTTCAAGCAGACGAAACATTTCACAATATATATTCAAAAACTCACAAGAATTATAACTATTATAGCCGGTGTTGTGGTGAATTTTAAGATAAGGGATGCGTTCATCGTGAGTCTTTTTGTTAAACAATATTCTGTGCAGATAATTACGGATTTCCCCAAGGAAGAGTTGCACAACAAACTTCCCCAACCCTACAAAAAACTAAACAAAAGATAAGAATTCCAGAACTCTTCTTTTGTCTGGAGTGTAACTTTCATTATATTCATAACCTGACCTTAAGTAGGTTTTATTTGGGTATCATATGGCGCCAGAAGGCGTAGCAACGAGGGACCAAGATTATTTCCAAATTAATTAAATTCTTCGAAATGTAACTTTTGTTTTCTGAAAACTAATTTCATTTCTGAATGCATATTGTATCATATATAAGTTTTTTTGTTTATTTATTTATTCCAGATCTCAAGGAGAGTTGTGCAATCCCACGAGTTCTACATAATACATAAAAAAGAAAAAATATATAAACATATTAAATAAAGTAACATGATAATATATAGTATTGAATAATAATAATAAAAAGTAAAATAAAAATAGCAAAAATAAAATTAAGCTTCGTTCGCAAACGTGCTGCATTAAGTATTATTATCCTACATTATATATTGGTAAACTATAGTATAAACCAACCATGTCAATCTCTCACTCGTTATGTAATTAATGAGGCTTTTTTGTTATTCACATATTCACAATATATTGGCTGATTATGTAGGTACTGCTTATTATTATTCTAATTATTCTACTCTCCATAAGTTGGGCTCCTGTAACTCGTGGTTATGGGAAGAGTATTAACGTGCATGCAAGTAAAAAGGAGTAGCTTAATAGAAAAACATTTGAACAATATTCAAAATCTTATTAAATAACTGCATACCTACGTAATTCAACATACAGAATTTTAGAATAATAATAACCAAAGGTTTTTTAAAATGCTAGATAATACAGATAAAGTGTGCAATATAGGGTACAATATATCACTTTCCAATTTCACTGAGTTAATTTGCGCTTTGAATTGATCATATTTCAAGGTTTTAGTTTCATTAATTTTGTTTTTGGACAATAACATATTATACCATTTTACACTTAAATAGAAGTAGTGATGTGGTCGTTCTTAGCATTGGGATGGCTATTAATTTATTTGTTTTAAATCTATTGCTTATGCTATCTGTGGGGTGAATTTAATTAACGAAATATTCTTTATTAATTTGATATAAGGCGTTTCGTTTACCATATATAATACAAATCTGAGATAGATGGTACATTCAATTCCCGAAATATCTCTAGTATGGGGAAGTCGTATGGTTTCTTAAGGTTGATTTTAATAACTATTATTTGAATTGTAATAATTGGTTGTAAAGAGGTTTTATGAGCCCCTTCCCACACAATCATGCCATGCTGCAATAAGGACTGGATTAAAGCATAATAGACCATTTTGATAGATTTCTTGTTTAATATGTTGCATATTTTACAGAAGAAATTAATAAGTTTTCTTATTTGTTCTACAGTGAGGTTGATATGGTCTTTCCATTTAACATTTTATCTATTAAGATTCCTAGATTTCTAAATTAAATTTGTGTTTTAGTTTAACACAGTCCGTATTACATGTTTTATCATTTTTACAATTTTTAGAACTAATGGTTATGTTAATTACATTTTTTGTCACATCCTCTTGTAGAGAGAAGGTAATATAATATTTTGTTTCCGTGTTGAGTGTTATTAAAATGCTATTGAACCATTTTTTGATAACCTTCATATCTTGACTGGCTGCGTTGGTAATCTCGTTCTATGTTTTTATTCGATAATTATTGTTGGGTAGTCAGCAAATAATATGATTTTACTTAAAGAAATAGTTAAAAATTTGATTCACATAATCAAAAACAAAATTAGTCCAATGACAAAAAGCAATTATTGTGTTTTGTAGTGTCTCTATTTCGAACATCCATGAATCTTTGATTTTGATTATTATTATTTCAATTTCTGTTTTGGCTTCTTTTAGGAGCTTTTGTACTGCCGGTTTTTTTAAGTTTCGTGAGTTTTTTTTTTTGGAAACATGGACCAGAATGTCTTAAATTTATGATTGTAAGCAGTTTACTTTTGAATTTTCCGTCCCGTGAAACGACTATTCATTGCGAGGCAACAAAACTCTATATCATCGCTGGAAATGCAAAAAGGCTTAAGTGAAACCTTGTTCAAAAATGAATAAAGTATACAGTTATGATCAAAAAAAAATCTGCATTGACTGCTCTGACTCTCGTTTGATTGACTTTTGCCACTTCAGCCATCTAAAATATATTTACCATTTGAGAGAAGACTTGACTTAAGCGACACAAGTTTGGCACTATTTTAGCTTTTTTTGCTTCAGGTAATTCAATGAGAGCATTGAGTTACCTGAGTTAACTTTTTTTTTCAAAATCCAAACAGGTACTGAAGACTTATGTATTTTACTGTAAAGCAAAACAAAAAACTTTTAGGTACCCTGGTGTAAACTTCTTAAAATGGCGCTTCAGACCTTCTGCCTTTCTGGCGACAATATAATGTTTATTTTTCTAGGAGCTCTTTGAAACTTCAATTTTTAATTTCACCAATATTTTTATAAAAAAGTGAATAAAATGAATCTTAATATGTACAAAATAAATAATATTTAATGTCTATCAAGATTTTTATCTTTCCTTCTCATTTACATTATTTGAGCTAACTATAATGTTGATAAATACATACATTTTCAGTTGACGAATATGACTTACATGAATATTACAAGGCATACGATAAAAAAAATATGCTTCCAAAGTAAATCCAAAAAAAATCGGTTCTCATTATTTCATTTATAAAAAAAAGTTAAATGACCCGAATCATTATATTTCTTATCCTTTTGTAAACCTTTTTCTTTGTAAGCTTTTCACTTGCTAGACTTTCTGAATAAATTTCAGTGTACTCATTCGATGATATCGAATTTACGGAAATAACAATTCCACCGACTTCTGACCCCATCTGGAGCCTGGGAACTTTAACAATAATACATTAAAACTTCTCGTCTCTATCCGTAGTCTCAATGCGTCACGTTTGAAGGGCAATATAAAGGATAGTAATTCAAAGAACCGAACAACTACATTCTACGTAGAAAAAATGCAATTCCATTTTGTATGGAGTTCTTTTAGAAACACGGGGGTTTTATTTATAGATTTTTATTCGGTATTTTTTGTTTTTATTTGCGGTTTTGGGATCATATTTGCCTATAAATGCAATTTTTTTTAGTGAAAGTATTTCAATTTTCTTAAATAAAATCCAAACGTTGGTGTAAAAAAATAAGTAGACAGATGAGGTTGTACAATACATCTTAATTATAATAATTATAAAAAAATGATAATTCATATATCCTCCGATTTAAAAAAAAGATTTGTCTAATATATGTACCTCGTTTAATGTGCTGACTCCGTCACGACTCTTCTCATTACACCATTTGCACCGTGGGTAGGCAGAGAGGATGGTATGCCACACAATTTTTTTTACACTTTTGCTACAGTCACGATCGAATATCGTCGTAATACTCCGATATTCCATTGGTATTCCGACTCAAGTACACATGAGTATTTCTTTAACCGTGTAGTCCCAGTTCTTCTCCCGTATGCTTGCTCGTTATATACTCTCTTGGCCCTCCCTTCTACGTTCATCCAATCTTCGCTTCGAAACCATCAAATCTTCTTTTTCTTAATATTCTTGAGTTCAAACGATTTTCCTTGTCGCGGCTTTCCGTTGTTCTGATGTCAACGTTTGGTATGTTTTTATGACCGGTCAAACAACTTACTTTAATAGTTCATAGAACGTGGATGGGCCGAGAAACGGCGGTGAACGGTGCCTTATAATATTTGAAGAACAAAGAACTAAAATGTGCCAACTGTTGAAAATATCCGATAAAAAAGTAAGTAATTTCAAAAAAAAATTACAGTTTTTTGTAATTAAGATCTATGTATCCAAATAATTGCAATTTTCAGAGGAATTACGTATTTTCTTTGGGCCAAATACTTTTATTTGTAACAAACAAACATGGGTATGGATGAACCGATCTAGAAGGACAAATTCCAATAAAATGAAGATTATATGACGTGTTTAGCAAAACAATAAAACGTTCATCGTTTCTAAAAGTGTCCTTTGTGTGCTTTACTGGACTCGAACATTCTACGGACTAGGGAAAGCTCGTTGAAGTTTTAAAGGAAATGTTGTGAAAGGAATAATAATGTTCTCATTATACATGAACATAATCATCGTTGAGCAGTTGTTATCCTGATATTGTATTCTCAAACGATTTCAGAGCTCTTTGACGAAAAGTATTGCATGTTGTTCTTGAGGATGTTTCGCACTTGAAAAGGGAATCAAAAATGGAAGGAACTAAATAAAAACTTGAAACGAGCTATTAAAAAGAAAAAACGAGCTATAAATATAATATTTCTGGAAGAAAGAACGTTTTTAAATTTGTCTCTAAATTATTTATGATGTATTAAAAGCCATATATATATATATATAGGTCAGCCGAGATGTGACGTATCCTACAAAAACACCCAAACGAGGTTGATAATTGCGAGGACTGTATAATGAAATGTTTGATCAAACAAAAGTGGATAAATCAACCAATAAAATATTTTTCCTTTACCAGGGGATGTTTTCATTTAGACTTTTAAACGTGTTAATTCCTGCTTAAATGTTACTCAAGTGTTGCTTAATTTATAGGAACATAACGTTACTTCCATACTGATAAATCCGTATATATGAAGCTACAATCAGTTCACATGATATTTTGTTATAATAATAAATATACTGTTTCAACCAATAAAATATTTTTTATCGTCCCCATATTAACCAATCAAAGAAAATAACAAACACACGCATAAATTATTCTTGTCAATGGAATCTCTAAACATTTTTGTTTGTGGAAGATTCACAATTAAATTCATAGAAGATATCATAAACAGAAAACTTAATTAGTATGATTTTAGTGGCAGCTTTTGGGCGAATGATTTTTTGAAAGATTACAAAAATGTATGATGGTAACTGTTTAAAATTGTGGATTGGTCCTCCATTAATAATATTTTGTATCACACTGAATTTATTTAATTATTATTTTTTGGAAAACCTTTTTGATTTAAACATTCCAAGCTTATAGTATTTGACCAGTCGCTACCTCCGGGGAAAGGATGTTGAATTTGTAAAGTCGATAAGTAGGCTGCCGTATCGGCCGTATGAACATCCGATAGAAGACATATCTGTCCAGTATACAAGTAGGTTGGATTCTATACTAATTACAAAATGATACAGGTTCAATCACACTCTACATGAAAATAAGGAACATGAATTTGAAACCACGTTCACGTTTCTCCACAACCGGCTGATTATTAGTTACATGAATATGTGAAAACGTTTTCCTCGCCTTTTTGAGTCCAATCGATCTTGTGAAATTGATAAGATGAAAATACCTCCATTTAACTGATTTTATACTGCACAAGAGTCCCAACTGCTCCCAACTATCTGGAGTCAGTGGGACTATGACATCCCCCATTGCGGTATGTTATGAAGCTGAAGTTAGTGGGGAGAAAAAATAGATGGGATAAAGGAATGAAAGGCTATTCAGTTCTGGTCACCATACACGACTAAAGCCATTTTAAGCAACGATTCTGAATGGTGGTCTTTAACCAAGGCGATACTTGGAGTATATACCGCTCCAACATGTCGATCAGTCAACTAAACAACCAGCGAAAGAAAGGCTTCAATTTGTTTGCAAACGAGCATTTTATTGACCGTTTGATAAAAATATGAAAACCTTGGGTCTCTGTTATTCAAATTTCACATACGAAGAGACCTAATTCCAGGCCACTCCTGAGCTGTAACTAGCGGGGAATTGGCTCCCAGTATGAAGTACTAGGAAAACATTTGCATTCGTTTACCTAGAGCGTGCCTCTACATAAACCTCTCTGAGAAAACATATTCTCCAGTAGGCAGAACACGTGTTGGTGTGTATCCGTATATGAACACGCCGCGAAAGTTGAGGCAGGAATCCGTAATAAAATCCCATTGTTTTGAAAAGGGTTCCCGTTGAATAATTCAGGCGCAGAGTGTTTATGGTTTGACTTGGTTTGCGCGCTTTTCAGCGGGCGCGAAATGTCTTTTAAATTGCTCTTTATTTGAGCACCTGATAGCTTTAACTGAAAAGGCTGTGTGGGTCGGAATGAAAATTTTAAGGAGGGTTTAAGGTAGAGCCATGAGAAGCGAAACGTTTTCGTAACTAGTTCATCGGTTTAATCTGAATTAGGGTTGAGCTGATACATAGCCTCTGCTGTTGCAATTTAGGAGTTAAAGATTAAAACAGACAAAGTAGGTCACTCAAATAATTTTAAGTGGAAAAAGGTTTCTAGGTTTCATGGACAAATTTAAAAAAAACTGAAAAACTGTTTATTTTATTTGGTTAGCCAGATTAAAAAATGGAAACATATTTGTTGTTATGTTATATAAATATATGATCGTGAGAGACAGGTGGTTAGTGAAGAGAATGATAAATTATTGGTAGTAGTTGTTTATAAAAAAAATATTGGTGAGAGAGTGAAGTTTTGACAACAATCCTCTTTTATGGCAGCGTGGAACTGGCGAGAATAAGGACGAGAGAAGACAGAACGTAGTAAAAATAAAACCCTTAAAGCTTCCGTGCGGTAAAATCATTAATGACAAATGCGAGAAATGAGATTATGACAGAAAGACATGGTATGATCAAGTGAATCAATTGCATCAGCTTGGTCTTGTTGGGAGCTGGCCTAGCAAAGCAGTATGCGTGAATTGAGATTATGATTTTTTTATAACCGGGTTTTTGGGTGTAAAAAGATTCAATAATCAGTGTAGGTGATTATTAGAAAACCTTAGTATCAACACTACCACTACCAGCCCACTGTTCTATGATGTCTAATAATAATAATATAGGTATAGCGCTAACGTAAGTATAACATTTTTTAAATGGTGATACATTCAAGCTCATCATATTTCCTCTTATCGCCTAAGTGCTCGTTTGTGTTCACATCGTCTTGTTTTCGGGAAGCTTTTGCAAGCGCCAGGTAAAAAAACTCATCAGAACATAATGCATAGAAATTTATGATGATACTGGTTTTACTACCCAACTTCGTCCAATATTTCAAAACGCTTCTTAACGAATATGTTTTTAGTAGAAACAATTTTTTTAAATGGTATGAAAATTATGGTGTAGTTTTAATTTTTTACCACTAAATGAATATTTCGCAGCTACATAATATTCATTTAGCGGTAAAAGGGCTGCGTCTGTTTTAGATTGGTTCAAATCGAAGCGAAGAGGTGGCACAACGGGCGTGGCGCGTTGTGCGCATACCAGTCACATTTCTGTCAATGCGTGACGCGCGGTGTCAGCAATGAAAGTGTTAATAACAATAGTTATTACTCTGTTTTAAACAACAAAAAAAAACAAAAACGGCGCTAGACAAAATATCCAAATACTGTTTTTATTATTATTACCCAGCTTTCAACACAAAATCAATGAAGTTGTTTAAATGATTTGTTATGCAAACACGTGCTAATACGATTGACACGTATAACCTCAGTAAGATAATGCTGATGGTTTGCACTGCATTTTTTCGACAAATAAACAAAACATGACTACGTTCTTTCTTTAAATCTCAAATATTTGGGGATTGTTTTGGTGGGTTGTCATGAATATTCATCCTCTGAAGTTTCGTTGTATGAGTGTGAAACGAGGTGTAGGTTATTTGAATTTATGATTTAGAAACCTTTATAACTTTATTGACCCGACCGGTTTCACTCTGTAGCAGGTATCTTCGGAGTGTTAAAATTAACATGGAAATAATATATAAAGGTTTAAAATTTTAAATTTGTATGAATATGGAATTCTACCCCGAATTATCAGTTTCAAAATAATTTTGAAAAACATGTAGGGAAGAGGTGGCATAAAGAGGCCTTTTTTTTTAAGTCCTTCATTTTTTGTTGTTGTGAAGACACATTTAACTAAAAATATGCTGTCAACAAAAAAATATACTTACTAAGCTTACATTTATTAATCAATGTTTTCGAAATTCTACTATTTTGGAGTTTTAAAAAACTTCGCAATTCGGCTGTTCCATAACCAGTGTGTAACGAAAGAGCCACATGAAGTATTGAAGGAGCCGGGTAAGTGGTACACATAAAATATGGCCTCCAAACTCATTGAATCAATGAATCATTGGTATGTACGAGTGTACAAGTTGATTCTATTTTTACGTAATGAACAATCAAACATAATAGTTTACATAGTTACGTGCGTAAATAGGTAAAATGAAAAAATGGAAAATAAACAATCGAATAACAAAAGTACAGAATAAAAAAACTTGTAAAGATCCTTAACGCCACAGAATTCATGATCCCATAATTACAAATTTTACATTTGAACCAGTTCACTTTTTTTTTATACCAAGTTTTTATTGCAGACCACACAAAATTATTACTTCCCTTCCCCCCCACTCTTGCTTATCTGCTTCGTTCTTAACTTGTTTCCCTGTGTCGTTCTTATTTCTTCTTGCAATGTAGGAGTGTAAAATCTCGTCATCAGAACTGTCTAAGGAATCAGTATTGTGAAAAAATATTATCATGGTAAGGTTTAAGAGCAAACACGGCATTTGAAGAGCCAGCTCCTTCA
Source organism: Drusus annulatus (assembly GCA_022651775.1). Lineage (NCBI taxonomy): Eukaryota > Metazoa > Arthropoda > Insecta > Trichoptera > Limnephilidae > Drusus > Drusus annulatus. Next base: position 173,423 of record JAGWCC010000396.1, on the reverse strand, counting down.
GTGTTGAGTCGACTAGCTCTTTTATAACATTCGCTAATAATATTAAATAACCTCAAAATCAAGCACACCATTGGGAATACAAAACTATTTTATTTGAAATTGTACACAAAACTCTGTTCACATTATATTAATTAATTCAGCAATATATTGAGCTTATCACAAATAATGTCATAAATCAACAAAGTTATAGTCAAAAACTTACTTCTTGGCGGCGAAAACTTCGAACTAACGCAACTTTTTATTTTATTTTTGGCATATGTGAAACGACAGCACATGATCTATAGAAGTATAGTATAGTATTAAAATATAAATTTATAGTACATACTGCCCAATGCGTTTGGGAGCTACCGGCCCTTTCATAACCTAGCCCTTACATGCCACTTCTCTCCTACCTAGGTATATACTGCATATGTCGTACCCCTAGTATAAAAAATATGTTTGAGATGAACTTAGTTTTTTATGGAATTATAAATGTCGTATAAAATATTCCGTTTGTCAATTTGTAGAAATGTAGAATATATGTATTTATGTTTTTTTTTATTTACTTACTCGTTGTTAGATGTAGCTTGACTTGACTATAAAAAAAAAGTTCTTATTTCAAATATAGAATAATGTCTGTTAAAATGCGTCATTAAGCTTAGTTACTTTATTAGGCAGGTAGGAATTTGAAAAGATAATTATTTTAATTTGATAATTTTCTGAACACATTCGTCGGTTCCCATTTTGAAAAGTTCAGGCTCGTATGTACGTAAGTACTCACAATGGCTTATTCACGGTTAATGATGTGTATTTTTGATACATTTTTAAGTGCTGTCATTGCTTCTAAAATGCGTAAAAATGGATTTAGGGTTTTTTTATCTAGGGATACGATGTGTATTTTTGTAATAATTATAGTAATATAGTAAATAACATAGGGCTCAGTCGGAGTCTGGGTAAAAGCGAAGCATCATCGGCATCTCAATAATTATTAAACGGTGGGATTGATAAAGGCTAATTGATTTATGTTATATTGGATCTCCTTATAGACGATAAAGTGATAAATTGAAGCAATTTGCAAAATAATATGAAGCTGATTTGTCAATTCATCGCTCTTCCCTGAAAATAACCGTTCATCAAAAATGCGAATATTTCAATTCAGTGAATTCATAAACGAGAGTTTGAATTCAAGAAGTATGGATTTTCTTGATTGCCCTCGTTTGTATTATTGAATAATACAGTTGATTATATCTTGAATTTGTACATTCGTACATTTAATTTTTTATTTTTTAATTATGCATTTTAGTTGTAATCAATGAGCTGATGGACGGATTCTGTCATCTTCCTAACGAAGTAGCAATATACATTCCTTATTTAATATCTGAAACTTAAGTATACACTAGGTTCATGTATACTTAAGGGTCAGCACCCAAAAATACACACTTTTTGGTTTTATAATACAAACAATGCTAAAAATGATTTCTCTATTAATTCCATTCCGGTATTTAGGGAAATGTCTAGGGTTTCCAGAGAATACGATTTTTAAACAGTAATTTTTAAATTATTTATAGTATTCATACTGGAATTTTAGGTAAAACGTTTGGAAATGACTAAGCTGGTTTTCAAATTGCACCCGTTAATGACATTTTAGTATGGTTTTTCATGGAATTTTAAAAATTACAACATAAAAAAATTATTCACCGGAAACCTTGGACACTTTCCTAACTGCCCTTGTAAAATTTACAAATAAATAATGTGCAGTATTTTTTGTATTAGAATGGTACAAAATAACGTTTAGCATTATTTTGGGTGCTGAGCCTTAAGCAGTAGAGGTGATTTTTTTTCACGAAAACGGCGCTTTAAAATTCAAGCAATTATTATTATTTTATTAAAACGGACGAAAAAGTTACCTTATTATGTCATAGATTTTCATAAATAATCACCTCCTGAATTTTCACGGGATGAGCGTCAAACACGACGACTATACTTTCGGATAATCTACATAATAAAACACCAAATACACTATAAATCACCAAATAGAGAAATAACATCGAAATTAACCCGGAAAATTGCGGTTTCATATTCATTTTCATTGGAACGAATGAAAACAAGAGGTTATTATATTTACGTATTAATTTTTGGAAATCAAAGTTGTTCACATATTCATTTTTGAAACCTCATTAACATTTTAATGGGAAATTTAAGCTGCTGGCGGACGTGGGCATAAGCTCGCGGGTAAGCGTAAGCGCTAAACCTTTAAACCAAAATTGGTAGAAATTGCAGGTCCTGTTTAGAAGTTTCAAACATCCCGCTGATCTTCGCTTTCCTCCCGTTCTCCTGATACTAAGGGCGAGGATGGCTCGGATAAAACCTAACAGGCTAGTTAACACGTACATTTTGATAATTTAACATTCCTGTTTCAACTTCCAGTGGAAAAGGTTTTTCATAAAATTGATTTATTTTAAATAAATGAAGTAAATTTTATTGAAAAAAATTTTCGAGCGAATATTAAAACACCTTGCTCGCATTAAACAATGGTACGTTAATTTGCAATAAAATATTATAAAAACACATTTTTTTAGTGGAGAAACATGGCACGTCTCAGAGTCGGTGCAATAGTTTAGTGTTAAGAACGTTTCGAGTTCATCCGATTACTCAACAACCATATTTATTTTCTATGTTTATAAATATTGTTTCAATCTCTGTCGGTAAAATAATAAAAACAGAGATCAAACTCTGATCACCAGAGTATTAGTCAAGTGTACAATGTACATTATAACAAGAGAGTTAGTGATGGGAAAAACTTCAAAGTTTCGTGAACCTTCACGAACTATAAGTTCTTTCAAATGAACCCTTCACGGTCAACGCTTCAATTGAACTAACGGTTCAATCGCTCGATTCGCACCGTAGTAGGAAGTGTAGCAAGTAGTGTAGGAACTTGAAACTTGAGTAACTGCTTCATCGTTTGTTTTTACAATCAGTTTACATTGCTTTACGAACTTCACACTACAAAAAAGTGCGGCGATTTGTCAGAAGAGTAAATTTGAAGCATTTGCACAGTGAGAAATGTGTAAAGTGTGAACTGCTGCAAAATGAAGTAGTTCGTACAGAGCGGTCACTTTGCTACAAGAGACCTCTTCATTTTTACTGATAAAAATCAAAAACATTTCACAGGGCACATGGACATGACGTGATATTTCCAAAAAGAACAAAGAGGCGTCAGAATCACCCTTCCACGCCATAAATAAGTCGGGGTTGTAAAATAAAATCAAAATGAGATTTCAATTTCAGAAGGTTCCAGGCGATTCATCATTGGTCGCTTCCGGTTCCTCCCCGGCAACCTCCGCCCGTCCCCTTCCCCACAAGGGTAATCTCGTAGCGGAAATGGACTATTTCCTAGAAGGGTGACTAATTCTGCACTTAGCTACACATGTTTCGGACTTAATTTGGACTGAAGTTAATTAGTAGAAATTTGCAGTAAGCAATTAAACAATTCATTTACATACCTACCGTTATATTTATTACGTTTTTCTTATTAATGCTGTAATAAGCGCCTTGCTTTGTAAGAAAAAAATAGCCTCATACTAACTAACTAACCATCACGCCGTTTTTCCACAGGGGTAGGCAGAGAGGACAGACCGCCATATAACTTTGTCTTGGCACATACTATTTGCTTCATTCACATTCATACATCGTTTTGAGCAATTCTGTATTTGAGTTTCAACTCCAGTTATATTCAAGAATTTATAAGTTTTTTAACAAAATTGTGATCAACGAAAAAAAAATAGTTACATCTAGTTATCATTCCATCCAATTGTTGATTTCCAAACGTATCTGAACAAAAGCGGAAACAAAGAAAGGTGTAGGCGGGCTAAGAAGGAACTTATGAATGAACGACCTTCTTTTTGTTCTACGGTTAGCAACATTATCAACTTATTAGTGAAAAAAATGCCAACTGCTATCCTCACATAAGAATTTTTTTATTTAACCGTTTTAAGGCTGCACATTTTTTCGGTATTATGCAAAAAAAATACAGATCATAATTATTCTATTAAAAAAAAATGTTTAGGAAAATAACTTATAACCGACAGCAATAATAAATTATTAACAGTTTTTTTTTTTAATTGATAACCAAAAACATTTGAATAAGTGTAATAATATATGTAAAATAAAATATTATTAGTTTTTGAGAACGTCTAAATAAAGACTCCAATTCCAAAATTCCACATTTTACTCCTCCTGTGAAAATATATAACAGGTTAGAAATGTACCTAATTCAAAAACGTTAAATAAATTATAACAGAATGCGGCGAAAGAACGTTTTTATTATTTTACAAGGTGATTATTTTTCCAATACGTTAAATTTATTTCGTTTTTGTTTAAAGTATGGGTTGTAGGTCACGGATCCGTATATAATTTACGAACTTACCAAAATCTTCACCTTTTTCATTGGCAAAATAATTATTCATACTTTTGTAGTCTAAATAGCACCGATCTGAAAAAGATTTGAACCAACCTTATATGAGCCAATAGATTGAAAATGTTGCCGCTTAGATGATTTCAACACAAAGAGTGAATGGACGAAGAATGAAATATCAGGAGAATATTTGTGATGAGCAATTGAAAGGAAGAAAGCGTCACAGGTGAACTATAAAGACACGGGCAGATCAAGGGAATCGATTAACTTAGTCGAGTCATGTCAACACTAATAGAAGAGTTTGTCTCGGACAATATTTGCATGGGAATGAAACAAACAGTTTATGCTAAGATGGAATTGTATAAATATTGCATTGTATTGTAAAAAATATGCCTTTAAAGGGTATTTTCAGCATCCTGTATTTAAGAGCAAGCAGCCAGCTTCGCCCTAAGGTTTCGCGTTATTTTTTGTGATGGAGAATGGAAAAAAATGCGTACCGTAATCCTAAATTGAACTCTATCATATTAAAATATGCGATGGAAATTTGTATGCTAAATTTACATCGGCCTTCTTAAAGCGATGACCTGAATGCCTGGGTTTTCCATCGAGCCTTCCCAGGGGCCGCCCGAATCACAATTTTACTACACACTTTATTGAATACATAACCTCACGTAGACAATACCACCATTTTTTATTTATTCATGAAAAACTGCCTTCGTTTTACAGTATGGAAGAATGCCCGCCGGTAAATTCTGTAGAATTCCAAAGCAAGGGTTAAAGGTTTATGGATAAACGTGACGTCATTTTTAAGATAAAAATATTGTAAATAAAATAGTGAGTAGTAAAAAGCTACCTACTTTTCCATGTTCATTAAACACGGCTTAGGAATATCTTGAATTCTTTCCCCATGTTTTATTGCGTAATTTTTTTGTAAGGTATAACGATCGACTTTCGTTTAGGATTTCCGTTTTTCATTTATATGTAGGTTAAAGGCAATTTTGCCACTGTGTACTCTGCACAAAGTGGCAAAAATTTCACCACAGGCAATTTTTCTTTTTCATTTTATGATGGTCATCATCATCATCATAAATATCACACGATGTATTATACACACTTAAGCACAACTACATTGGTATTGATTTAAATATATGTTCGTTTGGAAGTCAGATTTTTTTTAGAATTTTTCTTGTCGAATTTCAACTAATTTATGGGAGAAAAGGGGTTTCGGTTTTTTTTATGTACAAAGTTTAGGAATAGGAAACTATAAATACAAATGCCAAAGAGAACCCTTTTTTTATAAAATTAGAACAAACATGAGTTCCAAAATCTCATAAAATATTTTACTTCGAAACGGACTTATGTACAAATGTTAAAATATAGATTTGCTTTTCTCACACTTTGGTGACAAAGGTTTGCTTTTTGCATATCGAATTTCCAACCTCGAATTCTGGAAGGTCTGGAAGTGTCGGGTTTAAAAACGGAAACCAGGGTAAGGCAACATAAAATTTCATTGACTTTATTAGGAGTTCTTATTTTTTTGACATTAATTAAAAAAAAAAGTTTTATTCACAACTTGTTCTAGAGCTAAATATACTTTAAGAATTACGAGCGCCCTAGCAAAAGGGCTGTCCAAAGGACCATCGTTATGAAGATAATCGTTGATTGAAATGACTATTACTTTAATATACAGTCACTTCATCAAAATAGGCAAGTTTTTTCCAACCTTCTCTTCTCAATCTCCTATCTCACTTTCTACAGCTTCATAACTGACTCATTTGAGCAGTTGGAAATATGTATTTCCTCAATGTTTCCATTTCAACCCCTATCGCCAAGCAAGTGAATCCCATTAGTTGCCCTTTATTCGTATTTTGAGTGACTAAACATATATTTTTCAAAACATTTCACTGTCAAATCAACCACGTAATGTGGCAATTGGATATTCCCAAAATAGTAGAAGGCTATTTATTTAATTGTACATTTAGTTTGGACAAATTGAAAACCATTTTTCGCATACCACACTTTGTAAACCGAATTCCGAGTGAAACTCCCACTAAAACACAGCAATTTCCCTAAATATTGCCAATGCCTAAAATAATTTGCGCCCGCTGGCTTTATTAATTTTTTTCAATATCCAATATGAGAAAATTTCACCATGACGCGCAGAATTTTTCTGTAATTAAAAAGTTAATTAAATACGTAAATGAGTATTTGCAATGAAGATATGCCTTAAGCAATACCGTTGGTTGTATATTTCCTTAATTATTTGTTGTACGTGCGTAAAGCAAAACATATATTATAAGTGTTAGCAATAATTTTATGTAGCCTACATTCATTATCTCGGAGGAAACATTAAGTGTGATATATTAATGTATTACATTTAGATATGTAAATATTATTTGTACATACAACTTAACTCAAGTGAATGTGCTCTACTTAATCACCCGTGACATTCATATTTTCATAACAGCCGAATATTAGACCAATTGTTAGGCAGGTGGGATAGCAATGGGAGTAGAAAGAAATCAAAGAGAAATCTTTTAATATTTGAGTTAATGACATACCTAACTGCATAATGTGGAAATATTGGTTTGTAACCGAGTTCAAACATTCATATTCGCATTCAGGCATCACGGGTTCAATCTTCTCGTAACTGACTCCTCCATCATTGCACAATTAACAATCTCAAATGCTTTACTGGAATATGGAGAATAGTAATGTTATAATAATAATATAGGATAATATTAGTTATTCGTAACGCTAGAATAATTATCGTTCTGTTTTAGATTATATATAGAAGAAAAGAAACCATTATACTATTGGCACGATGTACTAATCTTATTGAAAAAGTGGTATTGGAAAATTATTATTAGAGTCCCAACTGCTCCCAACCGTCTAGAGCCAGTGAGACTATGGCATCACCAATTGGGGTACGCTGTGAGGCTGAAGGTAGTGGGGAGGGGAAGGATATGGGGTAGAGGAATGTTGGGAAGTACCTGGCTATTTAGATCTGGTCACCAAATACGAATAAAGCCATTTTAACAACGTTTCGATTCTGAATAGTGATCTTTCACTATTTGGAACGTGCCGCAAATAAACATTACACTAAATGTATATGAATTAAATTTGTTATGACACATATTAATTAAATTACAGTTATTGACGCACGCCGAGTTTGAACCCGCGACCTTTGGATTCATAGTCGAGCGTCTTACCGCTCGAACATAGAGGCCGTCAAATTCCTGCATTCTCTCAATCATTTTCTTCTCCGATTATGTTTATACACAAGAATAATGAGCTGCTTATTGGGGAGTTGGAATTTTCATTTTGTGTGTCATTTATTTTTGGAGAGAGAATAAAACGAGCTAAAATCATGAAACAATCGAAGACGATCCATTAAGTCCCCACGCAATATAAATCGGGACTGATTTATGGCAAACTGGAGACGTTAATGCCACTTTACTCCGAGGATCCGTCATTCGGTCCTAAATAATACAAACGACGTGACGGATTGGTGACTGTTCTGCAAATCGATTTAAATATATTCAACATACCTCTTTGGTAATAAGGTTATACTGCAGCGAACTGTATATTGAAGTGAATTACCAATTATGATATAAAAATTCAATTTTTACTTGATGTTTTTAAAAAGCACATTTATAATTCATTTATAGATGTCATTTATTATATCTTGAACTTTGTAGTGTTCAGAGGTGCTTTGCGTTGCAAACAAACATCATCCATAGATAGATTAACATGATGTTTTACCTTTTAAATACTTAGTTTTTCGCGTAAAATGAAAAGGCAATATTTTATGTAATACGGTCAGTGTGTGATTAATTGTTTTTTTTTAGTTTATTTTGAACAGGTTGCCCTCGAAAAATACTAAAAATTACAACACGCACGCACATTTTCACTAAGCGTAACTCGTTCCGAATAGGGACCCTGTCGGTACCCGCTGTAAGTTTTGAACTGGTTCCATCCAACTGATATTATAATTTATTTCTTTTTTTACAATAACTCCACACAGGAGGCCTTGAGGAAAACAATTTCCCTAAGGGCCTATGTTATCTTTGGGGATGCTGTGTGGAGGGTATAATAGGCATAACCTTACAGAATCAATACCTTCGTTTGAGATTTTTATAATTAATAGGGATAAGAGATCCGGAATGGAATGGACTGACACTTGTTCAGACACTTGGAAGCTATTGCAAATAAATGTCAATATCAAGCATAATTTTTTTGTATGAAGCAATTATTTTGTAGTTTGACATTGTTTAAAATAAAATAACATCTTGTTTTTAACTACGAATTTATTAAGATGAACGCCAACTGGTTACGCTTACATCAAGCTTCGTCAGGGCATATATAATAATAATATTTATTATTAATACTCAAATTTGTTAAATTAGTGTTTGACTCGCTATTCTTAAAGTTATATTTTTGCGATCAAAAATTGTGTGGAATTCATAATTACATTTTTTAATATTTTACGGCACCTTGTTTGTGAAATCTCCCTCAGGAGGAATATAAAATGCTGAGAAATAACTGAAAAACTTAGTCAAAAACTCTTTTTTTTTAAAATTGCATTAGAATCAAAGAGAACCTAATGAAATTAAAAATAAATGTTGACATGAGGCACTCATTTTGTGGTAAGACATAATTAAATTTTAAAATAAAGTAACTTTGTTTTAACACCACTATATTAGATACATATACCAACTGGTTTCGGCTCTACCTGAACCTTCTTCAGGTAGAGCCGAAACTGGTCGGTATATGTATGTAATAAAGTGGTGTCAAAACAAAGTTATTTTTCTTGATAATTAAAAAAAAATTAAAAATTATTAAATAAAAATAATGATTTTATGATAACGAATATGTTTAAGCGTCAAAACAACCGCGTCACTACCGTTCAACAATTATTCTTAGAGTAATTAAAATGTTTTTCATGCTAAAAAATACTAAAAAAAGGAAAAAAGTTCGCGTAGCATAATAATTACACAATCGAGAACGGATTACGATCCCTTATAAAAGTGACACCTCTCATATTCGAAGAAAATCTCCGCGGGGAGCTTTCGTCCGGTGAAGGGGAAATTCTGTCGCTCGGGTTGCATAACCTGCGCCGCAAGGTGAACGGGCCACCATAAATCATGGCGTGTCTCGTACACAGTAATAGACCTGTCAACGGAACACAGCCTCCGAGGATTATCACACCCTTCGCACCCCGCCCAGGGCCAAGGGGGTAGAAACTTAACATTATCTTCTCCGAATACGGTCCAGATATCACCGTGTAGGTATCCCAGCCCCCTCCTTCTTCGCCGCCCGAAAGGTTCAGATTCTCTGAAATCTTGGAAATTACTGGGAAAATAAGATCCCAGGGGACAATATTCTTATTTACCTGTTTGATTCAAGGTGATCATAATCATAATTTTCTAACTGTTCCAACAATAGCTCACAGGGATTATTATAAAAAAAGGATGTCTTCAATATCTTGATCAAATTATGAGGAACGAAAAATACAAGATTACCGAATTGATAATCCAGGGAAACATTGGTGGAAGACGTGGCAGAGGAAAACACCTTCGGATAACAAATTAGTATTAATACATAGATCTCAGGTGTATGTATCATATGTGTATCATAGGTATCATTTTGTGAACTCCTTTATCATGTTAAAAATATAGCAGAATATGTGTTAGTATAAAATCTGCAGAAGCAGAAACTCTCAAATGGTGAGCTTTGACGTCAAAAAATTTGCGTTGTTTTTTCAGTTCAAAATTTTCTAGGTCAACGCAATTGTATTCAGCTTAGAACTTTATTTCCTTTATGATATATAAAACACTTAAATATTATTTTAATCATTTAGGATAGGACAATACAGCATACAATGATGACTAAAATAGAAATGAGTATATTGTTACGTATTCTATGTGAGAAAAAAGATTTCGTCAAAAGAGTGTTGAAAGTATGCCAGATTGAAACTTTTACTAAATCACGTTTTTTTTAAATATACATATTTTTTTATCGGTAGCTGCTTTTTTATGTATGTTTTTGAAAAAATTTTTTTGAATATTTTCAACAATTACTAAAAATTATTTGTTTTTCAGAAAAACCCAAGAAGGTAAAAAAAGCTTTAGTAATTAACACATTAGCTATCTGCTCATTTAAAAAGAAGTAATTTTATAATTTAAAACTACTTCTCTAGATGCCCAGCGTAGCGTAATAATACGTATTCAGCATTGAGACGGGGTGTTCCGAGTTAATTCATAATAATTACTAAAATAATGTAGGTATATGTTATCATTAATATTATCATTAATAAAATTGTACTAGTTTTAGTATTTTATTGATTTTATCTTGCATAAGTTACCTTTAATGTATTATTGCATTAAACCTACAAGCTAGATAAGGGTTACTAAGAAATCTCTACCGATATGTCCTTGTGATCTTCCTATGTGACTAATTTGTTCATTTGCCTATTAGAAACTTGGGTATTAAAAGCAAGCTCACTGAACAGGATCAAAGCTTTTGTTGTACAGGAGATTACTGAAGATAACGTGTGTGACACGGGTCACAAACGAGTAGATGCTTAGGGAACAAAAATAGATAGATAGAGAGCTTCAGAAAAATGTAAAAGAAAGAAAAATGACACCTTGGAAACATCCTGTGGAGTAAAAAAGGCGTTGAAGAATGAGAAGTAGGTACTGTATGTGGGGGGAGAAGGACCTACAACGTTAAAGGTTTGGTTTTAAGGTGTGAAGAAGCTCTTCATGTTGTCTGCGAACTAGAAGAGAATTGGCAAGAAAGTCGCTAATATTCTTCATTATAAGGGTGCTCAGAACGTTTATTCTCTCATTGTTTAATCTCTCAATTACACCTTTTATTAATTGACTGACCGATTGAGGTGATTTCACTGATAACGAATAGCTTACCGTGGCTAAATGCTAAATAAGTATTATTATCATCGCCACAATTTTGAAAGACAAATAGTTATTTGACGATCTCCCTGGTCGAGTGGTTAAGAATCGAAGAGAAGAAGTTCGAATCCCAGAGTGTGCATATGAAATTTCAGTCAATTAACATGTGTTATTTCACAATAAAATAATATTTAATATATTTGCGACACGTTGCAGAGTAATGGATACTTTCAGTATCGCCCTGGTAAAATAGCAGCATTCAGAATCGAAAAGTTGCTTGAAATGGCTTTCGCCGTGTTTTGTGACCAGATCTGAATAGCCAACCTTCCTCTTTTCCATCTCCTTCCTTTCCCTACTGCCTTCAGCCTCACATTAGGGATGCCATATTCCTACTGACTCCGAACAATTAGAACAGTTGGGACTCTTGTGCGGTATTCATATTAGAATATATATACATTACTCATGGTCATGACTCATGACGTTTTTAAAATATGTGAAACAAAGATAAAATCTGGACTGACCTCTAAATTTGGTTTTAGTCATCATCGTGATAAACGGCACTACAACCCTTATGGACTTCTAACCTCTTCTGAAAAACATAACTTTTGGTGTCCCAAACTTTCTCCGGTCGAATCTTTTCTATTTTTGCTACTTTTGTCAGTATGTCTACTTTTTTTTTGTACCCTTTAACATTGAAAAATCATCCACAAAGAACGAGAGCTAGAGGAGAGTTATCTTAACCAGCATCTTACCTGTTATTTATTTTAACCATTAAGGGAAAACAGGTTATAGGTTAATACTGTCATCGTAAAGATTTATTTCATTGAAACCATTTAGATGTACATTTAAGTACAAAATGTGTTATTTCAAAACGACGTTTCCGAGTTTACAGTTTCAAAAACAGATTCCATCTATACAAGCTATTACTTTACGAGAGACGAAGAAATATTGGCTGCACAAGGGATGAAAGGGGGTTACATGCGTTTGTGAAATTCGTAAAACAGTATTTTTTTAATTAAAAGACAATGAACAGAAAATAAGAAAAATAAGAAAAATTGGAAACATTTTTTTTTTGTAAATATGCTCAAATACGATATTTTATAGTATTGAAAAAATGGAGCCACATATAGTATTGTGCGTACGTACGAGTGTGACATTTTCAAAATTGGAATTGATGTACATATGTGTTAAGTAAATTATCATAAATTACATAATTATTATAAAAAACGTATCTTTTCAAATCTAGACGTGCAATAGAGTACCACTTTTAAATTTATTTTGCCAGATGATTGTTTGTATTATTTGTTTAAATATGCATATTAAACAGTGGAAGTAGGCAATCACGGAAAGTGGTTACATACCGTGATTTTTCACGGGTAACAAACAACCAGTTAATAAAAAAATATGTAATGTTGTATGCATATAGAATGAGCAAATATTAGGCTATTCACCCCATAATTTAAAACACAGATTTAACTAGTCAATGCATCTACCTTACAAATGAGGAGCATTGAGAATGCATTTATAACGTAGTATACTCGTACGTATGACTCATTTACATTTAAAGCATACTTATAAAAACGTTAACGTAACAAAATAAATCTACGTAAGAAAAGTTGAAACAGTTACATCTTAAACTTTTATTAATTTGTCTGTTTTTCTAATGCAAATCGAGTGTATTTGGAAGTGTCGTTTCTCCACATTGTTTGGCTAGCAAACTTAGGCATAGAAGTTTGGACACCCGACAAATTTGACATCGTCAAAAATCGACAATTAGCGTCATTTTGATATTGGAATCGTAAAACTTCAAATAATCGCCCCGTTAACTGCAAACGCTCGGTCTGTTTCGGCGTTTGAATCATTTTAATCAGCAGTCAAACATGACAGCATGACCGTTATTCTTACACTGAAACCTAAGTGTCCTTGCCAAAAAGTGTGGATATTGTTTGAATATTATTAATATCGACTCGATAATTAAATACTTTTAAGTCTGTTGCACCCTTAATGCTAGATATAATCTCATATAGAGACCGAGTAAATCCGAAACATGTCTACTGGCAGCTGTCTTCCAGTGGTTTCCTCTCAAGCCTGCAGCCACGTACCGCCACAGGATTTTTTCAGAAAACTTCCATCCTCAAACAAAGTTCGGGAACATCTGCAGACAGAAGTTTCACCCCGCCTCTGGACTGTCGCAGGAAGTGACACCACTTCGTGCCTCGCCGCGAACTATTTCAATGCATTTGTCTCGCCAAAGTATTTTATTTTCAACACGTGTGGTTATAACACAATCAAATCACGTTATTTCTTTAAAATTACTTCAATGAAACGTATTAAAATATATAACCAGTACAGATTTAGTTAAGCATATTTTTTTTACTCTAAAAACGAATCTGATACTGATCGGTGTACGATTCAAACGTTGTTATTGAGCTTGCATCACTTTCTTACGTGATTGAATACTATATTTTTGTCTTTTTCACGTAAAGGAATCTTTCACGCATACAGTAACTTGTATCGGCCCACAATACATATATATATATACTCGTACATATACGAGTATAACGTGCCAAAACTAATAAATAACCTTTGATTAATGTTACACGTTGGGGGCAATATTGTTATCGAAACATAGCGTTGCATCTTGCATAAAATGGCTATGGTATGTTCAGTGACCAATTAAGTTCCATTCGGTTTTGCGGTGTAAATTTTGAAAAGGTTATGGTTTTGAAACAATTTTTTTTTTCAACAATTAAATTGATAGATCCAATTGTAAATATACAATTTGGAATTTTAATATGAAAAAAAGCTACTAAGTTAAAGTTGATGAGGAGGGGGAAAGGAATTGGGGATTTACGAGTGGAAATGGACTTAATTCATAATAAATGTTATGTATTTATAGCTAACCCTAAACCGGTATACATGGGTCAAAAACGACCTAAACAATACTTTCTACAGTTATTCACACATCTCGCTCCCGGTATTCTTCTGTTGTATACAACCCTGTAACAAAACCTTATTTCCGGATTTGCAAGTACGTACGTACTTCTTCAGGTCAGAGTTAACCCATATATACCTAAAACGTATTTATTTTTTCTTTGAAAATTGCAAAAATTGAATAGGAATAATTAGTGCAGTTGCTTTCAGCGTGTGACAGCAATACGCAAAAATCATTTGTAAGTACGGTAGATATTTCAAATCTTCGACTTTGTAATAATTTCAATTTTGTAATAAATACATTTTTTAATTTGTGGTTTTATTATACATTTTCCAGATGTATTCATTTTTTTTTATTTTGATAAAGAAATTATTTAGAATTTTAAATATTGTTCTAAAAAATATTTGATGTATGTGTCTATGTCTTTTTCAACAATAAAAGTGTCTTCTTCTTAACATCAGATTTATATTGAGTAAATTTTAATAATACGTTTTATATATAATATAATAAGACAATAAAGTCCCTTTTTTATATTCCAAAATAAAAGTTTCACACTAAATTATATACCTCTAATCTAATTAGATTCATGTACATGTGTAAAAATATGTATACTATTAAATTGTTAACAATTTTGAGAATAGCCACCGAATATTGTGAAAAATTAGTTAATTGAAAATAATGATGTTCCAATGGTTTTTGGAGAATCCGCTTGAATAGCCCTGTTAAAATAGTGGTTTGAATTTAGACAATATTTCGTGAAACCATCATATAACATTATTTTGAAATAAATATTTGCACACCCCACTACCAAAAAAGCCATCCACGTACATTAGTTTATTCAATATTCAATATATCCATAAGCATACACAAAACCAGACTTCACTTTGATCTATTCCAAACAACAACAAAAAGCTATTATTTCGTTTGTTATTAGTCGCATGAAAATTAAAAAAATTTCATATAAAGCTAAGAAATACGAGTATATACGGCAGATGTATAAATTTATTCACGGAGTGCAAACATTTATCAGATGAATGATTTTCGTATCCACATTTCAGTTTTAAATACATGTAATTCACTGAAATATCATAGACAATATCAATTTATTAATATAAAATTTTATAAACGTATCTTCGAAGTGAGAGAAAGTTTTCAAACTCGGCTATCGGGAAGGTTAAATCTCAACACCAACGAAGAACAACAGTATCTGAGTGCCTTCTTTGTAATTTTACTCTCTTTGCTGAATTAAAGTCTTGATCAATTATTTATGATGTACAATTCGCAAAAATCGTACACAATACACGAAATCCCGAGTCTTCTTTGTACTTATTGGAATAAAACTTAGTATGCGTTACATAAGATTCCAGAATTAGGTCAAAATATACAAAATAAAATAAAAAATTATGCTGATTCCTATTCCTCCCAAATGACACATTCGCTTATACCCAGCATGCTAAGTAGTACGGTATTAATCCATCAATTTTTTCCCCAAAAATTTATAATTTCGTATATAATTGACAAAAAATAATTTTAATTGTGAGGTTAAATCTAATTTTCAAGAGAAAAAAACTCTAATACGTATAAAAAAAAAATTACATTTTTAAAATTTAACTTGAAATTAATAATTTTATTTGTGAGTACAAACTTACCAGAGAAAAACTTTTCACATTTGGAAATAATAATACTTACCTAATAAAGTACCTACCAATAACATATTTAACAGACATTATTCTATATTTGAAATAAGTGAGTTAAAGCAACTTTGTTTTTTTCTTGACCAATCAAGTTACACCCTATGGCTTTTCACGGGCTTGTCTGAACAAGTTAATTTTTTTAAATATCAATTGGTTTTTTAGTAAACCTAAAAAAAATGTTTTAATGTGAATATTTAATAAAAAGTAATGATTATAAGAACATAGTAGTGAAATTTTTAATAACTTAGTTGTAAAAAAAAACGCTACATGTGTAATCATGTGAAAACAATGATTTCGTTGGCGCTTTATAGCTGACAGTAAAAATAAAAATAAAGTAACCATCCATACGATTTTGATTTGAAGGGTTTATATTATGGCTTCACTCAGTTAAGGGTCTAATCTCATTATGTTGTTTACGGCAATAATGTTTACTGTTAATAATGTTTACGCTTTACTACCAGAGCTCCGAGCCGTTAAGTTGATCCTTTGGCAGATTTTTCTGACCGTTCATTGGTTCTGCTGCAACACTGTGCTCAACATACTCCGACCTTCTCAATAAAAGAGACACAATGAAGCTACGGTAAGCCCGTTAAATCCTTGAAACTTTTTTCTTATTTCTTGAAATGAAACCAAATCTTGATCTCTGTACGGCCATTGCTCCACAGCTGTAATGAAATGAGAACTTTTTAATCGCGTTCTTTTATAAGGCATAAAGTCCCCAAATTACCCCACCAGAGAGTAGATTTGATCACGAACTGTGTAAGTGTTACTCGGAGTAAAATAAAGTGATCCCCACGCTCTGGTAGTTACGTGGATTCATAGTTTTGTCATAAAAAAAGTTGAACATCAATAAACTCAATCATGAAACTGACTGATTGCGAGTGGTTTTGCAACTTGCGTTGTTTATCAAATATGTATAATTATGTTTAAAAATAAAGCTAACAAAACATATATATGACGGACTCCATGGTCGAGTGGTAAGACGCTCGACTATGAATCCAAAGGTCGCAGGTTCAAGTCCGGCGTGCGCCAATAATTTTTATTTATTTAATACGTGTCATAACACATTTATTTCACATAAAATAATAAAAAATATATTTGTGGCACGTTCCTGAGTGGTAGATACTCTAAGTATCGCCCTAGTGAAAGACTACCATTCAGAATCGAAACGTTGCTTGAAATGGTTTCGGCCTTGTTTGGTGACTAGATCTGAATAGTCAGGTCCTTCCCAATCTTCCTCTAACCCATCTCGTTTCCCTCCCGACTACCTTCAGCCTAACAACGTACCCCAATCGGGGATGCCATAGTTCTAGTGGCTGCAGATGGTTGGGAGCAGTTGGGACTCTTGTGCGGTATTCACTATGAAATATACATATATATATATAAACGAGTATATATATATTCGTTTAAATATTTGTTACATTTTGTTACGGCGATGCATTCTTCAATCCCATTTTTCAGATCATTGATTTATTAAATAGAGGTATTCAGTTTAGATTATTTACTCGTAGATTTTATAGTGAATACCACACAAGAGTCCCAACTCCTCTCAACCGTCTGCAGCCAGTAAAACTATGGAATCTCTGATTGGGGTACGTTGTTAGGCTGAAGGTAGTGGGAAAGTACCTTGCTATTCAGATCTGGTCACCAAATACGGCTAAAGCCATTTTCAGCAACGTTTCGATTCTGAATGGTGGTCTTTCACCAGGGCGATACTTAGAGTATCTACCACATCTACATAATAATAATAACAGTGAACTTATATAGCGCAGTTTTTGTGATATTTCACCTCAAGTGCGCTTCATGCTAGATTAATTATGCTAATAAGATTAACTAACAAGGAGAAAATAATACATAATATGTATACAAATTAAAACTACGATCATACAAAATAATGATCGTTATCATAAATCACGAGAGAAAAGGTTCAGATATGGGTATAACAGTGTATGTGTACATCAACAGATTAAAAAACAATTTACCAGGAGCTAAGGGTATAAAAATTCAGATGAAATAAATGAATTCATATAAACACATTTGTCAAATCAAAGAAAAGGAAATATGATTGAGGACAGTTAATTTGTTGACATTTCCCTACATTAAAATCATCTTCTGTCTAACTAACTAACTAACTAACCATTCACGCCGTTTCCCCGTAGGGGTAGGCAGAGAGGACGGACCGCCATACAACTCTGTCTTGGCACACACTTCTTGCTTCATTTACATTCATACATCGTCTCATACATACTCTTCTGTTATTCTGACTCTTCACATGACCTGATTCAAGTATTTGATTTACTTGATCGTGCCATGTCTTTCTCGGGCGTCCTCGACTTCTTCTTCCATTCACTTTCGCATGTTGGCACTTAAAACATTAATATTCAAGTATTGTAAGTAAACGATTCTAAAAATGCAAACAGTGTAAATATAGCAAGTATAATGATAGAAGAAAGAAGAAAACCGAAACAAAGCAAATAAGGGACGTTTTCAAAGAAATTAAATTTTAATAAGTTATGTTTTGTATGTGGGATTTTTAAACAATTTGGTTTTTAAGACTCTAGTTTGAACTCTGCTAGGTTCTGTATGTTGGCAAGTTTTGTGGGAAGCTTATTCCAGATAACTGGACCAGATACACCAAAAGCGCGATCATAGTAAACAGGTTTATTTGATCGAGATGGTTCAATTAATCGAACAGCAGTATCTACGTCTGCTGACCTCAAAGTAAGTTGTCTACTATTTAAGGCTTATCGGACACACATGACAAATATTATCAATAAAAATCCACGTTCTCTTCGAATAGAAATAGGTAAAGCAACATGGTTGAAAATGGAAATGTAATTAATCGTTATCATGTCCCAAATATCTTTTAGAAGTAACGTCAAAATAAGAACCAAAATATTATACCATATTTTTTTCAGAATCATGTCCATATCAATATTTAAAATAATTAAGGGAAGATCATTATTGGCATTTTTTTATGTACACGCCAAAAACAATGCACAAAAGTATGAACAGGATATGCAAGTCCGGGAAATCTGAACAAAATCCGGATATATTGAAAACCTAATTATAACGCACAGATGACTTCGGAACATTATAACACGCTTTACTTGTTAACTCATCGGGCAACTTAACCATAACGCTTTACTAAATTATCCATAAAGTCATTAATCGAATTGCTCACGGATCAAATTTTCGTGGGGCTCTCCGATAATAGCTTTTTTGGCTTTAGGTTAACTGGGTGCATAGGCTGAATTTTTAATTTACAAGATAATTGCTAAAATTTCAAACCAATATAATTATAGGTACTTTTTACCATGTTATTTATGTTGAAGAGATTTTTTTAGTGCTAGTCTCAATATTTTTTGTCAGTCTATACAGAAATAAACTTTTTGTAATGTTTTCTATCAACATAGCTTACATCATTGACTCCATCAATATCATGTTTGACTTCGACTTGACATTATATTCCAACTGTACAGTTTCGTCCTATTTGTTATTGCTTCAATCGTGTGTGTGAGCTATCCTTTTTGTTATTGCTTCAATCATGTGTATGAGCTATCCTATTTGTTATTGCTTCAATAGTGTGTATGAGCTATCTTTTTTGTTATTGCTTCAATTGTGTGTATGAGCTAACCTATTTGTTATTGCTTCAATCGTGTGTATGAGCTATCCTTTTTGTTATTGCTTCAATCGTGTGTATGAGCTATCCTATTTGTTATTGCTTCAATCGTGTGTATGAGCTATCCTTTTTCTTATTGCTTCAATCGTGTGTATGAGCTCTCCTATTTGTTATTGCTTCAATCGTGTGTATGAGTTATCCTATTTGTTATTGCTTCAATCTTGTGTATGAGCTATCCTATTTGTTATTGCTTCAATCGTCTGTATGAGCTATCCTTTTTCTGTCGTTTCTATTTTTTTTCATGTCATGTTATTAATAAACAATAGTCTACAAACAAAATAAATAATAATATATTTCCGATGAAAGAAAATCACAAATGAAAATTGAATAATAACTTTGTATTAGACATTGTACATAAGTAAATTTTAATTTTATGACCGACCGGTTTCTCCACTTACCGTTCTCTTTTTTTATTTTATTTTATATTGTGTTTTCCCTCTGTATGTATGAGTATATATAACCAGATACTGTGTATTTTTTTATATAGCTTAATTTTGTACCCTGATGATGCTTAGACTAAGCGAAACCGGTCGGTCATACAAATAAAACTAAAAATTTGTGGTCTTATACAAAGTTATTATTTCATTTTTATTAAATACATTTTTTTTAATTTCTACCTTTCTCAACTATTTAGATAATTTTTGTGTCCTGGCGCTTTAAGTACCAAAGTCATTGATTACTGACTAAAGCCATTATGGTTATTAAAAACCTGAACCGTAGTTTCTGAAAAAAAACAAAACATTACATAACTAAAAGGCACCCAAGACGTCAAATCATTGTTGTTTATATAGTAATGGTTTCATTGGTAATGCCCTTTTGACTTTGGCACTTTTTTTAGTACATTTTTTTAAATGGCTTCGAACGTCGAAATAGCTGTCACGATAAAAAATTAAACAAACCAGCAGAACTTATTAGTAACATTTATTAAATTTGATTAATACTTAAACTTTAAAAAAAAAACTGTTTTAAATTACAAAATTTATCACTTAGCTACAGAATGAAAGCATTCTTTATCAGAAATCAAATACCCCACTTCTGCTGGAGTACTGTTTCGGGGAGAAAGATTCTTGATTTATCATGACAGAACAACGAAACACAATCCTGCAAATACTCGGAGATATGGTATCGTGTTGAGTGAGTGTACATTATGGGTGTAGTAGTCAGTTGATTTCAAATATATTTAACATTTATTGTTTTCTAGAAGCAAGATATTTTGTTAGGTGATCTCAAATATTTCATACGTTTCCTAGAAGCAAGATAAGTTAAATTAGTATCAACATCAGTGCTATATTTTTAGTGACTATTAATTTGCTGCAAAGAAAAGCAAATGTTATAAGTGATGTAATTGCATTTTTTCCATACATAATTATTAAATATGGGGCAGTGAAACAAAAAACCTTTATTTCGAAACTTTGACAACCAGGACAGGGCCAAAAGAAGATATTGTGTAATACGAGTAGTATTGGGAAAAGTTCTGAGCGCTATCAGAAAGCGCAACTTTTGAAAACCCTCACGCATACAAATTCGAAAAATGAAAAATGTCTGGACCTAATGAGACTATGGCATCCCTAATAGAGGTATTTTGTGTGACTACAGGTAGAAGAAAGGGGGCGGAGATGGGGAAGAGAAACGTTGGGAAGTACCTGGCAATTTAGATCTGGTGATCAAACACGGCTAAAGCCATTTCAAGCAACTTTTCGATTTTGAATGGTGGTCTTTCACCTGCGTGATATTTGGAGTATCTACCACTCCGAAACGTGCCGCAAGTATACTAAATACGGTTTTACATTGATTAAATGTGTACCAACATTAGTTTATTAGCGCACGCCGGGATTTAAATCCGCAACCTATGGATTCGTAGTCAAACGTCTTAACCACTCAATCACGGAGGCCCTATTCCCTAAGGCTGTGGTACTGGCCTGCACACTATCCAGCCACCTAAGCTTAGGGATTCCTACACCCCTTTGTTGTGCAGGTTTATTATGCAGGAACCTATTAGGTGGTTGACTTTCCTCCATTAAAAACCCTCAATTAGGTCCTTAAATATTTCGCATCAAGCACATTTAGCATGGCGTACCAGTTACCCTAAAAATTAATTTGAGAAGGTGGAACCTACAATTATTTAATAAGACAATATTTTCACAAGATTCGTTTTAAGTAAACCACTTAACAAATCACTGCAAGAACAGAATTCTTTAATAAAGGCAATCTCGTCAGGTTATTTGTTAACTTTTGTATCTCATTTTCGCTATTGTAATTTCCGGCTCTTTTAAGAGCTTCTTGAAATTTTCCTTCAAATAATAAAATAACCACCTCGGAGTAGCCCAAATCTTATGTTTTGGGCATTATCTTGTCATTGTCATTGAATAGAACGAGAGTTTATAATTGTATATCAGTTATCCTTCTCTGGGATTTAGTCTTATATATAAGATTGTTCACGTTCAATAAGTTCAAATCCTTTTAACGGTTTACGACGAGTTTATTAGAAACACGGGAGATTGGCGATTCATGGAAAAGTTCAGAGAGCCAATCTATCTAGCCATGGAATTGGCACGTTTCAAACTAAGTAAGGTGTATGCAGCAAAATAAAATTTCTCAAGGCAAATGTATGGTAAACTGTGTAAGATCGAGTCAGGAGATGTAAACATGTAACAAAAAAGGAAGCGTCAGGAGATATTATTATGCACAAATCAATGAAGACGTCAATAACACATCATGGAAGACACGAAACGATCAAGTGAACCAAACACCATCTAGAGTTGGATTTATTATTTAAGTATTAATTTAATGAAATGAAAACATAAATTTATATAAGACCACGGATATTGATTAAATTTTTATGACCAACCGGTTCCTCTTAGCAAAGCATCGTCAGGGTACAAAATTAAACTAAACAAAAAATACAAATTATGCGGTTATATATACATACAGAGGGACAACAAAATATAAATATTAGTAAGTTCTGCTGCTTTGTTTAATATTTTATCGTTACAGCTATTTCGACATTCGAAGATATTGAACAAAATTGTATTAAAAAAAGTGCCAAAGTCAAAAGTTCATTACCAACGTAACCATTACTATTTTAACATTTATAAAAGGCATCTGATTAGACGTCTTGGGTGCCTTTTAGTTGCGTAATTTTTTAAAGGCGTGTTGTTATTTCAGAAACTACGGTTCAAACTTTTCAGAACCATAATAGCTTTAGTCGGTAATCGGTGACTTTGGGACTTAAAGTGATAGGATACAAAAGTCATCTGAATAGTTGAGAAAGGTAGAAATTAAAAAAAATATATTCAATAAAACAAAAATACTTTGTATAACACCACATATTTTAATTTATTCTTTATGACCGAACAGCTTCGCTTAGCCTCATCGTCAGGGTACAAAATTAAACTAAACATAAAATACAAAGTGTGTGGTTATATACACTCATACATACAGAGGGAGAACACAATTTAAAATAAAATAAAAGAACAGTAAGTAGAGAAACCGGTCGGTGAAAAAAAAAGTTAAATCTATAGTCTTGTACAAAGTTATTATTTCATTTGCATTAAATATGTCAAACCACAAAGTGATTGCATATTTAATGAATGCAAATATTATGTTAATCATATTTTCTAAAATATTGTTAACACAATCTTACTTAGATTTTGAAAAGTGCAGTACAGTGCATTACACCTGCATTATTACAAAAGCCAAGCACTGTACGCTTTTGCAAATGCTCATCCTTGTGTACAATAAATTGGTGTGTCGCAGGCATAAAATAAACCCCTTCATTGGCCTTCTGGGGAACCGCAGAGCCGAGAAACTTCCAGTTACCTGTTAGTTGTTACCCACAAACTTTGTACAGTGAAAACTGCATTATGTGGAAATCCTTTGTGATGAATGTACAGGAAAACCGCTCTATTTTCTACACCACCTTACGAAGACCGGTATAAGACCTGTCTCGCTAGTCAGAACTGCGTAAAATATGAATTATAAAAAGAATGCTGTTTTAGTGCGAATATTTGGCATTAAAATTAATTTAATCATTCAATAGAATTATGTTAGTTAAAAGAAAATTTTTATGTTGAAGTACCTATAAAATTTGCACCTCATTTCAAAGACAATAACACTCTCAGTGTCGCCCTTATGAGAGACCACTATTCCACTTGTGAAACATTAGAAGAATTTGTTTTAACTATATTTAGTGGTTAGATCAGAATAGTCAGGTACTTCACAATCTCCTACTTCCCCCTTTCTTTCTGACCACTTTCTTAAGCCTCGCAACAACATGTTCAACAAATTTAATTCAATTGAATTATTTAAAAATTAAAAACATGCTTCAAATTTTCCAAAATATAGCAATGAGAATTATATAGATACTCAAAAGTAACTAAAATGTCAGAGGAACTAAACTGACTAACGTTGAAACAGATGCAAACATTAAACATATTGATGTTTATACATAAAATAAAAAACAACTTGTTACCAATTTTTTTTTCTAAAAAAAATTATCTATGATGTTGATATTCACAAACATAATACAAGGGCATGCAAAGAAATCGGACCACTAGAAAAGAATAAAGCCAACACACAAAATAACTTAAAGGGATGAAATTTTATAATGCGCTGACGGAAACCATAAAAATTATGCCAATCAATAAATTCAAAATAGCCTGTGAGAACTATTTAAAATACATATAATTCAAAATAATAAGCAGTAAATAAATTTAAAAATTATTAAGTCAAAACAAAAATGAAATAATTAGATACTTTGTAAACTTTAATGTATAAGTAACTAATATAAAATAAATAAAACTAAAATAATACCGTTCACTGGTTCCGAGCAGTTAGCTTGCGTAATGTCACATATAAAAACCATGACCTTGAGTGGAAACTCTATGTTAATATGTTATGGCGAGGAGCAATATTGATTCCAGCCTTTCAACTCAATCAAATAGGTGGACCATAACACTACGCATATGGACTTATTTTCCGGAAAACGTTTCTTCTGTTCTATCCTTCAATATTTATATATTATACTTATATATATACTTATATATCGACTGTTTCAATAGCGTTCCTCTACATTTTTTGCAATTAAATTTAGGCCTTAGTAATAACATAGCGGTCATGTTTTCATGCTTGTCACCTGATTATAATTTGATCAAATTCTGAAACACCCCGATAATCGGTGGTTAACGGGGGTGATTATCTGAAGTGATAACGGGGAAAAAATCATAATGGCACTAATCATCGATTTGCGACAGTGAAATCTGACAGTTGTTCAAATCACTAGGCCTAAGTGTGCTTGTAAAAAAAAAAGTGGAATAACGCCTTTGACCATAACACAGTTGATATGATTCTGTTGATGTTTTAAATACCTATTGCCGATAAAGCAACACTATTTTTAATCACGCCTCCTTAATTTAACGGATTTTAATTTTAACGGATTTTAATTAAAATTAAAATCCGAAATAAATAAAAATACAAGCGGAATTTCTGCGACAGACCTTAAAAAGAAAAGACCATGCATGATCATCAAAGGTGTAGGAGAGGAGTATAATGAAGAAAATTTTCTGAAAGACCTTTTTCTACAAAACGATGAATTAAGCGATACCCCAAATGAATCTATTAAAGTAACAAAAATTCTAAAAAATAGAAAAAGTGATCAATTAAAAAATATTATCATTGAAACAACGGGCACAATCCGAAAAATACTACTCAATAAGCAAAGGGTTAATATAGGTTTTGTCAGAGCCCATATTGAAGACTGCAATCCTTTGATGCAGTGTTATCACTGCCTGGGATTCGGTCATACATCACTCAAATGTCTGAACAAGATGAACAAGCCCAGGTGCATACACTGTGGTCAAAATCACAAATTTATAGAATGTGAAAAAAATAAGGAAAACGCCAAGTGCTACAACTGTGATAAAAATAATCAATTATTTGGAACAAAAAATAACACTGCACACAGTGCAAACAGTGAAAGCTGCACTTATCTTAAAAGAATGTCCATCATTGCTCAGCAGAGAATAGACTTCGAATAAATTATGGATAATTTTCTAACAGATGAAATTGATAAATCAACTAGCCTTTCGCAATATATCTGTGAAGATGCCAATCAGTGTAATAGAATAATTAATACATTTCCAAATACATTTACTGTTTTACATCAAAATATTCGAAGCATTAAAAAAACCTAGATGAATTTTTGGTAACTCTGAACCTTCTTGAAATCTTACCGGACCTTATTGTGTTAACAGAAGCGCATATAAATACAAATAATGTGAATATTCAATATGACATACCTAACTACTCATATCACTCATCTACAATTAATATTAACAAGAACAGTGGCATAGCAATGTTCATACTAAATAAATACAAAAATGTAACAATAACAGAAATCGCAATACAACAAACAAACTGCCTAAAAGTGCGTCTCAAAATCAACAAGTGTATTTTTCATATTATAGCTATATACCGGACTCACGGATCGGACCCGTATAATTATATTAAAAGCATAGAGCAATTACTACTTAATTTAAAAGACACTTGCAATATCATTATTGGTGATATTAATATAAATATAGAAGACAATGTATGTAGCAAAGTAAAAGAAGATTATATAAATGTAATGACTTTATTAAATTATAAGTCGTATATAAATAGTGCTACACGTAATGTCCCTGGACAAACCCCTTCCTGTATTGATCACATATGGTGTAATTCAAATAACACAGAAAAAACATTATCAATATTATGGAAAACCAGTATAACTGATCACCACACTTGTTTATTTGCTTACAATATTAGTCAAATGAAAAATGACCTTAAAAAAATTGACGATACAAAATTTTTTTTTAAATATTTAAACCTGGAAACTTTAGGATCAAATCTAAAAATCGAAAATTGGAAATCAATATTTGAATCAGAAAATCCTAATACATGTGCGGAAAATTTCGAAATGACTTTCCTTAAACATATAAATGTATGCACAAAAGTTTACGCTTCTAAACCAAAGTCCAAATATAGATTAATTAAACCATGGATAACACATGGATTAGTCATATCAATAAGAAATAAAGAAAAATATTATCACCAGTCCAAAAAATTCCCAAATGATGAAAAAATTACAACATTTTACAAGAAATATCGAAATAAACTTACGCTCTTAATTAGACTCACAAAAGAAAAGTACTTTCGTGACAAAATAAAAGATGTTGGTCAAGACAGCAAAGCATTTTGGAAAATCATTAATACAATAACCAATAAAAGAAAAAAACAAAAATTCCAAAAAGAAATTTTTCACGAAGGAATCATTGACACCGAAAATAACCCACAACTTTGTGGTAATATTTTCAATGAATATTTCGTAAATGTCGGTGAAAATCTAGCTAAAAATATTAAAGTAGATAGTAAGAGAACTAATCAACAAGAGACGATTTCAATAAATAAAGAAGGTTTTGACACTTTCACCCCAGTTACTGATGAAGATGTTGAGAAAACTATAATTAGTCTAAGAGGATCAGCAAGCCCGGGTTATGACAACATAACTGTAACAACATTAAAAGCAGTTCGCAAGGAAATAAGCAAACCTATTGCTCATATAATAAATACAAGCTTAAACAAAGGTATCTTCCCGAACAATTATAAGAAAACTATTGTCACCCCGGTATTTAAATCTGGTGACGAAGAAAATGTATCCAACTACAGACCAATAGCACTCACATCTAACATAGCAAAAATTTATGAAAAAATTGTTAAGAAACAACTAAACAGATACATAATAAAAAATAAGATAATGAGCCCCTGCCAATTTGGTTTTAGAGACAATTTAAGCACACAGGATGCTATTGCTAAATTGACAAAAACAATAATGACGACTTTAGATAATGGAGAAAAGTGTATTGGCATATTTATTAACCTCCGCAAGGCATTTGATAGCATATCGCATTCCAAGTTAAGCAAAAAACTTTCACAAATCGGAATCGACGGAACAGTTATATCATGGTTTAAAAGTTATCTCAAAGATAGAAACCAATATGTCAAAATCAATAATTCTTTAAGTGAACCCAAAACCACATCATTTGGTATACCACAAGGAACAGTCATCGGTCCTATCCTCTTCATTATTTATGTTAACAAAATGTTCAGCCTCCCCATAGCTGGTAGCATAATATCTTATGCAGATGACACAGTACTCATCACAAAAGGAAAGTCATGGGAGGAAACAATGATGAGAGCAAACACCAACATAAATATATTAAAATCATGGCTCGACCAAAACTGTTTGTCACTAAATACTGAAAAAACATATTTCATCCCGTTCTCTATAAAAGATAAAAGTACCCATTACAATATAATTATTAAAATTCATTCATCAGAATGTGAGAATAGAAAAGAATGCAACGATATAAATTGTTTACGCATAACAGGCAAAAATAGTATTAAATATCTTGGTGTTATAGTTGACAAAAATTTAAAATGGAACGAACAAGTCAGAAATACAGTTACGAGACTAAGAAAACTTATATATATATTTATCAGATTGAGAAACATCTTATCATTAAATATGATCAAAACCATATATTTCTCACTTGCTCAATCTATTCTCCAATATGGTATTATCGGATGGGGAGGGACCTTCAAAACCAACCTCTCGCCTGTAGAAAAAGCACAAAGATTAATTATTAAAGTTATACTACGCAAACCATCGTTCTTTCCTACTATGGAACTGTTTAACAAATTTAAAGTCCTTAGTTTAAATAATATTTTCAAAAAGAATGCGTTGTTACAAACCCACAAAGACCATTTCAATTCAACAATTTCCACCAAAATTAGTGTCCGACCAAGATCAATTGGCAACATAGAAATCCCTAGTTTTAAAACGAGTGCCTCACAACACCATTACTCTTATCAAGGTATCAAATTTTTTAATGCTCTCCCGTTGAAAATTAAATTGGAAAAAAATTATGTAACTTTTAAATCAAATATCAAAAAATATTGGAAAACTCCACCAGTAAACACGTTTTCTAAATAATTAAAAATGAAAATATATATATATATTTTTTTATATTTATATATATATATATTATATATTATATATATAATAATAGTAATAATTTTAAAAAAAAAAATAAAAAAAAAAAAATTAATACAGTTTAGACACAACCTCAAAATTTCATTAATCTTTTTTTCGAAAATGAACCGAACTCTCTATTTGTACATTTATTGATTTAAATTGTTTTGTATAATTTTGTGATCTACCTTCATGTACGAGTATTTACAACATGATAACGTTGCTCCCCAACCCAAACACGAGAATTGATTTCTCTCCTGGGCTGGGTATTCTTGTTAAAAATGTATACATATCTGTAATAGTTTAAAGAAATATTATATACTGTTTATTTTATATAAATAAAAATTATTAAAAAAAAAAAAAAAAAAAAAATATTCTCTAATTTAATTTCTATTCTTAATGTGTTTACTAATTATTATTTGTATTAAATAATATTTGTATTCATTTTAAAATGATAGATTGGGTACTGAACCATTCTCACAGTCCTGCTAGAATAAAAGCTCTAATGAATAAATACGACATTTCGTAGATAAAATAAGCACCAGCTTCAATATTTATTTCAAATACAAAAAAAATTAAATGTTTACCTGATTAGTTTTCATTTGAAGCCTTCCACTAATATCCCATTCAACAACTTTATATGCTTCGCTTATTACTATCGGAGTAACATTTAATATTTATCGGAGTACCTACAAAACCAAATAGTTGGGTTTTTTTATATTAAAGCACAAGAGGTTCTTTAAAATCATTTATTCGAATAATAAAAATTAATATATGTACCTACTTAGATTAAAATTTATTGATATACACCAATTAAAGATTTTATTGAAAATACTGCGTCTATGGTGGTAGCAAATGTACCATTTTTCCGAACAAAACAGAAATATTTTGCTGGGTTTTAAGCCAACAATCTTAATTAGGTGTTCGTCTTACATTTGACAAGAAAAAAATGGTAGAAATTGTAATTACTCTACTATTGAGCTACGTAGATATGCATACTTGTATATTCTTTCTCAGATAACTATTTTTAGGAGTGTCTGTAAAATTCGGGAATGCTTTTAAAATTCATGACCCTCCCCCACGCACGGCATTCTGATAAATAAATATAAAAGGACCCATTGCGCGAAATCTTTATTAAAATAACACGTCGATAAATAATCATTTTATCACCTCCATGAGACTTGCAAACTCCAAAAAATTTGCAAAATCAATACCAGAACAATTTCAGTTTCTTCGCAACAAAATAAGTATCAGTTTGTTTAATTTAAAATATGTAATAGATTAAAATATTGCGTCAAACATTTTTTTTTTATATTTGTATTTTTAGTGCCCCGAAGTTGTCAGAATAGTGATGAAACTAGTACGCAACAAAAAATAATAAAAATAAATAACAAATTTTATGAAACCAAATTATTTATAAATCGATTAACATTCATTATTTTACATTCCGAAATCTTAGCCTGGTGAGATCGTTTTGTGGTAATTAGCAACTTAAGTATTTGAAGGATGAATAGTATATGATATGATTAAAATATAGGACATATAATGCAAAACCAGAATAAAACTTAACACATGTTTAATGGCCAGCGTGATGTAGGTACTGCATCTGTTTCATTGTGAAAGCTAAGCCAACACGATGTTCTTATAGTTTTTGTGATTCTGCAACTTTACAATTTTCCATCTGTAAAAGAAGGACGCGTGGTGCGAAATCAATGCCAGGATAAAATATTAACATGAATTTGTGACCAACATAGTGTTATATGCCTTCATTATCGTCCTGGTAAGAGAATACCAGTCAGATTTATAACATTTCTTGAAATGGCTTTGATTGTGTTTGTTATCCAAACTGAATAGGCAGGTAACCCCCTAACCGTTCATCTTCCCCGCCACTTATTTTACCCCAAGGCTCCGGGCAGTTACGGCCCTCGTGTCAATCAAATGAGACAAAATTTATAACACCCCAACCTTAGCAACTTTCAACAAACAAAAAATCTTATGAATAGTGTGTCTTAGGTAACTATGTGTTGAAGCTTTTACGAGCAGTTGATAAGATAAAAAGAAAGAACGGTTAAAGTTTCTCCGTCCCAGAAGAAGCGGTAAGTAAAGCTTGTGGGAATTTTCTGGCACTTCACGCTTCTAGGAGTTTTTAAAATATTAGAAACAGCAAATGAAAGTCCGCACCATTAAGTTAATTGCTGTGCGCGGAGCATTGTAATCCTCGGAATGCCAGATGGTTTATACCGCCCGTTTATTTATGAATTCAAAAACTAATTATTTTGAGAAATTTCAAAAATGTCTCCGGGACTGCTGCAAGAGAATTCAAAAATTTGAGTTTAAAAATATATGAATTTGAGATTTTGTATTATTATGAGAAAACAAGGAACTAAAAATACCATTCATTTTTGCAATAATTATTTTTGGCCTGGTATAAAATATTATCTTCTTCAATCTATATGGTGCTTTTTGACACTATCTTTCAAAATACGTACTTTCCAAATATTTTTGATATCCTCTTTGTCATATATATTAACAAAAATGACGGTATAAAATATATTTTTTACTTCTATTCTGGTGGTGCATTGATATGACTTTATACTCTTTCACATTTACCCTTATTTAAAATATCACATTTTCAACTTTCTTGAACTATATAAAGAAACACATACTCAATATCACTCGAACGAATTTAACTTCTACATTTCTTTGCGTAAAGTTTGCTTAGAAAGACCTTGAATTTCTAAGGAAAACTTTTAAAGAATCGATAAACTGGCGTCTTTATAATGTAAAGCCGTCACAAACTCCCATACTAAATCAATTAAAAGTTGAAACGAAAGAAGAAAATGTAGTCAACAATAGTTGAAAATTAAGTTCTCTCAAGAAAATGTAAAATTCCCTTTTTATTGTAGAAACACGCTTGATCTCGATAGTGGTTTAAAAACCCATTAAACTCACGAAACAAATGTTATAATGACAAAACATAATAAATTCAGTTCGGTAAAATGTTTATAATCTGTTTTATCATAATTTTAAAAAATAATTATTTTTCTACCTCAAGAATTTTTAAAAGAAAAGCAGCCTTAATCTCTCAAACTAAAGACTATTTGAAAACCCAAAGCAGTTATTTTTAATTGCTCAAACGATTAATGATCCAATTAGTTTCGTAGTGAAATTCGATCAATATTAACGGTGTTAATCATTAACAAAAGTATACCGAGATATTTTGATTTTATTCATCGTAGATACATTCATATTTTCTCAATAACAAACACCAAAAATAATGGCTGACACAACTCAAAAATTTTATTTTTTCAAATAGAGAAGGTACGGTGTTACGCAACAATAGTGTTTTTGATAAGAAAACATTTTTTTGTTATGTGACACATATTATCGAAATTCTAACAGTATGTACAAATTTTGTTTTTTTTTTCATAATACTAATAAAAAATCAATCGATTACCAATAATTATTAAGTCTTCTCTAAAGCCGCTTGTGGGAAAATAATCTTAAAGACGCGTTACATTCAATCGAACAAAATCATATTTAAGATACTAATCTAACACAGGCATAATATTATTATTACATTTTATTCCTACTCGTATTAAAACATTTGAAAAAATATTTATAATCTACAAAAACCCGTCTGATTGAGTTGAATAAGATGAGAGGTATTGTTTGCAATACGACTCAATCATTTATTGGTAATATTGTTAAAAGATAAATTATCTACATTCTTATATCACAGTGAGCTAATTGGAAAAGGAAGGTGAAATCAAGAAGTCAAAACG
This sequence comes from Drusus annulatus, assembly GCA_022651775.1. Taxonomy (NCBI): domain Eukaryota; kingdom Metazoa; phylum Arthropoda; class Insecta; order Trichoptera; family Limnephilidae; genus Drusus; species Drusus annulatus. The sequence goes on along the minus strand of JAGWCC010000396.1, from coordinate 140,950 downwards.
GAAATTTTAACCTTCACAGAAAGACATATTACAATTATTACTGCGCATATCCTTGAAGAAGATTTAACCTAAGTATCAATGCCCATGTTTTATTTTTTTATTAGAAAGTTCATCAGCGACAGAAGACGAGAGAAAGTATTCAGTATGACTTATAATTTTTTTGTATTTTTAACTGTTTTCTGTGAACGGCTGAATAAATTATCTGAGGTTTTAACAAGAATTCCAACAAATAATACTTGTTTCACATCATACTCAATTCGAATTCACGATCAATGAGAACTGGGAACATGGATTAACCATTGCGATGATAATTCATAGAGTTTGTTGCTCACAAAACCGCTGTTCAATTTATGAAATTAATTGAATTTTGTCATTGCCAAATAATTGGAAATAATTTCACAGTTTGGGCATACGCTGCTGTTTTGTACCGAAAACTTGATTATTGAAATATTGATTAGATATTAAAACCCCCTAGCATAATTTTCAATCTCCTAAAATATAACATACAAAAATGAGATAATATTATTTAAGTTATCCAATAATATTGTATGGTGGGAACAAAATGCGTCAATCTACAAAATTAAGGAGCTCCATTACGAAAAATAAATATTTACTCATCTCAACAATTTTTAATGAAAACTGTTTGTTAGCATTGAAGGCTGAATAATCTTTGGAAGCTTTATAATGACAGCTTAGCTGACCAAAATATTATCATTGGAGTTGTTATTGTTGAAACAGGCAAATTGAGGTCAATAAAAGCAAATACATAATCAATCTCCAATTATTATTATTTTGGTATTGTAAATAAACACTTAAAAAAAACTGTCGATTTCCACTATGAAAATAATTGAATTTAATAAACTAACCACCTTTTGAGAAAATAATTTATAAATATTGAGTCAACAAATTAAAAAAAGAATAATGAATTTTACGCTTTTTTTTCTTTTTCGCGAACAATAATTTAGTCCGGTCGAGATTGCTGATTTGAATTTCAACGAAAAATAACGGAAAGTTTGATGGAGCAGAGAAAAATTCCAAACCTCATGGCTTAAAAATGAAAATTGACAAACTAATTCAGTTTTTAGTTCTGGTCTGCAGTAAACAGAGTGAAGATTTTCTTAGAAATAGCCAACCTCCGATAACAGAGGTCACCAGAAGAAGAGAAAGATCACTCATATCATCATAAAAATGTTTTTAGTAAAAAAGCAACAAAGTGGAATCTCTTTAAAAATCCATATTTTTTATCACAAGCCAGATTGGTTTTCTGAAAGAAAGTTATAAAAAATAAAACATATTTTTGTAGCGTAAATTTTATTTCTTGTATTTTTATTTTATGTAAATATTTAACCTTTATTCTTATTGTTACTTGGTAATACAGTAAAAGCGAAATCAGTAAGAGTCAAATTGGAGTTTTCATACAAAGTTAATATATTTACGATTACAATATATATTTGATATTTAGATGTATTATATAAATCTCATGTATATAATATCAAACAACAAAGTAATGACTCTATTCGTCTTTTTTTTTATTTTATCAATGAGGTTCGAGTATATCTTAAATTACTCAATTAATAAATTAAAATTCTAATCCATGTCTCTCCGGTCGACCCACAGAACCTTCCATTGAATAGCCCATTGTAATAAATAAATACAGATCGCATTAATTACCCATTTTCTCGGTAATTACCCAATTCCCTGAAAAAGTTAACGCAATTAACAAATAATCAAATTGTGCTTTTGTGATAGAAAAACCGGGGCAAATAAATCCGGGGGTATAAAAAGCTTCTCTTTTTTCGTGCTCTTTAAACTGTCGATAATTATACTACATTTGCAGTACAAAACTATTTTGTGGCTAGTAAATTATTAAAAAATGTATATCACCTTATTTACCATCTAAAATCTAGTTTGAGCAAAGGCTTTTAATTGAAATACATTTATGTGGAATATATACCTCATAATCAAAACTAAGCTCATAATTGTTTTTAAAAATATCCCCGGGGAGCATTTGCACGTAATGCAATGTTTTATATTGGATTGCGCATCATAAATAATAATGAAGTAATTAAACATCGCGATTTAATAAAACTGTACGAGAAAAATGTAATGCACGGACCAGAATTTTAACTCTGAGACCTTTCGCTATCCAAATCCTAAAGTTGTATCGATAGCTCAGTGGTTTAGAGTAGTTGCCAGTTAGCGGTATTGAATTTCAGATCCTAATGATTATGTCAGTATTTACTTAAAAATGAATACACCTTCCAAAATACGGTAGGATGGGTTTCATGAACAAGCAACTTTTTTGCTCCAGTTGGTTTCGAGCCTATTCTGTAGCAAAATGCATTAAATGAAATAATTGTCATTTCTTTACATTAGTAATAATTATTATTTTTTTAATTAAAAATAACTTTGTATAAGACCACGGATAGTATTTTAATTTTTATGACCGACCGGTATCGCTTAACCTAAGCATCATCAGGGTATAAAATAAAACTAATAGTAATAGTTTTAATATGTCAAACCACAAAAAGATTGCTTTCTACGAAAATATATTACGTATAAGTTGCACATAGCTGTTACTTAAAAATCTTATACCTACATAAAGCGGAACTTTATAAGTCTAAAGCAGTTAAAACTTACGTTATAAAATTTTCACAATTGTTTGTCAACGAAAATATATTTTTAGATCCCAACGCATGCGTCATTTCGAGCAACAAAGATTTTTAACTCACATTTTTTTTTATCTGAACAAGACACGGCATATTGTCTTTTTCCATACGTTTCAACAAGGTGAAAAATGATTGCGAAATAATGTACTGAGAGAAGAACTTTAAATTTGATACAACGAACTGAAAATGTTTTTTTAATTACTGTTAAGGTTAATTCAAAACAATACTTTCATTTTTTTTTTAAGCATACAGAAAAAAACAAGGTGCGGACGTGAATAATCTCACTACCGTTGTATTGCAATATTTCATTTAATATTTCATCAAAATCACGAATACTATTTCAACTTTTTCATAAGGTGAATCCAATTAGTAAAACCACTCTTTGTATGAAATTTAAATTGTGTGTCAGAATTTTTAATTCTTTTCAGATATTTTTCAGTTGGCAGGGTACGGATGAAAAGGGTAGACAGCAGACACATAGACAGTCAGTTGAAATAGATTTCCATCTTGCATTCCATCGAAACTGTCACGGACATTATGGAAACAAACTGTCTGCAGGATATGCTCGGGGGGTTATGAGTTCCGTTAAAATATACCCCTAGCTGAAGAAAGCACCCGGGATTTTTTAAGCAAACTTATTTTCTTTTTTTGAAAATGTGTTAGTTGAAACCTTAAATTAAAGGACCAAATATTGTTTGCGTTTCCATAATTTTTTCAAGAACATGTTTTTAATTTTCGTTATTTTCTAGAGCATTTTGAGTTTATTGTTCTTCATTTTACACTAGAAAAAGTTTTGCAAAGCTAGATTTGGGTTGAAAAATTGAATTATTCTTGGCTAAATGAGTTTTGTGAAATATCACCTCAAATGAGCTCAATTTATTTACATAAATTCCCTGCCACCTCGAAGAGCTGACTGAATTTAAATATTTATCACAAGGTGCATAATTGAGCAAAGTTAAATTTTAAACTAAATCATGGAAATTATAGAAAAGCGTATTTTTGTTGTAGTGCTGCATTTTGGATTTATAATTTAGATCTTCGATTGATTCTAAAATTCTTTTATACTCTTACAAAAATCTGGTCCTTAGTGTAGAAGGCCGTTGACGGCCTGTTTGATAAAAATGTGACTGCACGCCAATAGTATACTATGCAAGGCGGACAAACGTTTGGTAAAATTTGAAGTTACCTCCTTTATGTCGAAAAATTGAAAATCGACCATCAACAGGTGACTCTATGATAATTTCTAATGGGATGGGAATTAAAAAAATCAAACCTAGGGTGCCTTCCTATATTCTTTGAAGAAATAGCAGTGTTTTGGCTATAACTAAAAGCTTAATCGAATGACTTCAAAGCTTTATAAAAATATTTTTTCCATATAATACTAAATACATATTTTTTGTATTTAGTAAACTGGAATACTACATTTATGTAGAAAGCATTTTTTACAGACTTCCCTGTTAAATTTGTTACAGCCAACCAAAAGCATCACGTCATTATATCACATGAACGGGTCACTTTTTTTCTAAACATATTGCGAATTTCCAAATACCCAAAAATGTGTCAAACACCGTTTCTAAACACGACGCATGTTTTCATTAATTTTGTAAATAAAGAATGATTAAGTTCCACCCGACAGCGACGTCGATAAATTTCCTCCACGTTGACTAGTTTTTTGTTCAGTAAACTCTATATTAAGGCATTTTCACAGAGTTTTTCCGTTTTTTACTTTTCAATGAAAGTATATTCCCGCAAATATAAAAAGTTCGATTAAGAGTAAGGTAGGCTTAAAACATTTATTGTAGCTGCGGAATTTAATGTTTCTAGTTTTAAACGCGAATTCTAATATATATTTATATATTTTTTAATTAAATTACATTTCGATTTTTTTATTTGCCAACAGTATTAATTTGATACCGAAAATAAATGCAACTGCTTTGAATTGTGACATCCCCGATTTGGGGAATTTTGCGAGGATGATGTGAAAGAGGGAGGGGATAAAAAAAGCCAAATAGGGTGTTTCGGAGATTCCTGACTATTCAAATCTAGTCACCAAACATAGCCGAAGCCATTTCAAGCAACATTTTATTTCAGAATAGTGGTATCTCAGCAGAGTAATATCTCAACAGATAATCATAAGTTTTCGATTTTCTTAGTTAAGTCATCTGGGGCCCTAGTACGAAACACCAATATAGATTGTATCGACAATGTCGGTACTTTGAAATTAAGTTACGCATCTGTAGTGGACGTGAGTTATCGTTTGTTCATTGCCGATATGTAGTCGGGCTCAGGAACAATTCTGGTCATAAAGCAAAAGAGTTTACGGCTTTGCCACGAGTCTCAAATCTCAATCTTATTTATAACACGTAGATCAAGAATGAAAAACATCGATTTCACAAATAAAATGTAACAAGAAATAACTGTTCAGTAAAATTTCACTGTTTTTGAATATTGAAATTAACGTTATCAGTAGTTAAAATAGCATGCTAATTTGTTTAAACCAAAACCCTTATGCAGTTCATACTCATTAGTTGTGTTACCTTTTGATTATTATTTTATTTTTATACGAGTATGCTCGCAAAAAAACCTTCATTTATGGGAACTCATTTATTTTCAAGGGTGGATAAATCTAATTTTAAGAGTTCAACGTTAGAGATTCATAAGTAAAGAGCATATTGTATTTAATCAATAAAATAGTATCGTGTTTGGTATTAGTCTTATTATTTTTGTTCTACGATAGAGAGAATGCAATTAAGATAGAACTGTATAAAAAAGAATAAAACATTAGAATATAACAGAATATGTTAATAACCTTTAAACCTGATTGATCTGATGTCATGCAGCTTACACAGCACTATGTAAATCAAATTTTATTATCAGAGTAACTATTTTCTAAAATAATTAATGCATAGAATAGAACAGGTTTTTTTAATGAAATTTCTTTCTGTGCATAGATCGACTAATAACCAATTTTACGGTAAAAAAAACATTTTTCTTAACACTTCTGAAGGAGGATCTAGTGTCATCGTGAACGAGAGTTTTGTGCGATATCTTAGTGAAATATTATGAACAAATAAAAACAAAACGCCTAAAATTATTTAATGAAAACGCTTTAATAATCAAGATCTAATGGGGTAACTACGTCCCCTTATCTTTGGACCATACGTTTGATTTTTACTTTCAGATACGGAAAAGTTAACTTCATTTATCACACGTCACGTTGCGGCATCGCGTCAGCGAGTGAGCAAATTAACGAAGCCACTAAACGCTAAGCAAAGAAAATGTTTAATGTTCGCTTATTCACGAATCAAAATGTTTCGTTGTCAGTATTAGAAAAATTATGTTTTTTTTACAAAATCACTGCGCGTCACTGATATTTTCACCGTTATTTTATACAAAGAATCTTGAGAAACTAAAACATTTTTTTTAATTATTCACTCATTCCCCTTAAAGAGTGAGCAATAATAATATGTAAAACGTGTTTTTACTCGCATAATACATCCAATCATTCCTTATTACAATGATATTATAAACATAAAGCGATTTCATTCGCCCTCTGCACATCTCTAAATATTTAACCCAAATACCTAGAAGAGGAAAAGGGTTTGTTTCAACTACGGTTTAACCAAAGAATTAAAGTTTACGGCCGTTTGAGACCAATAGGACATGAAACGCCATCCGCCCTCCGCAGTAGACCGAACAAAAATATTAGTTGAAAATAATTCGCATTATTTAAAATTTAAAAACATGCTTTTCCAAAAAACACGGTGCCCAACTATGCATTAGGCTTATCACAATAGTCTGAGTAAAGAAAACGTGTTGTTGTAAGCCCTCGCATCGTTGCGTTAATACGGCAATAATCTATTTACACTTTTCTCACGTAATTCCAGCGTCGTGATTTCCATCGTCGCACGCGGGGAACGCCGCGCCTGCAATTTTAATATAAAAGATATTGCAGTGTGTCGCCGAGAAAAGGGCACGTCTTCACTTTCCCGGGCGATACCGGGTCACATTATTAACCCCGCGATCAATTCTTCAGCGTCATATTACTATGGACATCGGCTAATTGATTTATTGTGCACGCGTGCTTTTTTTCTTGCCATCAATTTAAAATGTTTTTGTCATCATTTTTATAGAAGATTTTTGTGATCTTTTTGTTTATTTAGTCATTGGTGCAATGGTACCCCCGATTCGAAGTACATTGTCAGACTGAAAAAAATGGAAAGGGAAAAGATATGGAGAAGAGAAAGGTTCAAAAATGCCTTAAACACGATTAAAGTCATTTCAAGCAACGTTTCTATTATGAATGGCAGTCTTTCACCAGGGTGATACTGAAAGTATTTACAATTTGATACTGTTCCTCGGTACATATACATATTTTATTTTTTACATTAAACTGCTATAATATAAAACTTAATTTATATGCATGTATAACTAAACTAGTTCTTACCCGTGAAAAATCACGGGATGTTACTTAACTTACAATAATAGCTTTACAAGGTTTTTTTTACAGTGAATACCGCACAAGAGTCTCAACTGCTCTTAACCGTTTAGAGCCAGTGGGACTATGGCATCCCCAATTGGGGTATGTTGTGAGGCTGAAGGTACTGGGGAGAGGAAGGAGATGATAAAGTGGAAGGTTGGTAAGTACCTGGTTATTCAGATCTAGTCATCAAAGATGGCTAAAGCCATTTCAAGCAACGTTTCAATTCTGAATGGTGGTCTTTCACCAGGGCGATACTTAGAGTATCTACCACTCTGGTACGTATGGATAGAAAAAAAGTATTCTTTAATAGGATAATTTTCAAATGAAATTATTTGTGGTTAAATATACGTAACCAAAGCAACTGATATAATATATCATACTTATTATGTATTTATTTTATAATAGTTCATACTTAAATAATAAAACCAACAAATTGGTTCTGTTCCATTGAAAATAGAGAATTTCGTGTATCAAAATATTTTTGAACATTTAATTAGGATTAATTTGAAACTATAACTTTTAAAAGTATCAACATATTAATGAAAGAAAAGTGTATAAAACGCTTTATCAACTTTTCAAGAAATAATTTAGGGATGAAAAAGATCGCTGCCTTTGCTTCAATACGTTTTTTAGTTTCTTCTTACATTCGTTATACTCTTATATGTTCTAATACAACCCTTAAATTAATATTCCTTCACATAAATTTATAACATGTAATAAACATTATTTTTAAGTTTTAATATTTTTTTCTAATTTAATATGATTTAGTGTTTCGTCAAATATCTTTACAGCTCCATACTTTAATGACTTATTTCTGAACAATAATTTTAATTGGTTCCTTTTCCTCGTTTCTGTCTATATCTGTGTTGGAAGTTTAATTTTTTTCCCGGAAATTCAGGTGATGTATGGCCATTAAATTATATTGTTGAAATAAATTATATGTTCAAATTAAAAGGTTCCTTTTCAACATTTCTTTGACTTTCGAATATTTATTTTTATTCAATACAATCATTTTAGCTCTATTTTGTAGTATTACCCTTTGTTTCATATATCCATCGTCGGCTAAGAACAAAATGCGACCCCAGTAACTGATGATGTTGTTTTTAAAAATCTTCTTATTTTTCCCACAAGTGAAATTTTTTCGACAAGTTTTTTGAATAATTTTCTTTGTGTTTTGAGAAAAAGTCAGTTCGGATTCCAGTATTACTCTTAAATATTGTATTTCAAACACGTCTTTCAAAGCTGCCGTCTATCACTATTTCTGTCGTCGTTTCGTGTTATCTTTATTCCAATATTAATGAATTTTGTTTTATCAATAATCAATTTCAGTTGATTTTTCTTCAGCCAGATTAATATTTTATTTAGGTTTTCATTTTTTTGATTCATTATTAATTAATAATCAATGCGTCGTTGGCAAATAATAGTATTTTAGAATATTTCATTTCTTTAACCAAATAGTTAATGTATATTATTTTTTAAAAATTGGTCTGAGAATAGAATATATAACATATTCCACTGACTTTAATTTTCCTAATTTCTTAACAATGCTATTTCGTTAATTAACTACTAATTTAGTCATCTACAGGCTCCACATTATCCATTCTAAAAGCCGCTTTGGCGTGCGTAAGCTTTTGAAAGATCCATATGTGTAATAAGAGTATTTTTGATCAAATTAAGTTTAGAATATGTATAAAAAATATGTTAACACATTAAGAGCAATGAGCTGATGATTATTGATTCGGTTAATTTTAAATTCTTTTATGATAGTTATATTTGGTTTATGGCCATTTTTTCTGTGACATTAATTGGAAAGTTGTTGAAAAAACACACAAGCAACAAACAAACGGGTGTACAAACAAAAATAATTTGAGAACTTAAATCTGAAAAAGTGAACCCTCTCAAGCTCGTCACGTGATTTGTGAAATTTCCTCTAGTTTCCCGAGTATCAATGTTTCAAATACCGAAAAGAGTTTCTAGTGTAAAGACATTTTTTTTAATTGTTCCTTCTAAATTATTTTATGAAAACAAAATATAAGCCTATACTAGTTGAAAAGCCGGGAAAAGGTCACTGCATAGTACACATCACTGAAAATTATACAAGGTAAAATTATAAACCATACAAAACTTGTTTTATTAGTGGTTGAATATTGCAAATTAGTTCTAGAGTTACATATATTCAAATTTCTTTGTTTTGATTGATCTTTCAAATATTTCTTTTGAAGTATTTAATGAAAAATATTTTTAAAAAATATATTTAAACATGATGATTGATTAGAAATGTGTTTTTTGTGGTAAAATAATATCAATAATTAAAACATCATGTTTTTAACTTGATATATCGTTGTTGTAATCCATTTTTAACAATTTTTCAGAGAATTTATAACTTCTCTAATATTATTTATTTAGGACTCGACTGTTCACGTTACTACGAGCATCTGCAGATTGGACCGATCATCAAATCAAAATTACTAAATATGAAGTGAGGCATTCAATATCCCCAATAGTTATTTAAATGTCTATTTCCGACTTAATTAATAAATTGTCAAAACTGCTACTCATTAGAATGTTACGCCCTCGGGGTGATTTTCCACAAAAACGGCGCTATAAAAATTATTAAAATATTATTATTATTATCACTAGTATTACTATTATCGGTCAGTCAACGCAATGCGCTTTGAATTTGAACGAGACTGTTCTTTGCTCATGCATTTTTGAAGGTTCCAGCACAAAGTGCAACGTATTTGCATACGGAGAGTGTGCTTTGGCTTAGATGAAAGTGCGAGAACGTGCATATTGAATATGTGCATGAAAGAATTTCCAGGGAAAAATTTGCATTACATATTGTGTGTACATTTCGGAAAATTCTAAGAATAAAAGATATGCTACATATTCTAGTTGTGCCCTATCCTATTGGAGGTTGGCTATTATCATAGAAATTTTCGATACTCAGGCTGCAGCCCAGAACTTCGCTCTTTTCAACGGTGCGGCATCTTTTTCAAGTGCATCTTTTATCAATCTTTCACTCGAGTTTCAGTTGGTTTACATGATATGTGTCACTCCTCGTCATACGTTCAATGTATTGGAGAGTTATCTTTTTATATTAAGTACACTTCGATTTTATAAGCCATCCAATGTGGTACTTACGGCATGATTAAGTGAATCAAAACTTGAATCAGGCCATGTGAAGAGTCAGAATAACAGAAGAGTATGTATGAGACGATGTATAAATGTGAATGAAACAAGGAGTGTATACTAAGACAGAGTTGTATGGTGCCCCGTTCTCTCTGCCTACCCTTGCAGAGAAACGGCGTGAAGATTAGTTATTTTTTTATGTAGTACTTCCAAATTAGGCAACCTTTACCTGTCCAGGCTATTTTTATGATACACCCATAAATTCACCAAGAACTATTTTCTGAGATGTACAAACGTTAAATAAAAATCCTTTATTTTCTCATCAAAACTTGGACGGTGTCCAATAGCCAAATTGCCCAATTATGAATTTTATTATGGCAGTTGACTTGTACGAGCAATTGAGTCTTTTTTAAACGAGAATTAGTCGTTGGCGATTTTTATTAAAACAAAAACCTTTAAAAGCAAAATTATGTTCATCTGTCATTTTCGGAGCAAATATATCTTGAGGAGTTTTATCAAGAATAATGAACTTGCTAAAAGAGTTTCTACTGGATTTAATAAGCGGGGGTAGTAGGGTACCTTATTCGCTTTTGCTTCCAATTAGTTTTATGGCATTTTCTAACCAGTCGTCCATAAAAAAGGACATAAATAAGCTTAACGGTTTTGTGAAAAGGATCACGCGTTTATTATGGATTAGATGTTAAAATGCGGTTAAAGGGACACTTTCCAGGACATTGAGTCCATCGTCACGGACTATAAAATATTCGGCGAGGCCTTTAAATCCGTTGCCAATCGATTTCACCAGAACTGAACCCTCGCTCGACACAGATTATATTATATGTGTTAACCTGTAGCCGACATAGGTATGATACCCTTACCACAACTAAACTTGGTGACTTTTAGAATTTTGCTACGGACAAAAAAATACTTCATTATTTCACAAAAGAAATTTTAAAGTATGCCAACTGTTACTCGTTATTAGTTAGTTTTAGTTTTATTTGTTGTATATTAGTTACTTGTACAAAGTTGTAAGTTTACAAAGTATTAAATAATAATTAATATTATTTTTGACTGAATAATAATAACGTATATACTACTTTATATTATTTATATATTTCAATTGGTTTTTACAGACTATTTCAAATGTATTAATTGGCATAGTTTTGGTTTAGGAAAGCATGTGTAAATAAGTGTTTCACAAACTTATATTTTAAATTGCTTACGTACAACTGTGTGAATATATTTCGTATCATAGTAGAAGATATAACAGCGAGTATATTGTCCCATAAGGAGATAAACTTTCGTATTCAAAACGATGTTGCTTGATATTGCTTTGCAATGTTTAGTTGCTAGATCGGAATAGCCCCAAGTTCTTCTATAACTCCATCTTCGTTCGCCTCCCCAATGTTCTTCCACCTCACAACATTCACGTCTGCGGGGTGTCATGGTCCCACTAATTTCGTGATGAAATCTGTGGTCAAGTTGTTAGGTCCTTAGCTTTAATCCAGAGGTGACGGGTTCAACAAGGAAAATAATCATTCAGAAAATTAAAATTAGTTTTCCGTGTGGAATTTAAGTAATAAAAATAGACTAACCATCACGCCGTTTCCCCGCAGGGGTAGGCAGAGAGGACGGACCGCCATACAACTCTGTCTTGGCACACACTTCTTGCTTCATTTACATTCATACATCGTCTCATACATATTCTTCTGTTATTCTGACTCTTCACATGACCCGATTCAAGTATTTGATTTACTTGATCGTGCCATGTCTTTCTCGGGCGTCCTCGACTTCTTCTTCCATTCACTTTCGCATCATATATTCTTTTCACACTCCTTTCTTCGTTCATTCGCTCTACATGCCCAAACCATCTAAGCGTCCCTTTCTTAATCCTATCCATTACGCTCATATCAGCCTTGCATTCTTTTCGGATGTCCACATTTGTAATACGGTCATACATGGTTTTACCGCACATCCGTCTCAAAGATCTCATTTCCACAGCATTCAGTCTACTTTCATCCTTCCTCTGCCAGTTCCATGCCTCACTACCATACATCAGGGTTGGTATAAGCACTCCATTGTGGACTGCTAGCTTCGCTTCTTTGGACAATTTCTTATTTGCCCCAACAGCGTTCAGTCCTCCATTAATGGAGTTTCCTGCATTCACCCTTCTTTGAAAAATAGGATTGGTATATTTGCACTTTAGACCAAGGAAGAAGATACTCTCCGATATCCTTGCAGAGCATCTATCGTACAGAATCGAGACGTTGTTTGAACTAGCTTTTTTTTTTTTGCCCTTCACTTCGCCTCACCTACTTATATCAGCCGTACAATTATTCCCAAAATGTAGGTGATATAATTCTATCAGCTCTGGCCTCTACCTTATTTGGTGTTCTTATCTTATTCTGCAAGATATTCAAAATAATATTAATATGCCCGTGTATATAAATAACAACAATAATTGATGCGAATAAACCAAAGTATAAGAGTGATTTAAATCTACAAAATTGATGTCATCTTTAGTTTTTGTGTTTAATTTGTCTCCAATTGTTTTTACTATTTAATATGACATATTTGTGAAAGTTTTTTACTAACGATTAAAAACACCTAATTTTTGTTCAATTTTCTTAAAATAAATAATGAAAGAACTTTTTCATTCTTTCGAATTAACCAAATTTAATTTGGGTTTTTATTAAATTTTGCTAGTTTTTGCTTTCATTATTATTAATACAGCTGTTTGGGCATTCAAAATCACTTTCAAACAGCGGCTAGACCACATAGAGATGACTTATTTAAATGAATTTAGTATCCACAGTGCCATTTTAATTTTTGTAAGGTTTTTTTCTAATTTAGGTAAAAATTGATTTAAATTGAAATTATTGTTTTGTGAGGCGCTTATGTAAAAATCTGTTTTTTCACTGGTTTGTGTTTAAAAACTATTGTTTACCTACTAATGGCAGGTTTACATTAATTGTTTCATAATTTGAATTTACTTAAGTTGATTGCCCATTTATTAAAAAATATATATAATTATATTGAGAAAAATAAACATTTCCGGGTTACGAATAACCAGACAATATTTTAAAAACACCTACTGCCATCATAATAAGCGAAAGATTTTACTTGTATAATGATGCAGAACTTAACTAGCAGAGGAATTGAACCAACGCCGCCGGGTTGAGATTCTACTCGGCTGCAAAGTAAAGCAAGTATTTGGTAAAGTAAATGCCTCTCCTGGTTATTTTGTGATTTCAATAAAGTTTTTTTTTTTTTTGTATTATTATTTTTTATGGTTTTTTGTACATTCAAAGGAGTGGAGAGAAGGCATTTTTTAGGGATTATTAATTAATGTTTTATTTGAGTCGTTTGTTATTTCGTTTATTTCTAATTTCTCAAGTAAATTTAATCTGAAATCTTTGGGTACCTACTTTCAAAAGGTAAAGGCTTTGGCTCGTTATTGTTCAGCGGGACGTGTTTTTTCTCTAAAAGATGCTCTGCAAGTTTGTAATCTTCTTTTTTATAGCAACGCACCTGCTCTGTGAATATAATTGAAAGGGGATTTGCAATCCGCCCAATGCATGAGGCATTATTATATTCTGTATGTTCGTATTTTAATTCATAGATGACACAATTATTTTTTTTAAATTCTTGTTTCTGATGTAATTGCTATTTTAAAAAGCTATATTTACATCACGTTTTAAAATTTCATTCGCTCTTTTTAACGATATTGGACCAAAAAAGTCCAACAATGCAAATTCATTTGTTATTATTGTGGGCCGCAATAATAAAAAATATTGATATTTTAAATTATAATATAGATTTGTAATTCTTATGAGTCAAATGTACTATTGGTTATAAAAATAAAATCTGCCTAATATATCGCAACCAAATTAATATAATAAATAACATCTAAGAACTTGATAAAAATATTTTTTCAAATTGGACGAACTTTTGACAAAGATAGATTCTTCATTCTCTTACTTATTTGAACACAGTATCGTTGCAGTGATTTTCTACTTAAACAGCACAAAATGCACACCAAAAAACTTTAGCTTGCCAAAAATGTATTACTGATACTTTTCCCTGTTCGCTAAAAAGAAAATCAAAATAAAAATATCACATTTTACTACTACAAAAAACCTAAATACTGTTACCCTATTACCTTGTATTACGTTGCTTCTCCGTGCAGAAAACATGAAAATATATATTCCCAACACGATAGGCCATTACAATAAATTTCCCATCAAAGAAGACGCATATTTAACCTTATCAATTTCACTTAACCGGTAAATATATATCAGGAACCTTTTTCTGGTAAAATCGGATAAGGATATTGCCAGACACGCGAGAATACCGGCGAGGAGAACGGAAGTGTGCTTTTCATTATTCGAACATTTCGCACTCGGAACGAGATAGAAGCCCTTCTAGGATGCTTTCCTCATAATAAGGGATGAACGTTATTCGTCATCATTTAAATGTATTTCAATTTTATAACAATGTTACCAACAAACTTGACCAACAAACTCAGTTTAATAAGTAGGGCGCCTTTTTTGGCAGGTATTAAAATGTATCCGTAAGATTACACACAACACCTTTCAAATTTTGTTATTCCTAAAACAAGTGTTCCCACAGCTTTTGCATTATTTGTAAAATTGTATAATTTGTGAGGAAAAACAAAATAATAACTTTCTAACTAAACAATTTTTTTTATTATAGACACCAGCTTAATGAAATGCCACAGATACACATTTCAAATGATATCAAATATTCAACGGAATAATGTTTTTTTCTTTGTTTCAGGATTAAACCCATCCAATTTATGAAATATATACCACATAAAGTTATTTAAAAATGCTTCTTTTTTTCTTAGATACATGTATAAATAACTCAAAAATTACGGTAACGCCGGCGTGACATCCTGAGACTGGAAAAAAATACTTTCAACTCTGTACAACATCATCTATACGTTAGGTTCTTCCATGTATATTTTGAACAGCCTACGTTATAATGATTGTACACATCAATAAATAAGTTAAAACGAATCATTTTCGGGCTTCTTTTGAAAACAAAACAGGTACCACGTAAATAATAATGTTATAGGCGAAACTTTTAAAAATCAATACGCTTTTTATAAAAATAATGAAAACATATTTAATTTGATATCCGTAGAATAATTGTGAAACTTTCATAAATATACATTTTACAAATACATTGTTCACCCTTGCTCTTGCCCAATCCACCCTCACGAGGCTCCAGATTTACCCTTCTTCTTCCAACTTCTTTTTAAGTCCTTAACCATTCACATCAGCACGCCATATGGTCTAAATAATATAATTCTTAACTTTTATGAGCTTTTCACAATTTTATGTGTTTTATGCAACCCTTTTTCACCTGCTCCCTGTTTTTGAGATGGGATTTGTTCTGAGAATATACACTGGAATATATGTGAGTCAATTAGTATTGGAAAAAGTTTCAGTTTTTTTGAAGAATACCTGTATTATACAGAATATATATAAAACAAAGCAATATTATTTTAACTAGAAAGTAGAACACCTATTTATTTGTAGTCTGTTACCAGTAAAACTCTCTAGTGGTGAACTCTTATATATATAGTTAAATGAAAACAGTTTTCCTTTTATGTTATGGAGCTTTAAAATCTAAAAAACTAGGCGAAACCCAGTAGTAAATATCGGTATTATTTTAAATCTTGGAATACAAAAAAAAATACCAATGTTTATCGGCCGATAAATGCGATCTCACCTGCCTGGAAATACAGTGTATTGTGCAATTCGGATAGGGGTCGGTACTTGTTAAGTTGAATGAGCTGATTTTCTAAACATAGGGATTTTAAGGCTAAACTAATAACGTGGACAACCGATAAAAAAATCTGGGAAAATATCGATTTTACATATTTCACCGTGTTTATTGAAAAAGCGGATTCAGGGCGATGACGAAGGAAAAAATTGTCTTGGCCCAGCTAATTTTTCTTCTTCTAACTATAATTCTGATATTAACCCACTAAGTGAGATCCGCGATTTTGGATCCAGGACATGTGTGTCTACATTTAACTTTACCTTTTTGTTACACAGTTATTTTTTGTTATTTTAAATAGACTGTAATCCAAAATTTTAAGTTCCTTAAAATGGCTTTCTGTTCTCATAAAAAAGATCTTGTGGGATACTAAGATATTTCTAAATCATGCACCTTTTCACATTCCATATTCATTCACCTCATTACTTTATATTTGGGTGGCTTAAAGTACTTTTTCAAAAATCGAAAATTTCTATATTTACAAAAAATCCTTTATTTATCTTTCGGTAATTGATTGGAGGCTATTAAAATTGGGTTGTGGGCTAATATTTTACAGTTAAATTTTTGCTTTAAAGCGTAGTTGGATAAAATAAAATTGTTTTGATTTACGTAAAAACACTTTTAAGCGGTTCCCACTTCAAAATACCTCGTAATTTTCCAAACCCTGAAGTAAAGTGTTCTACGCTATGTAGTGGAAGTAACCAGATAAATTCAATATTTCAAACGACAAATCCTAAAAACGCACTCAAAGCTCTCGGGTTGCGTACGGTGCGAATCAAAATGGGTTTCTTTGTTGGGTTTATCATTGGAAATCCCCGTTCGAGAGAATCTCGATTGTAAATGAATACGTGGCCCTAGGCTGAACAATGATTTTCAGGTCGAGTAAGCTATAGATCCTCGGTCGCGTGTCACATTGGCTTTACTGTCGATAAAGTACGGGAATCCCCCGCAGAATCAGAACGCGGATGATATTATCGAGATCACCATAAGCTGAGGCGGCTCCCCTCTGCATTGAGATGCAAAATACCCAGGAGCAAAAGTAGACTTTGTTAGATTCAAATTACTGTTTGTAGAATGCATGATTTTTTTATTGATATACTGGAGTTTCACTTCAATGTCACTCACAGTTAATGAATATGCATTCAAAGTATTGGTGATCTCCATGAGAGCGGTAAGCTCATTGTTTGCAGTCGGGGATTTAAAACCCATCGATTATGAATAAAAAAGTAGTTTTATTGAGAGATGACCAATCAAATTCGAAACTTGGCTTCAAATTACTTTAGATATATAGTAACCAGATTGGAAAACGTACATGTCTTTCTTTCCTCCCCTCACATCGTTAGGCGCACCTTTAACATTTTTCCTGTGTACCTACATTTATTTTTACGCATAACAGCTGCTTTGCCTTTGACATGCCGTATTTAAAAGTGTTGAAACTTCTGACAAATATTTTTGGAAAAGCTAAATATGATTTTTTAAATTAAAACAAACATATGAATGTATTATTTATGTTTATTTATAATACATGTATAGTGGCGTTACTGATGAAAAAATATCATTATCATAAAGGGCGATGGTGTTCTCCCATTTTAGAAATATTATACATTATATAAATATTATACATTAAATTCAAAAAATTTGTCATGTATAAGAAATTTAATAAAAATATTATTAATATTATTATTATTATTATTATTATAAGTAGGTAGTAAGAGAAACAACAAATTTATATGTATTATAAAGTGTATGTATTATTCCAATAATTTCATAGTATTTCATTATAATCCAAAATAATTCATATTTTAATGCAAGTACGGCAGGGTAGGAAGTGCTTATGTGCTTATATGGAGTGCATACCTCTGGTACTTGGTATCTTTTTCTATTTGACATGTTTCACATTAAATGAAAACCGTATATTCACATAAAATGGTCTATGTATGCAATAATGAGTTTTTTTATGTGATTACCGCGCAAGATTCCCAAGTGCCTCTAACTGTTTGAAGCCAGTGGGACTATGGCACCCACAATTTAGGTATGCTGAAGAGAGTGAGGAGGAAAAAGAGATGAGGCAGATAAAGGTTGGGAAAAGCCTGAATATTCAGATCTGGTCACCAAGTCCAACTATTGCCATTTAAAGCAACGTTTCGATTCTGAATGTTGTTTTTCACCAGTGGAATACTCACATATTTACCATTCTGGAACGTGTAGCAAACGCAGGTACTATATAATATTTTATAATAATATGTTAAATAAGAAATGTTAATTAATAAAAATGTATTTGCGCACGCTGGGCCTCGAAAACGCGACTTCCGGATTCGAATACAAGGATATTAACTGCTCGGCCACGGATGTCCTCGTTTATTTAATAAATTTGTGTCAATAATTTATTGATAAAAACTCAAAACATTTTATTTAAAAGAACGCCTAGTTGAACAAAATTGTTTACCAACGAATAACGGTGAATATGTATTTCGAAAATCGGTTCCTACAGGTATTTAAAATATTGCATTGTTTGAAACATTGTGTTTTCCAGTATTAACTAAAACCTCGAATAAATAATCAATTGTGTCAAATATTATTCCATTTATCAGATAACATTGTTAATTGTGATACCAAATATATCTGTTTCAATTAAGTTCTCCCCTTTCTGTGACATTTAAATTGTGTTGTTTCATTGTATGTCAACTGGAAAGCCATTGAAAACCCCTTAAATTAAATGTAATGATTTCTCGTTTTCATGTCAAACAAGATGCAGAACTCACTCCAACCTAATTGAATCAATTAAAAAATCATTTAGGATTGCATTCTACTTTGAAAATTGCATCCTTTTTTTATTCCCATTCTTGCATTTTATAAATTTCTTCGGGATGTTTGGCTGTGGATATGTAAAACGCTTTAAGTCACAACTAACACAGTCGACAGTTTAAGGTTAAGACGTTAATAATATTAAAAGCCTTATTATTGAGGTCCGATTTTCAAGTATACTAAAAAAACAGGTGAAGTTCAGTCAACTTTAAAACTTGCGTTAAGTCAAACTCTGTAACATTTCCAATAAGCTCAAATCACATATCCACTCTATTTCAGAAATCATTTCAAATAACTTAATATTTTCGTCCCCATACACATGACTATAAGTGATGTCGAGGAGACATGAGATATTCATTTTAATCGTCTTCTGTAAATTTATTTACTTTAATTACTCAAAGTTATTTGCAAATGATATTCTAGAAAAAAAAAACACAGAATTGTTATAAAATTAACGTTGTGATAGATGTAAATATTTTTCCTAGAAAATAAACCCATACGTTATGTTTTGTTAAATTATTCTAAGCCTGTTTCCATTGTTATGAATAAAATTAATTAGGTCATAGCAAAAAGTATCTAATTTGGTTTGTAATACTGACTAGTTGTTTATTGGAGTTTGCTCCTCTTGCTTGACTCTTGACCGGAAAATGACGGCTAGGGGCCGCGCTAGCGTCACACGGTCCACTAATCACGTACTTTATAAAAAGCTCATTTCAACAAGTTAAAACGGGGATACTAACCGCCTGTGAGTTGTTTGAATACAGCCTCCTTTTAGAGTTAAAAACTCTTAGGTTTTGCTCTCAAAAATTGTTTGTATAAATTCTTAGTAGACCGACAAAAATATTAAATTTGATTGAAATAATTAATATTCAATCAAAATGAAAAAATAACTGTGTATAAGAGACCACAGATTTTATTTTGATTTATGTGACCGACCGGTTTTGCTTAGCCTAAGCATCATCAGGGTACAAAATTAAAATAAACAAAAAATACATAGTTTGTGGTTATACGAGTACATACTCATACATACAGAGGGAGAACACAATATAAAAGATAAAATAAGATAACAGTAAGAAAACAAAATAACATTTACATTAAAACCAAGATTATGATGATGATGAAAATAAAATTTCTGATCTTAAGTTATTATTTCATTTTCATTAAATATGTCAAACCAGTGATTGCTTTCTACGAAAATAAATATTATAATAACAATTAATATTTATTTTAAAAAGTTGATCAAAATGTAACCGCGATCCTGTCATTGTCTTAAAAATATACAGTGCAGATATGTCTTAAAAATATACAAAGTGAGCAAAACGGTCATATTCTTTGAGTAACAATATATGGAAAGAGAGCTAATTCATTTTACCCAACCTATACAAACTTGGGATAAATTACTTTCTCCGGGTTTTTACGTCGTACACCATGAAAAAGAAAAAGACAACGAAATTTCCCAAATTATCACACAAAGTATTGTAAGAGTATCCGTTGACTCTGCCCACACGTTTTGAAATGCGACATAAATTGACACGGTTTTTTATGTTATATACTGTATTTTTGTTTATAACAGTACTGTGAAAAAGTGGTAATACGAATAAACAAAAACATTATGTCAACATGTGCTATTAATGGATCTATAAATACCCTAACCCTAGTCCTAGCCACGCCCAGGTCTAGCCGAGTCCGGCAAATCTCATCAAAACTGACTACAGCAGCGCTCCCTCTTGTATTTTATTGCTCTGAGGTTATATTCGTACAAACCTGCCATTTGCCGTAAAAATTGGGTATATTCCACGTGCTCGCATAAAAATTATGTTTTTATTTTATAATTGACAATTTTTTTTAAACAATTTTTATGCTGTTATCAATATTATGTGCAAATTGTTTTATTTTTGTTAATTTATCTAATTGCTTAAGTTTACAATTTTTTTTTTTTGCATGTTATGTGAATGCATTAACGCGATATGACGGATTGTGTATTGCATATCTCACACAAACACGCTGGAATAAAACTTATTACTTACTGTAAAATACTTGTATAACTGCGGCGCAATGCGCTCCAAGCGGCAATTAAGGCTACCCGGGCGTCAGGATGCATTCAGTTAATTAATTCGTGACGTACAACATTGATTGTCTAGTATGTTAGGGGTCACACGTTCATATTGAATTATGGGCACTTCACACTAGAGACCAAACTCTTGTTTTATTTTTTTGTTCGATCGAAGATCTTAGCTATAATCGCTAAAATATCGAATATGCAGCTCTGCTACCCTTACATAAATGTACATTTCTATCGATTGCCATGTTTTCATTTTTATTTTATTCACTTACCAAATGAAAATGTAATAAAAATAATAATACTTTCCTAATCTATATAACGACAGTTTTGTGAAATATAATCTCAAGACCGCTTAACAGAGGTCATAAAAAACTATGGCTAAAATTACCATAAAAATACATTAACACCCTACTTAGATTTACATTATGTCATCGAAATAGCTAAAACTATCGCCGAAATTTCCTTAGAAAGGCTTAAAAACACTACTTAGATGTAAATACGAAATTATCGATAAAAAGAGAGCAAAAAAAACGTAAAAAGCCCAACAAAAGCTGCCCGCAGGGTAATCAGCGTTATCTGGTTATAAACTAATATTCGTTTACGTTTTTACAGCGTTCTGTAGTTTTCAAATTATGTTACATGTTTTTTTTATAACGTGATTCATGTACCTACAACTAAGCATACGTAGTATTTTATTTTTATACTAAGTTGATACATCTATTCCTCAATAATGTATCAAATACTTATTAGGTACTAATATTAATTGTTTTATTTGTTATTTAGTTCAAAACATTTTGTTTTTACCATATTTACTTTATTTATTTCGTGTATATTTTTTTAGTCTCTGTACATGCACTTACTCTATGTGAATTTAATTTGGAAAAAGCCTATCAGAACGTTTATAACTAAATAGGTAACAGTTTTAAGTATCTGTTCCTCTGTTATAATTTAAATGTTATTTTTTTGTTTTTTCATTGTTCTGTAATATTATTTTATATTTTGTTCTCCCTGTGTATGTATATATAACCGCACTCTTTGTATTTTTTGTTTAGCTTATTTTGTACCCTGATGATGCTTAGACAAAGCGAAACCGGTCCGTCACAAACATTAAAATAATATCCACAGTTTTATGTAAAGTTTTTTTATCATTTCTTTAAAGAAGTAACTACTTCCATCTATATGTCTTATTATGTAAATAGATATATAGCGGACTGACCTTACAAATTAAAAATACAAATGACTTAATAAACGGTTCACCTAAACTAAAGCTTTGCAAGCTTTGTTAAAGATCATATCAATGAACTGGCGGTTTAGCTACTAGAAAAAGCAAACTTATTTCAATACACTTAACAACTTCTAAAGAGAACACTGCACACTATCTACGTTCAGGAAATGAGGAATGCCTATCTAGACACATCTTAATAACCACAAACTTAACTTGGAAACACATTTCAACAATTATAGTTGTTTTTATTGATTAAACCCCCGTTACATTTGACTTTGTCATTAATGGCTGATTCACACCAACGTCCGGATCCGCTCAGTGCCGATATTGTTCCGCATGAGAGCTTATTGATACGGTATGAACATCGATCAAGGAGTATGTGCCAAGACAAAGTTGTGTGGCAGTTTATCCTTCTGCCCACCCTTGTGATATTTAACTACTTAGTTAGTTAAATAATTATTTTGAATTGTAAAAATACTAACATCGCAGATTTTTTAATTTTTAAAAAAAAAAAAAAAAAAAAAAAAAAAAAAAAAAAAAAAAAAAGTGGTTAAAAACAAAGTATATATGTTCTTTTTATAAATATGGCAAGCCACAAAGTTAATGCTTTTTACGAATATATTAAAAATATTATTTAGTGATAAAAAAATGGTTTAAAAAATATTAAATCTGCGTTGCGATATCCACATTTTTAATACGATCACACATGGTTTTACCGCACATACGTCTCAAAGATCTCATTTCCACAGCATTCAGTCTGCTTTCATCCTTCCTCTGCCAGTTCCATGCCTCACTGCCATACATCAGGGTTGGTATAAGTACTCCATTGTGGACTGCTAGCTTCGCTTCTTTGGACAATTTCTTATTTGCGCCAACAGCGTTCAGTCCTCCATTTATGGAGTTTCCTGCATTCACCCTTCTTTCAATATCCAAACTCTACTAAGGTGTGCTTATATTGTGATATTGACGTACTAAATATATCAATAACATCGGACTATTTGTTTCTCAAATGTTGAATTCGTCGCATAGGAGTATAATATTGTGAGGTCGAAGGAACATTGTAACAATAACATCGGACTATTTGTTTCTCAGATGTTGAATTCGTCGCATAGGAGTATAATATTGTGAGGTCGAAGGAACATTGTAACAATAACATCGGACTATTTGTTTCTCAGATGTTGAATTCGTCGCATAGGAGTATAATATTGTGAGGTCGAAGGAACATTGTAAAAATAACATCGGACTATTTGTTTCTCAGATTTTGAATTCGTCGCATAGGAGTATAATATTGCGAGGTCGAAGGAACATTGTAACAATAACATCGGACTATTTGTTTCTCAGATGTTGAATCCGTCGCATAGGAGTATAATATTGTGAGGTCGAAGGAACATTGTAACAATAACATCGGACTATTTGTTTCTCAGATGTTGAATTCGTCGCATAGGAGTATAATATTGTGAGGTCGAAGGAACATTGTAACAATAACATCGGACTATTTGCTTCTCAGATGTTGAATCCGTCGCATAGGAGTATAATATTGTGAGGTCGAAGGAACATTGTAACAATAACATCGGACTATTTGTTTCTCAGATGTTGAATTCGTCGCATAGGAGTATAATATTGTGAGGTCGAAGGAACATTGTAACAATAACATCGGACTATTTGTTTCTCAGATGTTGAATTCGTCGCATAGGAGTATAATATTGTGAGGTCGAAGGAAAATTGTAACAATAATATGGTAGAGTATAATATTGTGAGGTCGAAGGAACATTGTTACAATAATATGGTAGATACTGTATTTTAACTGTCCTGCCAGAAACATGAAATGAGAAGCAGCAAAACATGAGTTAAAAATGTAGCCCAACGCACTTTCGAAAATAAATATGTACATTTTGCACAAAAAGAGTAACATATTTTGTGTGCGTGGTGTATGCGGTTCCTCCAAAAATTCCATTTGATAGAATTACGCTTTCTAAAAAACTGGTGCAATTTACGTTATACTCTCTTCTAGGAAATGGTTTGTAAATACGCGTTACGGAGCGAATCTGGGCTATACATCCACCTACTATATATTATATCGATGGAGTTATTGGAATTCCGTAGATATAGTAAAGGGGTGGGGAGGAGGGGGAGGGGGGAGGAGAAAGAAGGAAGCCTTACTTAGAGTTTGGTTGGCGCATCTTGCAGCGATAGTCTCTCGATTCCTTGTTCCAATTTAGAATCTCAATATCATCAGCCGCCGATAGATGGTGTTTGGTGTTTGCATTTGAATATCGAATCCCAGTTGCGGAAGATATGGCGGAGAATCGCGCTTCTGAGAAGTACCTATGTTGAAAACTGCCAGGAAATCTGTACGTATTTGTCACTTATTATTCAGAATCTTTTTACTTCTGATTGAAATATTACAATGTAATTTGGTTGTTCTTTTTTAACGTTAATTGTATTTTAGCTAAAGAAATTAAAAAATAACTTTGTATAAGACCACGGATATTATGTTTTTTATGACCGATCGGTTTCGCTTAGTCTAAGCATCATCAGGGTACAAAATTAAACTAAACAAAAAATACAAAGTATGTGGTTATATATACATACAGAGGGTGAACGAAATATTAAATAAAATAGCAGAACAATGCTAAAACAGTAAAAAAACCTATAGAATAATATTTAAATGATAACAAAGAAACACAGAGAAAGATAATATGACTTGAAAGAGACAAAACGTCAACTGAGAAGGTGATTAAAGAATAATGATTTTATGAGTTTATAAGAAATATACCTTATATTAGACTAGTGGACAAATTTACTTTTTATTAATAATATGACTATTAATTTTAGCGACTTTCATGTTTTGTATTTTAGTTGTTGATTGTTTTCATAAATAGTATATTAATTAAAATAGGTTTCGAAATGAGAGTTAACGCGAACACAGTACTCACACAGATGCATTACTTGCATACATCCTGTTTTAAACTTGTTATTTGACTACAGAAAAGGAAATTTCGGTGAAATTGGAAAAAAAAAATTCAATATACTAAAAGCGATTAAGCCAACTTGTAATTTTTTTCTCAAATACTCGAATTCAAACAATGTGTAAACATACTGTCCCTTTTAAGTTTAAAACAATAAATAGACGTTAGCAAGACAAAATTTTGTTTCTCAGTGACGCTTTTCAAGGATATCATATCGCTATCGGAAGTGTATACATATGCACCAATACACACAATCCTAAGTGTGTGTTGATCGCGTCAACTCGAATTATGAGACCTATTCTAGTTATTAACCTATTTCACCGTTGAAATGTCTTTAAATTAGGTTTATATATTTACCTCATGTATAATGTATTCAATGTCTATTGAAACTTGAAAAAAGGATATAAAGTTAAATATTTTGCCGCTAAGAGCGCGTTCATCCCACCAAACGGTACGCCATTGTCAACAGTCAAGTCATCAGTGACCAGCAAGGCCAGCCATCAAGGCGGCTGTTCTAACTTCTGAGCTACCTCGCTGGGCAACCTGCAGTGAATAAACGATGGGTTCTTACAAAAGGTAATAATAAATCCTGTTTCATGTTTACACTTACCCGGGTCGCGGTAAAACATTTTTTCTCGTATGTGGTAAAATTTTGATAATGAATCGTAATGGACTCTCCATTATAAACCTTATAGACATAAAAAATCTTATTTTTAGAACAAAACTTAATATTTACGAAATCCGTGGCCGGGCGGTTAAAATCCTCGACTGCTGATCCAGAGGTTACGTGTTTGACACTCGGCGTGCGCAAATACATTAAATTACATTTATATTTATACTATTTCACAAATATAAAAACATAATAATTAATATATAGTATATTTGTGTCCCGCTGGCTCTGGTAGTTATAACTTTTGTCTGGTTTGCACATATAAGTGGCTTAGCTTTTATTCAAAGCTTATCAGATACTTCAATATTTAAAAATATTCAACACACCATCTACATTGCGATCTAATTTTATAATTGTAATTTATCGGCCAAGTTAGATTCTTCTGTGAAATAAGATCAATATATTTCAGCCATCGTATGTTTTCTAATTCAATTAAGTAAATTAAACCGATAAACATTGATGAGTGGTAAAATATGAAAAGTTTTACCCTTTTAACCCTGATAGCGATTATTGACAAAAGTATATTGAATTAACATTTTTTCGATAAATGATTGATTACAACAAAAGTTTTTTTTTAAAGCGGATCGTCCTTCAGCACTATCGTGACGTGCTTTCTACATCCGTCATACATTACGAAGAGAACTGAGCTACTCAGATGCAGCAACGACAATGACGTTGGTTGAGTTCCGCGTCCTGCCCCAGAAGCTAATTCTTGTAGGAATTCCTTTATGTTCACATTAAATAGAGTTTTCAAAGCTTCATAAGTAGAAGACAGTTGCGTTGGACTGAAAAAATGAAGACAATCTCACGTTTGTGAGTTTCAGATTTTCAGCTTTATATTATCTCCAACACTATCTAGCTTTTTACTTTCTATCTTTATATCTGCCATATATGTTATCTCTGGAGCTTTTTTGTTAGGGGTTGTATAATTAGGCATTAGTATCGAATTTATTACCTACTGAGAAACATCTGTACAAATCCAGTCTCACCATTATATGGCATATTATAAACATGTTGGAAAAGACATTATATTTACAAAAGGAATGAACTATATTCAAAACCTTTGTAATAATTAAACTATTAAACATAATTAATTTAATATCCGGGTAAATTATTAATAAGTGAGAATTTGGGTTGAAAATTACGATTTAGCTAAAACATAATTAATGTTACAGTATTTGGTGTATTTTAAATATTTTTTTACTTACAAAATATTTTCTTTCCACCGCATTAAACTTTAAAACCTTAAAAGTTTGCGGTATTCATTGAAATTTTGCGGTACGTTTTCAAAACCGCTCTTTTTTCCTTTTCTATTTCACAAAAGAAAGCGTTTTATTAATCACAGCCATGCAAATGGACGATTATTATTTTTAAATATCAAACATATTGTAGAAATGTTTAAAAACTATCTGTTTCATGTACCTATGTACAAATAGTAAAAAATATATTTTTATTTTTCTTTGGTAAATTAATTCTTCAAAAATAGGACTGTTTTCATAACCGCTAATCGCTGCCCAAAAAAAGTTTTTGACTGTGTGTTTTAATTGACGTAAACACAAACATGATTAAAAATGTATATAATTTAATAAAAATATAACCATGATCCGATTAATGATGCACATTAAAACAGCTACAACGTTGAATAAAAACATATTATATTGAACCGATAGTGGTTGTTTATATATATACTGTCCTTAATAAAATAATATTTATTGCTAAAGATCATCAAGTGACATGATTGAAAACAACCTTTTTGTCTTACTAATTACAAATTTGATTGCGCAATTTGCATATATTTTATTAAATCAAATTCATTGATATAATATCAAGTGTACGATACATGTGGATTAGAAGGGTACTTAAACTTTAAAAAAACTCCATATATAATGCCAGGGCAAAACTGTATTACATGCCATCTTATTTTTCTACTTCTGCGGAAAAATAGCGAGGGGTTTAAATGACTTCAGTGAGTAAAGTCCTAATCTAACCAATCTAGTTTTTTACAATATTATGAACTCGAGAATAATTCAAAATATTTAAATAATATCTTGTACGCCTCAGATAATGTTAAAAACAAACAACTCGACAAGTGAGCAGTGCACAGTGCAGCGGATTGGACGAAAAGTCAAATGACGTTCAACGGACTGCACCTCGCGGCTGTCACCGCGAGACTACAACGGTAGAGAGCGTGGATCACCCGCGTATGGACGGTGACTGTAAAATCAACATAAGAATAAAATATTATCTCAGGAAAATTATAGTACTTTTAAGTTAATATTTTATGTATACTTAGATGAAGCCTTTCATATATTTCAGTTTATTAAGCTCCAACTTGCCAACAGATCTAATAAACTACCTTTGTGGATTGTATTAGACCACTGCGTGCGGTAGCCCCCTATTTTTGTCTCATTTAATCTCGTCGTGTATATCGCTTGTAACACTGTAAAGTTGGGTGCCGAGTTTCAGCCTGTTTTTGGGTTATAAATAATGGTAAACTTACCTAACGTGCCAACTTATGAAGTATGGGTTTGTGAAATTACTCATCTTAATTTAATTAAATTGTCCGGATACCTTAACTTGGGAATTATTTGTTGGCGATGTAACAATTTTGTAGTGCTGTCCAAAATTTAAGAATTCCTCGTTAAATACTTTGAGACTGTTCAGTTAGTTCTCATCCGACTAAAATTCTGATAGAAACCGGGTTAATTTAACTTGGTGAAAGAGAAACTTGCTTTATTCAAATAAGTTTTTTAAGCTGCGCAAAGTTTGTCTTTAGGCCTTTGGGGATACTTAAGTAGGCTGAGAATTATCAAAAGATCATGTAATAATATGGGTGAGCTTCTAACTAGCTTTAAGGGTCACCATATTGTGAAATGGGTTTTAAGTTTTTACGCAAGTTGTAATATCTTTCCGGGGTAAATGTCGACGAACGTAAATGAAAGCTGTTTCCGCAACCTTCCGAGACTTCAGAAAATGATCATGACAAAGAAAACAAAAAAAAATGTTTGACTCTATTTTCATTTTTTTATAAAAAGTGTAGTTTGAGCATAAATGTACCTTTAACTTACTAAAGTTAGGTGTCTCAAACATATAAACAAATATTCGCATAACATCTGGAAAGTTGTTAAATAAGAAATCTTTGCTTATATGAATTACTTGGCAACCGAGAGCAAATAATAATTTCAATTATTAAAAAAAGTACCTTTTCGTACAAAGCAATCACTTTGTGGTTTTACATATTTAAAGAAATGAATAAATAACTCTGTATAAGACCACGGATATTATTTATTATTTCATGACCGGCCGGTTTAGCTTAGCTTAAGTATCATCAGGGTACAAAATTAAACAAAACAAAAAATACAGAGTGTGCGGTTATATATCCATATTTCCTGTGAACTCATAAAATGTATCATTATTCTTTAATCACCTTCTCAGTTGACGTGATGTCTCTTTTAATTCACATTTTCTGTATTTTTCTCTCTGTCCCTTTGTTAAAACTTAAATGTTATTCATTGTTTTCTCATTGTTCTGTTGTTTTATATTTTGTTCTCGCTCTGTGCATATATAATCGCACACTTTGTTTTTTTTATTTTGTTTAATTTTGTACCCTTATGATGCTTAAGCTAAGCGAAACCAGTCGATCATAAAAATAAAATATACACAGTTATTTCTTAATTTCTTTGAAAAAATAAATAATAGCACACACGAGTCGCAAGTGCTCCCAACCGTCTGGAGCCAGAGGGACTATGGCATCCTAAATTGGGGAATGAGCGGAAAACGGTGTAGTTTTATTTCCAGATACAGTTAATGACTAATTTATTAAAATCGCAATGCAAACACGTTATTTTGCATGACTGTTATATTATTCCACTGTTGTGTTAAATAAATATTCACCCGCATAACGTTTGATTTTGTGGAAAACATTTTACGGTTACTTTTGGAAAAATATTTAAATTTCTAGCTAACTGCGTGTTTTTGCATTGATTGCAAAAATACAACAACCCTCATGTTTGATTGCGCCACACATTTATATTCAAATTCACCCGATTGGTTCAAATTTCGTGATACGTATTTTAAGCAGAGCTCATTTCGTTTGTTTGTAGAAAAATGATCATGTTTTTACGTGATACACAAGCCTACTCAGCAAAAATAATGACAACAGTGAAAACCCACAGTGGGAAATATAATTCAAAATGCTTACCGAGTCAAATGAAGGAAAAAAATCAAGCTTCGGGTTGGAGACCTTATCAAAGACTGCGTAGAATTTTTGTAAAAATTAGAGTATTCATCATTTGGATAGTGGATTTCTTAATTATTAATCTCGAAATTCTCAATCATTAAAAAGGCATGTCATTTTTTATTTTTTTTTGCAATAAAGTAAATACGAAAGGTCCACAGCCCATGTTCTAAATGGCGTTGCCACCTAAAAATTTGTTTCTTTCGGTTAGCTAAATTCAAATGGCCAAACGTGATAAAAGCTCGCCAGTCGAAAGTTTTTGCTGCTTCAGACAATCGTTTTTTTCGCTTTATGCTTATTTATTTACTGTTGGTACTTTTTTTATTCAAATGTTAATAAAGTATAAAAAAATACATTTCTTGGTATATTATTCCCAAGAAGTTAAAGAAACTCTCATCTTTACCATTTTTACAGGTTTATTTTTATTTTTTTTGCATGCTAACCCTTACTGGTTGGTATACGCTTTTATTTAATGCCTTAAAATTCTCAGAGCAGACATTGTCTTATGAATATTACATAATAAATAAATACAATTTAAAAGCCTGGATTACCAGAAATGAAGGAGAATTTTGATTAAAAAAAAAAAATTAATAAGAAACTGGCTATGTACAAAAAATACATTTTGTTATTTCTATGTGTGTTAATAAATTAATTTAAGCAGATTCTCAACTAAAAGAAAGGTACTCGTATCATACGAAGAAGTCATTTAACTAACTACGACTTATTATTTATAAACAAAATCATTTTGATATAATTCGTCGTGATGTGTTACAGTGAACTCATCACTCGTGTGGAGCTTAAGTCAGGGGCGGATTAAACCATTCGGGGGGCCTACTCGCACACCATTTGGGACCTCCGTAACATAAAAACCTTAATATTTTAAACGGAAAAACACGATTAGAAGAAGAAAAAAACAAGAAAGATACGCAAAATCTTTTATGCACGTTTTCATAGTATCAAAAGTTTTCAAACTTAGATTTTCTTTGCTTGGTGGAAACGTGCTCGATTCGAAATGTAAAAATACGCTTTTAAGCCTGATGGCGTCACAATAGTTGTCAATCTCTTTACAATCCCCCGCGGAGGCACTGCCGAATGATGCCAGGAGCGTTTAGGTTCGTTGGTTTCTTAATCGTTTTTAAAAATCGATTTATTAATTCCTTTTTTATTTTTTGTAACTTACTACTGAGTATAACTTATAACTAGTAACTTACATCTAAGATTTCATTATTATTACTTCATCACCTCTTCATTATTGCTCCACATTTATATAGATATAGATATTATATAGATATAGATATTATCACTACACACGACAAAAGTTATTTCAAACAACGTTCCGATCCTAAATACTCACATTTAATAAGTAATTTATTCATCGAGAGAAATGAAAAAAAAATGGCGAAAGGGCTATTTAATCGGCCATTGATCTAACTGCACACCTTTCCTTATATTTATCTTCAAAATATAACTGTTAAATGTCATTCAGACATTTCCAAATGAATCCCTTCCCCACGGATTATGGTTCCCGCTAACCAGCTGACAATAAGGTGTGACACTAATGATGATAAATTATCCGGCATGTCAAACCAAGTTTTGATATTATTTATATGGCAGAAGGCATTATTGTCATGTAAATAAGAGCTTCATCCGGATATTGTAAATATTGCCGTTAGTATTGCCATTTTTGTAAAGCGGAAACAAATCCAGGAGCGGAGGCTTGCAATAACATGGCATCCTAAATGACAAAGCCGTTGCTATCGACAGCCTTTTATATTGAAAACTGGTACAGGATGTTTAATAGTAATGGGAAAATTTATTACTCCGCGCGTTACCGAACGAATAAATTACACTTTTTTATCAATGTATTTTCTACCACGTTTCTATTTTGTGTAATTATTTATTCTCAACACACCCTATAAACATATGTTTTTTTTATAAAATTTTATTGAACAAAAATATCGAAGTAAAAATAATAAAACAATTAAAAAAATACATATTAACAATAACAAATAAATAAAAACATTTTTACACAAAATGGAATTCTACAAATCGAAAACAAAAACTATAATTAAAAATATTTAACTTTTTTTATGATTTAAATTTTATTTTTATGATAATAAACAGACTAAATAAAACTCAAACCAATGTGTTATTTCACTGAGAAATGCTAACATGGATTGATGATTAAATATTAAAAAAAGTCGAAACAGAAGTCGAAACAAAGGTCGAAAAGGTTGAAACGAAATCACGGTCGCAATATATTTCAATACTTTTTTCTTACTTTTTTATTTGACATTTTTTTTAATCTAAAGCGAACAATACGACATCTTGGAATAATTGAGTTTTTTTTGGGTTATTCGAAAGATACACAGCTCATTGTGTAATTAAAATATCTAGATTAGTTGATAACCCAACTCACAGTCAGAGCTCACCGTTTGAGAATTCGTGTTACTTTAGATTTCACATTAACAGATTTTTTACTTTATAGATAGACATATTTCTGTAAACATTAACATTACGACAGCTTTGAAACCATTTTTACGTTCAAATATACCAATTAACATCTCAACACTCCGACTATAAACTCAGGCGAATTAGGAGTGACGTAATGTAAGCACTCTCTTGTCAATAAATTAAAGCACCCTGTTAATTAAACGAAAGAGAGAAAAAAAAAACACTTTGTAGCGAAATAATTCAAGCCTCGCCTTCCGCCTCGATACAAAACATCCAAAGAAGCTACACGAGCAGCAAAAGCCCCCCTATGTGTACATGTACATGTATCGACACTTTGTAAATTGTATTATAAGACTGCAATAATTTGAAAACAAAATTGAAAAAACTTCCCTTATCTGCTCTTGTCATTTGTAAATAGAACATAAGGACTTCAAAGCAATGATGTAAACTAAACAAGGTGGTCCACGGTCGTAGTTATATTTTATTGAACCCTTTTATATATATTTTATTTTTATCACCCATTTGATGGATTATTTTGATGTTTCTTCTATGTGTTATCTATAAAGTTAGTTCAGATAATTCACTTAATTTATATTCTCATTGACATGTCACACTTCCCTCTTTCACACATTGCATCATCTTATTACGAAGATAATATGGAACATTTCCATAACAATTACCGCTCTGAGCGGCAAAATAAACGTTATAACTTATATTACAATATTAGGTATATATCCTGTAAACTCAAAAAAAACTCATTTTTCTTCAAACACCTTCTCAGTTGACGTTTTGCCTCTTTTTAGTATTTTTTGTTACTTTCTCTCTGTTCCTTTGTTATATTTTTCAATGTTATTTTATTGTTTGTTCTCTTATTTTATTTTATATTATGTCCTTTCTCTGTATGTATATAAACCGTACACTTTGTATTTTTTGTTTAGTTTAACTTTGTACCCTGATTATGCTTGGGCTAAGCGAAACCAGTCAGTCATAAAAAATAAAATAAAATCTTTGGTCTTGTACGAGTACAATGTTATTATTCCATTTTCAATAATTTTTTATAATTTTCATCTATTAAGGGTCCGAAGATCTATGTTTTGGAATAGTGTTCTGCTTCTGTAGTTCAACTTATCTTCATTATAAAGTTGAACATATGTATGAAGTAACAAAAACAATCGAACCATGAGCTTTGAAATTTCTAATATTATTTTGTTTGGAATTTCCAGGTCAGTGAAATTTAAAGCTCGGGATGTCATTTTCATCGTGATTTTAAAAATCTGTATGACTGACAAAAAAAGAGAATAAACTGCCTAATATAAAAAGGTTTTCGTAAAAAAGTTTGATGAAACTAGTTAAACATTAATGTGATACTGAATAGTTCAACCAAACCGAAAAGAAACCTGGCCGCATGATGATAACAGGCAAAAGACTCTCGTTTACGAGAACCCAATATGGGATCATTTTTAGAAGCATAATCTCCAATCTGGTGTATGTCATATCTCTTATCTCAAAGACTTCTCGGGGTGTCGCCATAAAGTTTTCTTAGTGCCGACCTTAATTTTCCCCGATTTTCCAAATGACTTCCCCTCGTTCTGTGAAGGGGCAATTTTTCCTCTGGGTGTTCAACACTCGGGACCCCTCTTGACCTTTTTCTCGAACATTACTTCAATTTTCTCCTTTTTGCTTAATCTCTTGAGCAGAATGAACCCATTTACATAATTTCTTCAGATTCTTGTAAGTTTTAATAAAATATTTATAATTTTGCTATAAGTTGCTCAATGTTGCTAAACTTTAAAAAGCCATTTAAAAAAATATATATTTCAGGACGCTTTTTACATTTTTATTCAAATATTTATAGAGAAAACTTTGTATTGTTCAAATCAGTATTATATTATATAATTATACTTCGCTAATAATTAATAAAACACCCTTAATTTTAATTAAAAGAATAAATCTATTTTTTTTAAATTTAGTAATTCTATTTAATTACAAAGTTTTAATATTCCATTCCGTAATGGGAGAAACATTGGATATAAATAAATAAATAATATGTTTTGCTTATGCATATTATTCCCAATTTTGATAACTGTTTTTTTTTATATCCCAATGTGTTGGACAATCTTTTCTAGTCTTACTTGAGCGAGCTACCAATATTTTCATTTTATTTATTATACATAAATAGGGGAAAAAAAAAAGAAACCAAAATCAACGATATTCATCTATCTACATGTACATTTCTAAAGACCTATTCTAAGGTAAACAATCGCACTATGTAGATATATATAGAAAATTTATGTAAGACAAGAATAAAAAAATTAAAACACAGACTGTCAAATAACGTAAATACCTAATATGGTGTTTAATGCCAAAAGAGGCCAGTGACGTGACAGCGCTTCTGTATATGTTCGATTCGCGATAGTGACATTTGTGTGGGTAAAGCTCGTGCTTTTTCTTTAATTCACGTTTTGTTATATCAAATATTTAAATGGATTGAATAATGTTTACTATATTCGGTTTTGTGTTTAAAAAAATCCTGAAATACCTTTAACACCGAGGATGAATTTTGGTTTTTTTTAAATCACCATTGCGTAATTTACAATGATGCGTGGATATGCAGCAATAAGGATGGCAGCGCAGTAAAGAAAACCATTTTGATTTTCCGACAGTGTAAAAAGGGACTTCATGGAGTTTGTGAGGGAAAACATTTGTGTCAAGCACAGTTTTTTGTTACTTTCTTTCTAAATAATTAAAAAAGTACTACGGCACTTAATATTATTCATGAATTCCAAATAATTATTCATCCGGCAAAATAAGACTTATGGAACAACCTGTCTTTTTTTTTTGTGGGTTGGGAATAGTATTGTAGTCAGCTCGCTCTGTCATAATAGTTCCCCAAAGCCGAAGTAAAGTTAAACAACATAATCCTGAATATTCTCAATACCACCTCTCGCCCCAACCCCCAGCCGGGCCGAGAGCCGAACTGGTCCGGGGGGACGTGAGATTGCCCCCCGGGCCGATTTATTCAACAGTTTTATAAAAATACCCACACAAATAACTTCCACCCTCATTTTGTGGAAGATTATTTATTTAAAGCCCCATAATTTGTCCTCGATGTGATATTTTACAAAAATAGTTACGTGAAAATTTGTAGAGTGTTAATTTAATATTGTGTGTAAATAAAAACAAATTTAGTCTAAGCAGAGAAATATATGCCCGAAACATCAAAAACTCTCAAACGGTGAACTCTTACGTCAATAAAGTTGGACCTTTTGTTTGTGGTTAATACCGCACAAGAGTCCCAACCATCTGGAACCAGTGGGACTATGGCATCCCCAATTGGGGTATGTTGTGAGGCTAAAGGTTATGAAGAGGGGGGGGGAGATGGGGGAAGAGCAACGTTCGGAACTACCTGGCTATTCAGATCTGGTCACCAAACATGGCTAAAGCCATTTCAAGCAACGTTTCGATTCTAAACGGTGGTCTTTCACCAGGCCGATACTCAGATAATCTACCACTTTAGAACGTGCCGCAATTATACTTAATATTATTTTATATTAATTAAAAGTGCTGTGACACATATTAATTAAATAAATGTATTAATACTGCTTTTCTCTAAATGTTGTTTTTTTTATGAAAACAATTTATCTTCGACTCGCAACGATCTTCGATCGCAACAATTTCTACGATGAGCTATGCAGCTTTGTGCAAAATAATGACGCCGAAGACCATTTTTAGTGTTTTTTTACTTGGATTAAGTTTTGTAGTGGAATACACAAACGGGTTGTCCTGATTTACGTTACATTATACTGTGATTTTACACATTTGCATATTCTTAAAATTTCCCAGACGTAAAGGGTAACCAATAAATGAGTTCTCATAGAGAAACTTCCAATATCTTAATCATGATATAAGAGGAATGGAAAATATTTACAAGATTTTCGAACTGATTGTTGGTGGAAAATGTAGCTAAGGAAGATAACACACTGCGCTTTGAAATCTACGTGACTGGTACGTAAAGATTGATTTGATGATGCCTTCTCCTATCGGAGGTCAACTATCAACTTCCAATAGGGAAGACACCAAAAGAAGAAAAAGAATGGAAAGGATTTATATCAGACGAAAAATAAGATTATTTCAACCAATTTCCAGGTCTAATTTGAAAGTCATTCGTTCGCCTCTGTCCTCTGTACGCGCTTACTATGAATATTTGTGTGGTCTGCCTCGCCTCACGAACTATTAATGTCCGTGATATTGAAAGCTTTCAATACAGATTTGGTAGAAAAGCTGATATTTCAAAGCACTTAGTACTTATAACTTTAAAGTATCTACCTAGTGAGTTTTAATCATTTTTTGAATGACGGAAACTTTACATCATGTCATGGTGTGTATTTGCTTAACGTTTTAAAATGCCAGTTACATAAAAAACGTACATATTGCTGTGAATTCAAATACGCAAACACAGTTCTCTACCTGTGATTAGTTCAGTTTTAAACTGTGTTTATAATGCAGACTAACTAACTAACTAAACTAACCATCACGCCGTTTCCCCGAAGGGGTAGGCAGAGAGGACGGACCGCCATCTTAGCATACACTCCTTGCTTCATTCACATTCATACATCGTCTCATACATACTCTTCTGTTATTCTGACTCTTCACATGACTCGATTCAAGTATTTTATTCACCTGATCGTACAATGTCTTTCCAGACTTCTTCTCCCATTCACTTTCGCATCATATATTATTTTCACACTCCTTTCTTCGTTCATTCGCTCTACATGCCCAAACCATATAAGCGTTCCTTTTTTATCCCATTTACGACGCTTACATCATCCTTGCATTCTTTCCGGATATCCACATTTCTAACACGGTCATAAATGGTTTTATCGAACATGTCTCAGAGATCTCATTTCCACAGCATTCAGTCTATTTTCATCATTTTTCTGCTAGTTCCATGCCTCACTGCCATATATCAGGGTTAGTATAATCACACCATCGTAGACTGCTAGCTTCGCTTTTTTGACAATTTCTTATTTGCGCCAACAGCGTTCTGTCCTCCATTAATGGAGTTTCCTACATTCACCCTTCTTTCAATATCCTTATCAGCTTATACGAGTATATCATAATATTGAACATCTGTGACTTAGTATTTTGTTTAATTGCTAACAAGGGCGGCTTTACAAGTACATTCAAATATCGACGTTGTAAAGACAAAAGGGCTTTAGCGACACTTTTTTTTTTAAATGAGTTTAATTTTCAAACATTCAAAATTAAAAATAATACTTTCTAGTAATTAATAGTGAGGAACTCTAACATTTTTTTTTTCAATCTTCACCACCTAACCTTACTTTAATATTTTAATAAAAAAAAAACATTAAAATAGATTCTCTATCACCTAACTCTCCCACTACAAATTCACTGTCTATACTTGTCTTATGCTTGTAATTTAGTGTTACTAACATTTTTTTCTAAAGAAAAAAACATTGTTCTTAAAGCATGTTGATGCAACCCATAAACAGTGGTGAAAAAATGTGTTTGTTTAAACAAACAAACAATTAATAAAATAAAATTGTTTACATTTATACCAAAGTTAAATAGGTTAAAATCAAGGTAACAAATAACCAATGGCAAATATATTTATACCGGCCAGAAAAATGTCACAAGTATCTAATTTGAAGAATTCTAATAATTTACTACTTTCGAAGCTAAAAATAAAATCAACTGTATTGCTTTCGAAGTATAAAGTATCAATACATGGTTGGGAAATAACCTACGTATCTGAAGAGGGTTTTAAGGAAAAGCATTGAAAAATGCACAATAGTCTGAGAGTATCAATTTCAGCAGAAAATTGAGAAAATTTTACAGATCCGAACTGGCAGACAGAAGTCATAAATCCTTTTTGAGACTTTTTATTCACGCCATATTCTCGGTTTTTACTTAAGCAATTGACAATTGGATGCTACTTTTCTCTCAACTGTATTTTTCCCATGACCCGGTGAATCCTAAAAATCAAGTCAGACCCTCCACACAACATCCCCAAAGATGACATAGGCTCTGAGGGAAATTATTTCCCTCAAGGCCTCTTGTGTGAAGTTATTGTAAAAACTAATGGTTCTGACTTTCCACGTGATATTATCTGGATAGATGCATTAAGGATACAATTAACAATTCCAGTCAATATGTTTTACAATATTCGCTGTATTACGTAAATGCCAGTATTTTTTCTACCACATTTCATACGGAAAAATTATGATATGTTTTTCTTTGTTTTACTCGTCACAACAACCCGATTTAAAGTGTTAAGTATCGTCAAATGTTTTTATATGAGACGACAACACCATCATTAGCAATCTCTCACATCTTATCAGGCAACGGTATCCCAATCAAAATAAAAATCGGTTCATTGATTTTACAAATAAGCAAATACAATAATACAAACATATTATTTTTAAATAATATTTTTCATCGGATTTCTCTAATTTCTAACTTTATTTACGGGAAAAAAACCTATGACTTCGGTTCAATGATAACTTAAATTTTAATTGAATTTAAAAATCGCACAATTAACAATTTTAGTTTTTCATGTGCGATGCGGTGTACTTTTGTATTTAATTTTATTTAGGAAACACTATTAAATTGCAATATTGTGTTAAACAGTGATTTTGCTACTCTTTTCTATAATATTTAAAGGTTAAAAAATAAATAAAATGAAAAAAGTTGCAGAACCAAAGGTGAAAACAAGGAAACCAATAAATACATCATGTAATTATTAATCATGAACCTAATAAAGTTATGTACGAGTAGATTGTACAATATGACAGTAGAAAAATAGAACAAAAGTAAGATAAACAAAGTTTTATGAAGAAAGTGAAATTGGTTCCATAGCTCAAAGCAGGGGTTGAATGCACACTATACGTGTACATGAAAAATGTAGATACACAACTTTGTTGAGAATTAGGTAAGCTTTTCCAACAAACATTTCAACATTAAGGTTTCAAAAATTGCTGTCATATTTTATGTTTGTTTTTCGGACAAATGAAACGGAAAATTGTGAACGTTCTCAAGAATTGAAAATGAAATATTTCTTTTGAGCGTTTGTCTCTTAAGGTGCAGTGTAGGTATATTGTAATACACATTTAAGTCAAATTGACTGAACTCTTCATAAAAAAAATATTTCTTTAACCTTTATTTCCCCTATCAAGAAAAATCACATCAACAAGTAAAATTTTAATTAAAAGGCAATCTTGGTTGACTTACATTGGCTGGTCTCGATGACGGAGTAAAAAGAGTCGTATATTTTCTATGCACGTGGGGTGGTTTGGTTGCTTCCGCTTCTAAGGTTTTACTTCTGTGCTCGCCCCTGCCTGGAAAAAATATAACTATCATATTAAATCATTATTTTAATGATGACCCAGCTAACAAGAAAATAATATTTTGACAGTTCTGTTTCATTGTAATGTAGCTAATATGTACTTAATATTCCCAAACTACACAAATCATTGTACAAAACTTTTCAAAGTCTTCCAAGTGAAATAAAAAAAACCGAAAGAACTAATTTTAATCTAAAGTCAAAAAAGATCAGCAACTTGCAAATATAATGAAGACGGTATATATATGACAGCAAATCACCACAAAAAAAAACCACATGTCAACTCAGAACAACACACCCTAGAGAGGATTACGCCACTATTTTTATCTTATAAATGTTTAAAGATTGTTAACCTCTACCACTTCAAATAAACGCTCCCGTTAACCACTGATTCTCGGTTCGTTCCAACAAATGATCAAATTATTATTTATTGTTGTTAAGCAAAACAGCATGACCGTCATATCATTACTGAGGCCTAAATTTCCTTGTAAAAAAATGTGGAATAACGCTTTTCATCTAAACACAGTAAATATAGTAATATTAGATAGTTCAAATACGAACTTTTAATTTTCGTAACATACTCATAATGTACCTTCCCGTTATCAACCTTTATGAGCCCTACCAGATAGTAAAATACATCATTATTATAAAAAAAAGCTTTACTTCTGCAACTTACGACAATTATAAAAGCATATTATTGAGTATCCGTAGCCATGTTGCAGTTTGTATAAATTCCCAATATACGACGTTTATTTGGCTATGTGCAACGAAATATAAGCTGTAATTTGTTCTAGAATAGCCCCAACTGATTTATTTTTATTTTACACAGCCCGCATCTTATTCCATACCAAATTATAAAGCAAAGCCGCTTGCCGTAATAACGGTACAACTCCGGTATCGGAAAATATTCGACCATCGTTTGGGAAATGTCTGCTCTTTCTCCACATCTATGCCAATAGGTAATATAACGTTTTTCAGATCTAATGGCGTGTACAATAAGAGGAAAAATTGTCTGAATTGGCTGGAATTTCCTCACTGAGGCATTCGAAACTGTCAGTATATCGTGAAATTGTTCCTCCAATCGATGCGGATATAATTTTAAATAGAATTAAATAATGTACGACCGAGATTTATCTGAACGTTTTGTAACCATAAGACTTTATTTCCTTTTTAACTCTGGCTTATTTGGATTGTGTATTCTTTTTTGAGAGAATCATTTTCTTTATTGCGTAGTAAAGCACATCCCATTCTAGATGGAATTTGCAATTGGAACCATTTCCAATAGAAGCCATTTAGGGAATAAAGTTTTTTTTTCTGAAATTTTTGAATTT
The DNA here is from genome assembly GCA_022651775.1 of Drusus annulatus. Taxonomy (NCBI): domain Eukaryota; kingdom Metazoa; phylum Arthropoda; class Insecta; order Trichoptera; family Limnephilidae; genus Drusus; species Drusus annulatus. The sequence goes on along the minus strand of JAGWCC010000396.1, from coordinate 99,739 downwards.
GTGAAAGTATCATATAATTTTGTATAAAATTATTGGTTGATGTAGAAATTCGTTGCGCGTTTTATTTAAGTGAATATACTTTATTTTTAAATTAAAAAAGCCTACTGTAACCAATAATTTGTTTCTCTCTAGCATTGTGTACGAATGTCTCGTAATTAGCAACATCTGCATAAATGGCCTAATATTACTCGTAGTTGTAGTAACGTCTTCGTCAAATGGAATGCCTTTGAGATTGTTGGACTGAAAGTGGAAAATGTGAAAAACTTATGGAGAAAAATCATAAAAATAGATGTAATAAGGAATAAATTTTCAAACCGAGCTCTGAAATAAACTATTCTGTAATGTTTGCAGCCCTTTTCTACCGCCATTTCAGTGGTAGGTGCTCTGAAGAAGCGACTTTAATACCATTGACGCTGACGCAAAGCCGGAAGACACGCCAAATGCGTGTCCAACATCTGTACACTGGTAAAAGTCACCACTTGTTTTAAGACTCATTCTTATGTTAAAATGCTTGGACGTGGAAAGATTTTCCGACTTCCGTGTTTGCTCTCTCCCACAAGATGGATTTCGTCAAAACTCTGGTTCACTTTATTCTTTCCTAAACATACTCTCCACACCGCATCCCCATAACCCAAAAAAAATGTGTGTTACCGATCAACATACTGATTTATACAAACGGGGACGTCACTCCTGTAAATAATGGAACTACTAGTGCAAAACCAAAATCTTTCGTAGATTAAAATCCTTTTTCAACGCCTTTACATATAACTCTGTAGATCTATAATGGGATGCATATATTATTTCAGCACGATCATTGTGTGAAAAAAATACTTGTGTCACGTTATTTGTAGGTGTTGGAGATATTCCGTATCTTTTTTAATACAAAATATGTCTAAATTTATTTACTTAACCTTGTAAAGTCTCCAAAGTGCCATTATTCAAAGCAGCCTACCTGAAAGAGTAAAATAATTTAAAAGACTAAGTTGCCTATGTGAATTCCGCGTTTTTTATGACTCAATTTAATGTGAAGCGAGAGAAAATGAAAGAAAAAGAGGTCCGTTCAGTTGTTAAGGAACAAACAACCTTGCAAAAACTTCCTCGGCTTAAGGCTTAACTGGTACCTACGGATATAATACGCTTGTTACGTTCGCGAAACAGTTTAATAAATGAAATTAAAATACGTAATGCTACAATTCACACGAGGGAGTTAAACGCGCCCCCGTTTGCGTCGCGAGTTTTCCTTCTCAGTGAAAATGTCCAGGATTTGTATCGTGTAATTATTTTGGCCGAGTGTTCGACTGGAAGAGGTTATTTCCGTTTTCTTTAAAACCATTGTAAATAATACACGGGTAAGTGGGTTAACAGATGAAATCTCCGTATCTCTAATCAGATCCACGGAATGGAATCTGTATGCAGTCTGCGTTATTAGGTCAAGGTTTAGTAGATGTCAACATTTAAACTTCTAAAATCCTTCGAAAAGTAAATACTACCCCACTTGTATGGAATGATAGTTTTACTGTTTCAAATGTGATTTTCTAAACTATTGAATACATGGTTAGTATCTCATGAAAAATGTTCTATGTTAAAAATACGTATTTTTAACATATCAGAACAGGTTACACTTAGCGAGGTAGGTAATTTATTAATTTATTGGTTTACGGTACAAGTAGGTACCTATGAAGATATAAAATAAATCAGTTAAAATGTGCAATACAATTTATAAACATATTTAATGAAAATGAAATAGTAACTGTATTTTTTGTTTAGTTTAATTTTGTACCTTTATGATGCTGTCTTATATAAATTATTAATTATTTTTTTATTAAATATCAACATACATACATTATATGATTCTTTATTAGTAAAATTTACAGTGGGGCAATGAGAACTAAAATATTTATTCGTAACTGTTTTTTTTTAAATAAATGTAACATGAAGGCATTTCAGTGTTGTTAAAAATATTCACTAATTATGTGTATTGGTTACCTAGGATATGTACGCGTGGTATAAGAAAGTACACGTGCTATAACGAAATATTTAATATTGGTGTGATTCTATTAGGTATTTGCTTTGAGTAATAATATACTACTCTAAGGGCCACACACCCCTTGGTCATCCTTGGTCTAAAACTCGCTTCAACATTTCGCAATGAGGAGGGAAATGGCCTTCATTTGCAACGTATTATTTCTAATTATTATGGAATTTATTATATTTCATAACACACCGAGTCATTTTCAGCCTGGGTAGATTTTTTTTCGATTACTTTCCGCGAAATCTAAACATATCGAAAAAGCTCTAGAAAATATCATTTCTGAACATTTTGTTGGAATATAATGAGATTCCACGCAGCTGGCGTCTATATTATTCGAGGCGTTCATTCGTTTTTTTAACAAGAATCTTCTCCGGATGGCGTTAGGTTCTAGACACACAAAGCAAATATTATTTTTAAGCAATCATCTATGAAACAGTGTGAAACTCCTGGCAAGGAACTTCAAGGCTAAACGAAATGTTTAGGATAGTGAAAAGTTTACTTTACTTTTTTTACATGAAATAGCAAAAATATATATATTATATAAAATTAATGGTTTTATATGCCCAGGTTTATAAGGTTTTTGTTTTCAAAGGCTTTGATGGAATGTTGTTCGTCATATTAATGTGTCAATGTCATTTTAATGTCATAGTATGTGTTTGTTAAACACATGTTGATTTTTTCAATTTGTAAAAAGTTTGGGTTTATTAGTGACAAAAGAACCGGCATATCCTTTATTTTAGTGTAACCAAGGATTTAAGAAATCCAAAGTCTCTAAAAGCATTATATCATTGAATGGGGAAAATAAATAACCTTACATAATTAAAGCAAATGTTAAACCACATACCACATAAATATTTTTTGATCTCGTTCTATGAGGTATTTATATGTTCAACTCTTTAAATAATAATAATAATAATAATAATAATAATAAAAAGTTTTATTCCGGAAGGTATGCAGGAGTAGTGCAATGCAATACCTTCCATAATTGATATCAATACATTGTAATAATAATAGTAACAAAATAATAATGAACAGAAATTCATAAGAAATAAATAAATAAGTAAATAAAAAAAAATAAAAATATATGAAAATAAAATAATAATAATGATGATAAAAAGTAAAAAATAAATAAAGAATGTAAGTAAGAAAATATTAATGGAGTATATTAGGCCTCATTTCTACAAAACGCCATCAAGAGGGAGTCCATCCTGGCAGCGTTAAGATTGATGGGGCCAATAATTTACTCCAATGCGCTTCTATGCTTGAGTTCGAACTCAACTTAAGAACTGAAAATTGAAGGATTTTCCTTTTTGACAAAGGAATCTCCTTTAGTAACAACGCCTTTCTTTAAAAAATCTAGCGCAATCGAAAAAAGCGAAAATGTAGCTCTGCTTCCGTAAAACAATACACTTCCCGTCTTTTGACCTACTTTATATTTACCTAATTTGGTTTGTTAAAATATACATATTGATATAATCAAAAAATACCACAGCTTTGGAAGGTTTGTGGATCAATCGTAAACAATGCAGATGATCGAGATATTATTTAAAATATCAGATACGTACTTTGTGTATGGTAATTATAAATACATTAATCGAATTAAAACCCACCCCACTCACGTATGTATTAATCAATACTTTGAAAGTGTTTTTTTAATCGAGTAGGGTCTATAGTTTGGTATCTTTGACAAGTTCATGTTTAATTAATTTGATTGAATGTTAATTGAACCATCTAAATATCAAACGGAATCACAATGGGAGACGGAGACTATATAGAGTGAGGATGTGTGGGTGAAAACAATAAAAGTAAAACTAAACTCAACTGTAATACCTACAAATGGTTAATTATTACCTTAAAGTTAACCAGATTTTAAATCAGTTGTTTTATCTATAAATTGAATAATACAGTTTATGTTGCAAGCAGAATTAACTACGATTTTTTTTAAAACGCTCATTTTTACAGCCAGCGGAATATAAATAAATAATACTGTTATATTCATTATTTTTAACTGAAAAATCTTCATAAAAAAATAAAAAATATAATTTCTTTAAATACATTTTCGGCTACAACATCAATCACGTCGTATTTTTTTAATGTCAGTACTCTAGCACAGTAAAAATTGACGAGCCGCCCCTGGTTATATTTATATATTTATGTGTGCAAAATATTTTACAATATTCAATTTTTAACTTATTTTCTGGGTGCATAGTTTTAACGGAGAATATTGTAAAGTTAATTAAGTGACTATCATGTTAAATTGCACAACTAACACAATGGGCTTTAAGTACAAACGTGACGATGTAAATTCTAAGAATGCACGATGTAAAAGTATCTTACCGATTGAATTTCGAGTAATAACTGCTCAATATTTTTTTTCTATTTAAAAATATAACATGCTAAGTTTTGGTTCTTTACTTTGAGATGCAATTTTTTATATTTTTAGTGCCAACATCCAACAATTTCCAAAAACACCTCGTTATAAATTCAAAGAATCAAAAAATCAGTTGTTAAATGCCTTCGAAAATGTACTTTTACTTGACAACAATATATTTTATATTAGTTGCGCTGTGCATTGAAAGTTTTTTTTTTGTTGGAAACCTGTTTTCATAGAAATCGGATAACACCACTGCTTAAAATTTGATGGGAGGTGAGTTAATCTTGTACTATTGCAACGAATCACTGCTTTAACTCATATCTGCCCTAGATGTGGGTAAGTTATATGAACAGCGCCGTGGCAACAGAACTATCCGAGTGCGGCCAGACACGGCGCTACTAGAACACAGTCCCCAACAATCCCCACAGCCGCAGTCGCACAGAGATAGTGCGCCATCCTATCATTATCACAGCAGTTCGTAGTGTCACAAACAAGGAACACACTGCCGTCAACCGCAGAGGTAGGCTCTAGCACCCGGTTAGTTACTTAAGGAAGTTTACGAACACGGTACCATGTATGAACGTCGTACACCCCACATCCTACATCACCTACATCCTACATCTTACATCCCCTACATGCCGACGACAAAGGTAATTCGTTTTCATGACAATTCAATCTAATTAAGATAGTCAGTCCTGTTTGATGAAAATTTCCACAACCAATAAAGACAAAGTCAATTATTTTGTTGTACGAAAGGGAAAATAAAGAATGAGACCTACTTTAATTTGTTGAATTCTTATTTTTTTTCATTTGGCTTTTGTTTCAATGTTCAAGCCCGACAAAGTAATTGTCACAGTCTAAATATATGTATGTCGTGTAGAATTCCGAACGTTTTTTCGGTAAAAAAAAATTACACCCTTCTCAAAGCCGATAAATATTTTTTTATGTTGTCTACGTAAATAACATAATAGACGCACAAACAAAACCTAAAACACAGCTAATTATTATTACTATGTGCTTGTTGCTTATTGCTGGGGTTTATTATGATAAAATGTTACTAACGGAGGCAACAATAGTTGTTATTTTGTGTAAACAGAATGTGAAATCCCTCCAGCAAATGCAAGAGAAATTAATTATGAAATGTTTTGTTAAATAGCGTACATTGCGAAATTGCCTTCTAATTAATATTTTGGCGAAAGGTGTGATATATTATACTACAACATTTCAACCATAAATTCAAACAAATTTAAATGCGTAATTCAAATACCACATATTTTTTTCAATTTTATACGCAAAAATTCAACTGATAAAATTGGTGAATATATATGATAAAATCAAAATATTTTCAAACACAAAAAAATGAGATTGCGACAATATGTAAAACGGATTGGTGATTCACGTTTACACGCGGTTGAACTTCTTGATAACGAATACCCACACTTCTTACGTTTATTTTTTATGAAATTTATTTCGCGGAAATCACTATATCGAAGGGCCAAAAAAGACATTTAAAGGACTTTACTTAAAGTATATCGTATTTGTAAATATAATTTTAAAATATGCTTCATATATATTAGAGTTATATAACTATTCCTGAGTACTCCCAACGTTCCTCTCGCCTTCCTTCACTTAACTTTCCCCAATATTGTGGGTGCCCTTAAACCACCGAGATAACATTGGTGATATTAGTATTATAAAGATTGAAACTTTATTTTGATTCGAAAAAAATGTATATGCATACCCTAAGAGGATTTTGATCATGTTTCCAAATGCCGAAATCCAGGAGTGATCAACTTCCAGAATGGCCAAACTTACAAAAAAAATCCCAATAGCTGTAAGTAAAATTATAAAGCACTAATAACTATTTTTTTAAATAAAATAGCTTTTTGACATTGCAAATAAAAAAAACTTCTTTTTAATTTATGAACTGAACCTATTTTGACATGCGGTAAAATGATTTTACGATCGCTTAAAATTCATGTTTTCGGCTTTCGGGAAATTATTGTATTTAAACATAACACTCACTAGTACTTTGGAATGGGCTTATGGCTTTGTCTCGGGGATGAATAAATTGAAATATGTTTTTAACTTTCTTTATTCGTAGGTTTGAGTAATAATTTTATTTAAATAGCTTTTTACTAGTTCGTCCCCTCAAGCATGGTGCCTGCACGTTGTGACTAGTTATGCCTAATTCAGGTTTTAATAAATAAGTAAAATCCCTGCTTAGGTCAGGTAAATAATTTATTAATAGTTATTATTTTGTTTATATTAGGTTTTTTTTCTTTTATTATGTTGTTAACTTTACTGATATTACATATTATATTTACGTACCATATATTCTCTATGCGATGTATGGGCTCACACTAATCTCCTTACATTTATGAATAAAAAAAAATATTATTAATATAGAGTTTTGACGGCCTGCATGGTCGAGTGGTAAGACGCTCGACTACGAATCCAGAGGTCGCGGGTTTGAACCCGGGGTGAGCAAATAAATTGTATTTAAATAATATGTGTCATAACACATTAAATTGATATAAAAGAAAATATAGTATATTTGCGGCACGTTCCAGAGTGGTAGATACTCTAAGTATCGCCCTGGTGAAAGACCACCATTCAGAATTGAAATTGACGGCCTGCGTGGTCGAGTGGTAAGACGCTCGACTACGAATCCAGAGGTCGCCGGTTCGAACCCAGCGTGCGCAAATAAAATTTATTCAATTAGTATGCGTCTTAACACATTTAATTGAAATACAATAAAATAAAGTCTATTTGCGGCACGTTCCAGAGTGGTAGATACTCTAAGTATCGCCCTGGTGAAAGACCCCATTCAGAATTGAAACGTTGCTTAAAATGGCTTTAGCCGTGTTTGGTGACCGGATCTGAATAGCCAGGTACTTCCCAACCTCCTCACTTATTTCTCTCCCCACCACCTTCAGCCTCACAACATACCCCTATTGGGGATGCCATAGACGGTCGGGAGCAGTTGAGACTCTTGTGCGGTATTCACGTCAAAAAAAAGTTTATTATTGTGAGTGCATTACAAGTACCGTTGCTCAGTTGGGTACATAAAACTATGTTTGCTTTACATTGGATGTCATGAAACACCATTGAACAACAATAAAGTTGCTTATTCTCTGAATACGACTTACGAGACCTAGAAAATGTTCTAATTACGTTGAACGTCATCTTAGACCGACTTATCATAAGTTTGAGGTTTGGAAAATGTAAGCCAGATTTCCTGAATTTGTAATTGTTTCAAAACTAGATCTGCGTAAGTATTAAAGTACATGTTCATAATAGTGCGATGTGTAGTTTATCAATGTTTTATTATTTTGTAAAAATCGGTTAACAATAAACCAAAACATTGTAAAAGCAATAACAAATACAAAAAAATAAAGTTCACACATACTCGTATGTGTGTAATTATATAGAATATAGCGAAAGCTGATGTGAAAAATATCAGCATTTCCTCCAAAGCAGTTTATTAACGTAGTAAATCTTCCCAGAGGCATTAACTTTTTTAAATTTGTTCTGTACCGAGGAAGTTTCAAAAGTCCGTGTTAGCGGCCTCGCGTGAAATTCCCCGGGACATTCTATCTATCTCAGCCAGGATATCAGATATTTCAATAAAATTTAAGGGAAACAGAATATGCTGGATCTTCGAGACGGAGTTGTAAGCTCCTTGACTCTGAACCCCGAAGCTGCTGGCTCAAAACCCGTTGAGAGCAAAGAAAACTTAAAATGGGTTCATTCACAAGTAGTACTTTTTGCGTGTTTGTGTTTTATTCAAGGGTGGATGATTCCCTCAGTATTTTCCTAGTAATAGACATGCATTCAAAATCTAGACACTGCTTGAAATGGTATTAGCTGTGCTAAATGACCGATTTAAAAGGTCTGAGTTTTTGTCAACTTTGCTCTACCCATCCTCCTTCCCCTTTCCACTTATTTCAGCTCGACTTCATTACCCAAATTGAGGAAGTCATAGTCACGCTACATAGTCACTCCGGGCAACTGTTAATTACTCGGATCTCAAAATAATAAAAACAAACAAAAAAATCGTTAGGGTCCTACAATCTCAGCCCTCAGCGCTGCGAAAGTTTATCTTTCTAACGAATCAAATCCAATCCGCTTCTGAATAAATCGCCAACCTGTTGTAAATAAACTTCCCCATATAATTAACCCGGGCAGTGAGCTTTGTCCCAAGCCAGATATACTACCTCGGAATCCCGATATATTTAATAACTATATTTCACGTAAATGGTGGGGTATTGTTCGCCCACTATCGAGTATCATCAGCTATTTCGAAGCGGGATTCCCTAAATGGACAAAATAATTAAAAGGCTCTCAGGTCCCGTTAGTACGCCCGACCGGAAGACCTTAAAATGGCGGCGGACGCGCTGTTGTTTTCTGAGTGCGCGGAATTTAATTTCGTGCCAAAACTTCGCCGGGTACAGAGGTAAACGGAAACATGGCGTAAAAACTAACGAGAACTCGCCGGGTAAAAGAATGTTAACCTTTTCAGCTCAAAGTCGGAGTGTCCCTTTTTTGCCTTACGCCGATCGGCAAATTTTTAATAAAGCGTGATTTTGTGTATTTTTGTAGAAAGATTATGGATGGGACATTATTAAACAATATAATTGTAATTTTTTGTTTTAGTTAATACCGCACGAGAGTCCCAACTGCTCCCAACCGCCTAGCGCCAGTGAGACTATGGCATCCTCAATCGGGGTATGTTGTGAGGCTGAAGGTACTGGGAAAGGGAAGGTGATAAGAAAGAGGAGGGTCGGAAAGTACCTGGCCATTCAGATCTGGTCACCAAACACGGCTAAAGCCATTTCAAGCAACGTTTCGATTCTGAATGGTGGTCTTTCACCAGGGCGAGTATCTACCACTCTTAAACGTGCTGCAAATATACTCCATATTATTTTATATGAATTAAATGTGTTATGACACATATTAATCAAATAAAAGTTATTTGCGCACGCCGGGTTTGAACCCGGACCTTTGGATTAGAAGTCGAGCGTCTTACCACTCGACCATGGAGGCTGTCAAAGCTTGTACGTACGAGTGTAATATTTTCTAAATTGAAACTGATGCAAGTGTTAAGAAATTAATCTTATTATAACAATAATCTTTTCAAACCCAAACAAGTATCTACGTATAGTATATTTTACAACACGATTATTTTAAGCTATAAATATATTTATTTATTTTTATTTCTGTAGGAATAAAAGTGTTCAGTTTGCATGGTGCAAGTCAATTTACACCCCGTGATTTTTCACGTATAATAAAATAAAAACACTCTGACTTTGTTTGACACCACCATTATTGATTCATTTGGCGACCAAGTTTTATTTTACCCAAACTTCATCAAGGCTTAATATTTACCTTTAAGAATAAATGTTAAGTTCGATAAGTGGAGAAGAGAAAAATACGAGAAAGAAGATGGTTGGGTGTAGCAGTTTACATGCTCATTTGACCTTCTTAATGCATTATCCACTTAAAGACCTCGAGTCAGTTAAATATATTCTAGTAAATGGACTCCAAAGCAATTAACAGATAATGCATATTTAATCCCCCGCAATGCTATTGGCCAACGTTATATTGAACGATATGGTTGAATATCGAACCTAATCTAGCATAATTATTAGCAAGGGTATATTAAATAGCAGTGGCGTGCAACTCATAAAGGCTGAAAAGTTTTGCCTTGCCTATTTTTTTTTAATCAATGATTTGATGATTTTCTTGCATCATAATCGTTCTACCTAAAAAAAATTGTTACTACTTGGCCAATTTATAAATTGTTTGGCAACCAGTTTTGTCCTTCTTGCATTATTTGCCCTCTTCGATGTAGTTTTATTAACTAATTTCGTGAGAATTCTCATAAAAATGGACTCTATATCAAAATATCCCGCAAAGTTTTCGACAATTTTGATATGTTTGAAATGTTTACTTTTTATGGCAAGTATTTTTTGCAAAGGAAAAAGTTTTTTTTTTTAAACTTTATTTATAATACTCTGCTCAATTTTAGTACAGTTGTTTTTTTATAATGTTGCCCGATTTAAACAAATTCGTATATAAAACGTATCAATAGTTTTGTAAGGTTCGGAGTTAGCGAAAAGGGTTTTTTATTCTCTTTTTTCGACATTAGTGATTTGCGACCAGCTGTCAGTGCTATCGCTGGAATTACCTTCTTATACATCTAAGACGTTCGGGTTTTCATGGTAAATAATAACAATCAACACCTGAAAAGCTACATCTTTTCAATGTCAAGAACCAATGTGCGCCACTGGCAAAAAGTTAGAGTTGCGGGTGGGTATGTTGGTATTGGATCAGGTACCAGGTTTGTGATCATAATATTTACTGTAATATTTGCTGCCAAACGTAACCTTCATAACTCAAATAAATATTTTGATATAAAGGGTGCTGTTATTCTGGTTTCCAAAAACCTTACAAACCATATTTTTTACGCGCACAAATTTCATGAAAATGTTTAGTAACTCAATTTACTGAAACACAAATCATTTTTACATATTCCTACATCCCTTTTTGTGTACAATATTGTGATATACACAAAGTTATTTTCTGACATCTGAGTTATGCGAATGTGGACAAATATTTACTGTGAAACATAACGTAGAAGAATGTCCACTCTGTCAGTTTCCCGAAGGCACATCTATTATGAATCAAGTGATTGGAAGTGAAGTTGACTATCTCAGCGTCCCACTTCGATCTCCACCAATTTTCCTCCACCATACGAAAACGAAGAAGAATCATTAATTTTAAATTTTCCAACAAACAACTTCCGTTTAATTCCAAGACAATATTGTACTTTGTTTTATGTCAATGATAAATATGTATATTTTGTTTCACATTATAATTTTTATAATGAATCACAAAAAACCAAAGGAAGATTGAATATCAACTAATTAATTAAAATAGTAAATATACGAGTACGTTTATACATATTTTCTTCAGAAGTTTACATCTGAAAAACTTAATGGTAAAGATAGCTATAATGTATTTATTTAACCCCTAGAAGGCTTTTAGATTTAGTACAACTTTTAACATAAGAAATAATAATTGGAAACATGAGAAAGAGTAATAAAAGTAAGTAATAGATAAAAACTACATGAAACAAACATACAAATACCGCGATCATGCAGATATACAAAGAGAAAACCGTAAGTTTAAGAATAGGGTCGGAATAAATGTTTGAATCAAGATTGTATTGCATATTGATTCATCTTCGTATTGCATACCAACACAAAGATTAGTGCTAATTTCTGAACAAATGGGTAAAAAATCATATCAATAGTTTTCAAATAAATATAAGATTGATAAAAATGACAGTATCTAATATGGTTTCGGTAGCTCAATCAACAGAGACGTTACAACCGAATAGTAAAGAGGTCCCGAGTTCAAGTCGCTAATTGATATTGGTGATAATATATGATAGTATTCGTAAAAAGCATTTACTTTGTGGCTTGCCATATTTATAAATAAAACACAATAACTTTGTTTGTAACCACTTTATTATTTAATTTTATTACAATTTTAAGATTGTCCTGATGATGGAAGGGTACTTTCGAAACCGTTAGACGTAATATTAAATAATAAAGTGGTTTTAAACAAATAGCATGTGTTTTATTTATGTAAATAATAGTGATTACCTATTAAAAAATATACTTTTGTGAAAATATTTTATTTTAGATAACTTTTTTCTGCTATGAATGTCGTTTGATTTTTAGGAGAAGTTTAAAATATCAACTCGTGTAAAAAATAAAATCATTTATTTAAATAAAATTTGTATTTTTAAGAGCGTTTTTCTTCAAAATGTAAATTTCTGAAAATATTTTAAAGGGAAAAAAAGGTATCCATTTTTCTGATTAGATTCAATGATATCACGTGAGACAAGCGTGGGATCTCTCTGTATATATTTAGAATAGAAGTAGGAACATATTTAACATTTAGATTCAATGGATTTTTATACATTTTATTAAGAAGTCGTTTTCTTTGAAGTTTTTGTTTTGATAAACTATTGTATTTTACAGTTGAACTAAATCACAGTAAGTATTTAAGATAAAACGAGCTTACTTATTTACATTGTTAGAGCATTTCTTGTGGGCCCATTTAATTCTAAAGAATGAAATTGAATTAGTCTGAAATCACTAAAAATGTCGGCTATTACTTTGTGTTTTTTTTTGTACGGGAGCAATATTGTCTATTTTAGATTGAAGACAAATATAAATATCGTAAATGCGATTACACAACAATTCGTTGTTTTTCATTTTGTATGCTAACTTCACACTTTAGAACAAAGCTAATTTTAGTATCATATGTATTATGAATATGCTCGGAGACTTAAACTCCATTTAGGCACATAACCACTGCCTACCTGGTGTACTCAAAAATATGAATTATATTGGATAAAATAATATTAATTTATTGCAAAAAAATAAATCTACTCTTTCAAAAATACGCGCAAAGCTCAGCTAATAGCACCATCGCGAGCACCACGCTGACCGTCATACTAAAACGTGTCAAAACCAGTAACTACATATTCCCAAACGCTGCCAACGTCAGAGTAGATTATTCTATGTTCACTAGACTACACAAAATATGAATGCAAGTATGCTGTGAACTGCATGTTAGTGTCTAGGCAGTGCTTTTACAAAACAAATGCAATAACAATCAGTGACATTTGTTGGTACCCATCTTTATCATCAATTAACCCGCTGTTTTTCCTACTACCTACCCTGATTAAAAACTCTCTGCACGCTACTGAATATGCTGGATAAGTTTAATTAACACGGCGACTGGTACTTGATATGAAACATCGAAGGACGTAATAGAAGAACTACGTACAATGTTAAAAAGTTCATAAAAAAATACTATCAATTCTCAACAGTGTTTGAGATTAATTCACCTGAAACAGAACTCCAGTAAAATTGGTAGATACAACTAAATATTAATTGTCGATTGCCCCGTCTATAAATGGCCGTATACTGCACGCGCAGTGGCGGTACGTACCTAGACCGATTACGTTTACAATCATCATTAAAGATATATTTCAATACACCACCATGCAATATATTATATAAAATTATTATAGGTACGTAACTTTCACGCTGTATTCCTGCCTTACAAAATTGGAAGTTTCCACAAATGAGGGATACTGTTAAAAACGCGTAGACAATTTAAAGTTTTTTTTTTTGATTCTGACTGTCTCACCAAAAAATGTGATGTTCTAATATTTTCATTAATAAATAATGATCCTAAATACGCTCCCAAATTGTTAATAGAATTCGACTATGACGTAGGAACCGATTCCGGTTGCTAACACAACTGGCATCGGGACCCGGAACCTGCCTACCAACATTGGCCGGTGTGACGTCATAAACGCTTTCCTCACGAACATATCGCTTTGGCGACAAACCAACAAAAATACACTATTACCTGTTTTTTAATTTACAACTAAATTTTTGTTTTTAAATTATACACGTCATGTTTTTATAATAGTTCATTAAATAAATAAAAGATAATGAAAAATAAGCTTTTTCAAATTATTTTAACCGTTTTTACAATCATCTCCGTAATGGTAATTAATGTTATGCAAATGTTACGCCTTTTTGGTAAAACGTAAGCTCTATTACACAAAAAAAACTCCAAGAAATAGGATCACGTTAATAGTTGAACACTAAAACAAGCTTTGGAAAAAAGCACATTACAATTCAAAAAGCACAAAATCAACAATGTGCTAGTGAGACCAGCGACAGGCCATGGTGGAACCTGGTGGAAGGGATGAAAGTAATTTGATATTCACCATCTTCTTGCTAATGCATGTAACGATTTTATTTTATTTTTTACGTGAATACCGCACAAGAGTCTCAACTGCTCCCAACCGTCTAGAGCCAGTGAGACTATGGCATCCCCAATACGGGTATGTTGTGAGGCCGAAGGTAGTGGGGAGAGGAAGGAGATAAATAAGGGAAAGGTTGGAAAGTACCTGACTATTCAGATCTGGTCACCAAACACGGCTAAATCCATTTCAAGCAACGTTTCAATTCTGAATGGTGGTTTTTCACCAGGGCGATACTTAGAGTATCTACCACTCTGGAACGTACCGCAAATATACTATATTTTATTTTATATCAATTAAAATGTGTTATGACACATATTGATTAAATAATATTTGTTTGCCACGCCGGGTTCGAACCCGTGACCTCTGGATTCGTAGTCGACCGCCTTACCACTCGACCATGCAGGCCGTCAACATACAGCCATACTTCGACTAGTGATGTTGATTTGTTCCTTGATCGATTTACATTTTAACTACTTACAAGTACCTGGCTATCCAAATCTGGTCACCAAACACGGCTAATGCCATTTTGATTAACTGTGTGTTTTTGACTAATGGTCTTTCATCAGAGCCATGCTGAGAGTTTGTACCACACTGAAATCTACCATAAATACAATATTTTAAATTGATTAAATGTGAAATAACACATTAATTCTTTTTTTTTGCGTGTGCCAGGATTTGAACCCGCGACCTTTCAAAATCGATACGTTGCATGAAATGTCTTTAGTCGTGTTTATTAACAGATATCAGTAGCCAGGTACTTCCCAACCTTCTTATTCCTCATCTCCGTTTCCTGGCATTCCCTTCATAAACTAACTAACCATCACACCGTTTCTCCGCAGGGGTAGGCATAGAAGACGGACCGCCATACAACCCTGTCTTGGCATACACTCCTTGCTTCATTTACATTCATACATCGTCTCATACATACTCTTCTGTTATTCTGACTCTTCACATGACCCTATTCAAGTATTTGATTCACTTGATCGTGCCATGTCTTCTCAGACTTCTTCTTCCATTCGCTTTCGTACCATATATTATTTTCACACTCCTTTCTGCGTTCATTCGCTCTACATGCCCAAACCTTAAAAGCGTCCCTTTTTATCCTATTTATGACGCATACATCAGCCTTGCATTATTTCCGGATATCCACATTTTTAATACGGTCATACATGGCATTTACCGCACGTACGTTTCAGGGATCTCATTTCCACAGCATTCAGTCTACTTTCATACTTTCTCTGCCAGTCCCATGCCTCACTGCCATACATCAGGGTTGGTATAAGCACTCCATTGTCGACTGCTAGCTTTGCTTCTTTGGACAATTTCTTATTTACGCCAACAGCGTTCAGTCCTCCATTAATGGAATTTCCTGCATTTACCCTTATTTCAATATCCTTATCAGCCTTTCCGTCTCTCGTAAACATACTTCCTAAATAAACAAATTCATCCACATGCTCCAAGTGTTCATCATTCACAACTATATTGTACGCTGTTTTCGTACTCTCTCTTTCAAACACCATGACTTTGGACTTACTTACATTCCTTTCATCCTCACCTCAAACGGGAATACCATAGTCTCACTGGCTCCGGGCACTTGGGACTCTTGTACTGTATTCGGGTGTGTGTGTGTATGTGTGTTTCTTTTTCAATTTAAGGAGCTAGATAGAAATAGCAGGAGACATTTCCTAGAGGCGCCCAGAACGCTGATGATGAATTTCTTTAATGCAATTTGCACAAATTGTTTTATAAATTAACACTTTCTTCCTCGACAGATTAATGTTCACCCTTGTGTTAAAACGAGGAAAGGTTTTTTTATGCCTTAACAAAGGACCTTTGTCCTCGAAAGCTTTGCCAAACGAGGTACTACTGTATAACAGAAGTAAAACTAGAGCGAACTGCGTGCAAAGGAATTTCAATTATACACCGGAAGGATGCCTGCGCCGCCGGCGCAAGTCGACAGTTGGCAGCAGCCAGCTGTCTAGTGGAATGTCGCACTATGGATTAAAAACCTTGAAATAGAACCACTTTATTCCAAAGTTCTAAATGATCGCGAGACGGAGCTAAATGTTGCAAAATCCATCGCTCGGATAATCATTCGTTTCAGTGATAATTCTCCTCCCCCTCCCCTTATTAGAAACGAAATATGAGACACGTTCGATCCCTTTTTCAGGGCATGATTTTTCTAACGAAATTAAGCCTGAAGCCAAATTATTAACCGAAAATCTTTCGGACGTATTAATGTGTGTTTTTTTACAAATATTTTGAAAGACCTTTTAATAGAAGTAACAATGCTTGCCAAATTTCTCAAGGGTTGTAGAAAACACTTATAATTTTACCCAACTGATTATCCAGGGAAATGAAAAACATTATTTAATAAGACAGGGATCCGATGACTTCGAAACTTACACGACTTTTACATGCGCAATCGCTGTTGTTCCTTCATTCCAGAGCAAAGTTATCGTGATGATAGCCAACCTTTGAAAAAAGTGGATACTATGAGAATAAAAAAAGAAGCCTGGTTTTTAAAGCATCATCTCAAAGGCGTTTTAAAGCCAGGAAAATATATATGTTAACTACAAACATAATGTTTCAATCAGCGTTTTATAAAATAAACGATATATGGTTTTTAATATGTATATTTTTTACATTATTGTACAACATATATTAAATCCCAAAAAGTTTTTTTAAGCATTGGCAAATTTTTGGTTAACATATCTGTATATACTCGTACATGATTTATTCAATAGAATTATGCCTCTTGTCATACCATGCTATGCCAAAATATCTGTAAAAATATGGGGTATACTAAACATTACATGGTTTCTGTGGCGGCAGTATTTCTCAGGCACGAACAAGCAGTAGCATGCAAGTTATTGTTTCGCGACCAGTTCGAAATTGCATCTAGGTCGACTTGGAGTTTGTCGAAATCTTCATCCGATTCAATTTCAATTAAGAGTTTGAAATCATCCGCAAACAATAAGTGCGAGCTATGAGGTATGCTATCTTGGATGTCTTCTGTCAGGATGAGGAACAATAAGGGATCGAAATTTGAGCCTTGTGGAATTCCTGAGAGGGCTGCGAAATTATCGGAATCTTATCCATTTAATGTAAAAAATCTCAGTAATGATTGATTAAAACCTATTTTGAGCATTTTTCTCATCGAAATATCATGATCAACATGGTCAAATGCCTTAGAAAAATCCGCATATATTATATCCGTCTGATTTCTGGCATCTAAACCTTCTGCTACACGTCGAAAAAGGGATAGAAGATTGGTTACTGTAGATTTTTTATCCAGGAATGCGTGTTGATTTATTATTAGGAACAGTGTGATTTGAACCCGTATCTTATTGCAGATTATGATTTCGAGTAGTTTTTCGACAATGTCGGAATGTAAATGATACAGTACAGAGGTCGAATATATAACATGGTAGTACACTGATATTGGAAGAAATGGAAGAGATTATAGCAGGAGGAATGCCATCCGAACCAGTTGCCTGTCGTGATATCGCGGACTGTCGTGTTATGCAGAGGTTCAGACTTGTGAAATAAAAAAGGTATCTGCAAGTATTTTAGTAAATTATTATTTTTGAAATATGACAATAAAATTGAATTTCTTTCATTAGGGTTTTATTCTATTACTTACTCGTGGATCTGATTTAATGAAAAGATGAGTTAAAATTGTTTGGTAATAATTTTCGTTTTTTTTATATTTAATTCTGTCATGGAAACTAGAGGTGTTTTCCTAGTTTTTCTTGCCCCGGCTAATAGCTTTAAAAAACTTTCCTTTGAGCTCTTTGTTCCATGGATACCCTCAAAAACCTTAATTTCCTTTGATCCAAATAAATGAATTAAAATTCAATTTTATAGGGTTGAATGATTTATCATTGCCTTAGTAAAGGTAAAGGAATTCTTCATATCTATCTTCTGCGTAGAACCGCAAAAGCCTCGATAGTTTTACGTTTTCCGCTTCAATTAATATTCGCCACTAAGCTTTCTAGACGCAAACCTAATTTATTTTATTAATAACTAATTTACGGATTAACTTTATAATCCTAAAATTATTATACTTCACGGCTTCCTCCGAGTTTTAACACAAAACTATAAAAAAACGTATTTTTTTTGTCCTGATGAAGGAACGGTTGTTCCGAAACCAGTCGGCTTACAAAATAAATAAAAAGTGGTTAAAACGAAGTTTTTTCGTTTTATACAATTTGAATGGATAGCCACAAAGTGATAGCTTCTTATTAAAAAATGTTTTTTTGAAATATTATATAGTTTATGATCTTAAAGACGTTTGAAGTCCCGTTGAACTAGAAAATAGGAGAAGTAATCAAAATGGTACGATGCCAGAGTTCACCGTTCTGAAATTTTAAATGAGAACAACAAACAGATTTCGCGCTGTTAAGATCGTAAATCGACGTGAGAAAATGGAAAAAATAAATTAGGCTAGCTGCGTCTATCTAAGATAAATGAATTAAGATTATCTTGATAATTCAATGCCTATGGAATAATAAAGAAGGTTTTTCACCCGGTTATTAAAGATTTGGCGGATAAAATTATCTTTCACGGTAACCCCGAGCGACGATAACTTGAGACCAGGCTTAAATTTATATTTTAACTTGCCCTCGGATTTAAGTTCAAACGGATAAAAAAGGCGAAAAACCGGAATACCGGAATACTGTCTTCCACATAAAACATTGCTTATCAAACCGCAAAATATCTCAGCGCTAACACGTGGATTCATTCTCTGCAGAAACTCACATTCCACCTTAACTTATTTTCCGTTTCGATTTCCGACAAAAAACAGAATTTTTAAAAAGATACCGTCTAATAAAATTGTCTTCCCTTTGTTCTACTCGAGTTGTTCGATATTCACACCTCGTGCAAAATTAATTCGCAATCTTATTTTCTACAGCCAATGGGCGATGTATACAAAACCCGCCCAGGAAAACCATTGTTTTTGTCCGAAATCAACAAGTTCACTATTAAGATTTATGTATAATTTTACCCACTTGGGTTCGGAAAACTTTTTTACTCCACGCGAGAGGTTGCTTTCTTTGAAGGGATTCTTAATATTTTGCAAGGGAATAATAATATATCATTAGCTCGATGTTTTGTGGGATTTACTTGATAATTCAAATTAGAATTTGGGTAAAATTTGAAATGAGTTACTTCATCGCTAATGTTCGTAATGTAAAAATGATATAAAACGAATTTATGTTCTTCAAATGAACTGAATTATGCCAGTTCTATTTACTCTCTCCATTGCGGTAGGGCTGTAAATGTATTGAGGTAGTAATAGAGCTAGTACGAGGTATTTTGGAACCGAGGGCAGAGGTAAGTTTTTGTTTTCCTTTCCTTTCCAGAACGGTAAAAAATGGTGTTATTTTTATTCCTTTAAGTTTCAATTTGCTGGTGTTATTTTCGTTTTTCTTATTATTTTTATATGTTGTGGCACTTATAGCATCACGGTGCGTGATTGATGCGTATTTGTAACAAAAAAAGCTACCCTGTCAGTACCTACCCTAATTGATCTTACTTGTAAAAATAAAATATGTTTTTAACATGATATATTATACTTTTTGGTAAAGATCTTCTGAGGGAATTATTTGCAGACGAAGCTTTACAATATTTGTTTTTCTATAGACGTAAACGGTGTTTATGTTTCACCGAGTATTTGAGCGTTTTTTTTACGTGAATACTGCACAAGAGTCTCAACTGCTCCCAATCGTCTAGAGCTAGTGAGACTATGGCATCCCCAATAGGGGTTTTGTTGTGAGGCTGAAGGTAGTGGGGAGGGAAAGGAGATGATGAAGAGAAAGGTTAGGAAATACCTGACTATGGGTAATTTGTATATATGGAAACAAAAAAACCTGTTTGGGTCCAGAGAAAAACAAAGAGTGTGGAACCTTTAATGGAAACAGTTATTAGGTAACCGTGGTTACGAATGATACGTCGGGATTCGAACTCGAGGATCTTAAACGCATGACCACGAAGTGTGCGCACGTTAAAAACGAACAGTGGCATACATAAGGTGAAAAATTGAAGTATCTTTGTAACCAAGCGAGCTCGGCCAGCAGTCGGATGGACCAAGTTCATTACCCACAGCGGGTACCGGCTTACCACCTTTTTAATAGGAGTAATGCTTGGTAAAAGGTTTGTACTATAAATGTAGAGTTTATAACAACACCCTACCAACTCTGCCACGGAGAGGCCATAACTAAACTAACGGAGACCATTTTCCTAAATTTATAACCACAATGAATCCGTTGAATGTTCAGTTAATGTAAGCTGAAAGGTTAACTTCATTCATGTGGACATTTTCTTCGTCGTTTCACGATTTCTTGCGAGTTTCAGGCATCTTATACTTCCAGGAATCAATCATTCTGGATCAGTGAGTTCGTCTCCAACTTTTCATCCTACGAACGCCAAAATCTTTAAAAAGCCAATGCCTCCTAAAAACTCGTGAAGCCTTAAGCTCGTTTTAATTAACGAACCTTTCATGTTTTTTCTCATCTTGCAATACCGCGAATGTGACATGAAACAAATTGTTCAGGAGAGAGAAAAAACCATGGCACATTTGCGGTATTGTCTTTAGAAGCCGTGTTACATATTGTCCCAAAAACGGAATATTCAAAAAATATTCGGCATTATTTGGCACACGCAGTACTTTTAGTAGAAAATTAAAAGCCCTTTTCGTGTAAAAAAAATAAAAAAACAACAACTTTGTCGTATTTTTTTTATACATTGTGTGCTTTTTAACATTTCACTTTTTTTCTTCCCTTTAAGTTCTACTAAACATATTTTCAAAAGTTATTTATGTGCTGTTACTTGGTTTAGAAACTTTTTGCATTTTTCTGTGAAACTTAATCTTAAATTTATTTATTTTCTCTTAAAATTTATCTAAAAATTATCTATGGAGACTTATTTATCAGCTACTTATGTTAATCCGTGATAAATAGTTGGGATACAGGCGTATTCTCCAATAAATGTTTTTTTTTACGAATTACTGTCTGAATCTTTGTTTTCTCCCAAAATAAATTTGCAAAATTAAAACACTCTCGGAGAAAATGATAACTCATCGAATGGCATTAAAATTAAACTTTTGGATATTTTTATGTATTACACACTGTACGAGTATATTTTTATTTACAAAACACAAGAAAGTAACATAAAAGTTAATTAAGAGATATTTTTAACATGTCTCTTGAAATCTTCAAGGTTTACGTTGAAGATATCAAGAAACATGTTATTTAGTAATACCATACCCCGTGTCATGCTGTGCTGAGCCAACACGTATGTTCTGCCATATGGAATGCACAGCAGATCGTGATGTCGCCCCTGGCAGTAGTTGTTTGGCACGTTAATGAGAAAGAGAAAAAACCACGACTCATATGCGGTATTGTCCTTGGAAGCGGTGTTACATTATTGTCCAAATGAACGAACAATTTTAAAAATCTTCGGCATTCTGTGAATGAGCCTTAACAGAGAAAATGGTAACGAATCGCATTAAAATATCACTTTTGGAAAAATTGACACATTCGCGTTGTTGCACCAATTTATACTTATTTTTTTTATATATCATACGCACGCAACTATATTGTCGTAAATCAAAATGACGAAGACTTTGATGTTTGTCTTTAAAAAAAACTTTGTCTATTGTACTTGTAGCGATCATTTTAGTTTTAGAAATGTTTTTTTTTTTCAAATAATGTATACTGTCAAACGTAGTACTTACCTACATAACTCAAACATTCGTCTTTTTAGTTCTCAGTGTAGTTACGGGAGTGCTGTATAGGTACGTTTTTTTGGTAACGGATGCTAGGGGGGAACGAGACAGGGAAAAGTGAAATCCGGACGTACAAGTACGGAAACGTAAAGATATTTTTAGAACTGTTATGATTTTTAAGGGTATTTTAAGGCGATTATACCAGACTCATATAATTTTGCAGACGGCTAAAGGAGGAACTAACGTACCAACAAACTTTTTTGTATTGACCAAATCAACAATGGCGACGCCAACGATTGCAAAATAAGCGTGTTCGTCTGTACCAGTGAGAACAATCTTAGTATTAATGCATGAACCGGTTTGTTTTCTAAAGCACCAAAATCTTTCAAACATAAATTAACATACAACATTTCATTTTTCTCTGCCGTCAAGATGTTTCTAGTTAAACGCAATTATCTTTTAGATCTTTTCTCGTACCTTCATTTCCAACATTAAATAAAAAGCTTTTAAACATTTATTTAAATGCAAAAATATCAAGAGGCACTGTGGTTAATTCTGAATTTATTTTGTATCATAATTTTAAAATAGTGGAAATATATACAGCAACAAGATATCTAACCAAATATATGATAAAGCAATATAATAAAAATATGATAAAACATACGCCGACATCGACGCCGACGCCGACGGCGACGCCGACGCCGACGGCGACGCCGACGCCGCTCGACTAAGGTTGTTAACCTTTTTGTGACTGAAAGGGTACCCGGGTACTATTCTCGATTTTCAACATAGATTTTTTAATGTTCCAGTAAGTCTAACCGGCTGAAACTTTTTGACTTCTCCAAAATAGTGAAAATGAACAATTAAACATAACCGTTGGATATGTGAAGGGTGGTATGTTAGCGGAAAACGCTTAAGTAAATCTAACACCTTCTGATGACTGAAAGGGTACCTGGGTACCCTAATGTGTTTTAAATGAAATTTTAAGCTTGTTCGTATTTATTAATCATTTTATCTTATTTTAAATGATAAATATGATGTATCGTTGTGTTCGAAGTACACCACTTGTATTCTTAATACTTTTTTAATCACTTAGTGAATTAAAAACCCTAAGAAAAGATGGTGCTGGGTGAAGATTCAATCCACTTCCCCAGTCTTGAACTGAGTCGAAATGAATTACGTCTTCAAAGTGGTCCAGCAAACTTCAGTAAATTATATACTGTAAAATAAACCTTAATATCAATTTTAAAAAGGTTTAGTTTTATTCAGTCACATAAAGCTTAACAAAAATTAACCCGTTTTGAACTGTATAGAGTAGCTGCAATTTACCTACATAGAATAAGAAAATACCAAAGGAGAAAAAAGTTTAACGTTCATTCGATTGTAGCAAAGAGAGAGCGATGCATTTGGAATTTATTTTGTTAAGTATTAGTTAAAAGTTTCAAGAAGTTATTGGTAAAACTATAAAATCATTTGAAACATTGCACCTTGAATTTGTTCTACTTATTCAACTCCTTTTTTAATAATATCGTATTCGTCTAGAAACAATACCTCACACACTTTAAGCCATTTTAGTTCATCCCGATCTTCGTATTTTTTTATATTTTTTAAAAGAAAGACAAACATTCCCGGGTTACGAATAACCTGACAATATTTGAAAAACTCCTACTGCCATCAAAAGAAGCGGAAGATGTTGCCTGTGCAATGATGAAGGACTTAGCCAGCAGAGGAATTGAACGCACGACGCCCGGGTGGGAATCCGACGCGTTTGTCCACTCAGCTACCGACCGGTCTATAATAATAGTATAAATTACTAGTTAAGGGTCAGCACTTAAAAATAACACTAGACGTTACTTTCTAACATTCTAATACAAGCAATCCTACAAATGATGTATATGATAATTTTCTGCGGGTAGTTAAAAAATGTCTAGGGTTTCCAGTGAATGCAATTTTACAAGTGTAATTCTTTAAATTCTATGAAAAAAACATACTACATTGTCAGTAAAAGGTGCAGTTTTGAAACCAAAAAGGCATTTTTTAACGTTTTACCTCAAATTCTAGTATGCTTTTCATAAAGAATTTAAAAGATTACTGTTTAATAATTGTATTCACTGGAAACCTTAGATATTTTCCTAACTACCCGCCGTATAGAATTAACAGATGAATCATTTGTAGTATTGCTTGTACTAGAAATCCAAAAAGTGTATATTTTTGGATGCCGACCTTTAAGTCTCAAAAAGGTGGGTGATGATGCACCTCAGTAATAATTTCGTAAGTCTGTACATAAAAACTTTCCTCAGTTTACGCGGAGTCGCGTCGCGTCGTACTGAATCTCAAAGCAATAATATCAGTCAGTATTGATGATTTTTGCTTGACTCGGGCGTGGCTAGGATTAGGGTTAGGGTGTTTATACATCCATTTATAGCACATGCTGACATAATGTTTTTGTCTTTTTGTATAACCACTTTTTCACAGTATTGTTATAAACCAAAATATAGGATATAACCTAAAAAAACGTTGAGTTATGTCACGTAATGGTTGGAGTCGCCGGAGACGCGAGAGACGGAAAACATGCTTACATACCGAATGGTGGTGCTATATTATGTGAAAACTTGTCTTGTCTCCCTCTCTCTCTCACAATTTACGACATATAAACACCGAGAAAGTGATTTATCGTATATTTGTATAGGTTGGGTAAAAATAATTGGCTCTCGTCCCATACATATTCTTGCTCTGAGTACTGAATACTCTCATACTGAGGGAAGCGCGCCAGTCGACCGACGTACGCAGCACTGACGAGCTCGACCAACGGTACTCGTTCAAAGCGCATGACGACTGTCAGTATTGCCCTACAGCTTTTCATTCATTCACCTACATATTTATAACTTTACGAAACCGACGTACGCGACCGACGTACGCGACCGACGTACACGTAACACTAATTCCTAACATAGGCCAAATACGTACGTGCCGCTGTATACCGATATTCCATAACTTTTAAAAAACATTTTTTTACAAAAACGTACATTTTATTACAAGAAACTTATGTAATAAATGTGGAATTGCGCAAAATCATGTTTAAAATCAATCAAAATTAATTAACATACGAGTATAGTCGCCGGAAAGGCAAAAGGGCTGAATCGCCATTTCGGGAAGTTTACACCAGAGCGCTTTAAAGTTTTTTTTTTACAATAAAATCAAAAGTCTTCAGTACCAGAATTTTGAAAAAAAAACTAATCTAGGTAACTCAATGCAGTTACTGAGTTACCTGAAGCGACAAAAAGATTTATTTTAAGTCCCCAACTTGTGTCGCTTGAGTCAAGCATTCTCCCAAATGGTAAATATATTGTGTATTGCTGAAGGGCTACAAAAGTCATCGGAATCAAACGAGAGTCAAAGAATTCGATACAGAAAAAAACTGATCAAAACTGCATATTCAACTCATTTTTGGTAAAATTGTTTTGCCTTTCCAGCGACGATATGTATAAAAATCGCATGGAAATCGCTAAAATTAGTTTTTTTATGTGGGCCTGACCAGACCTATCTTTTATGATTATGTTTTGTTTTGACTCTCCGGTTTTACGTGTTAACAATATAGTATTCTCACTAATTTGTAACTACGTACGTATGTAGGTATGTGCTTTGTTGACCGCGTACCGGTTGTCGCCGGGATGAGTATCACTGTTCTAGACTACTCACAAAAAATAAATTAAATTTTCAGAAATTTCGACAAATCTAAATCATGTGTAGAACTAACGAACTATAATGAATAAACGTAGTTAGTAATTATCAAATGATAGTATTTAAGGTTAAGTAGATCACGTTTATTTACGAATTAAAACACGCTGACGTAAATAATCACAAATCAAAAGGTGTTTTCCGTCACGAAGGGTAAACTGAAGTGTCAGCGGGCAAATTCATCCTTTCCCGCTGAAACATCTTTCCCGCGGGAAATACCTTCCTCTGCTAAGCTGTTAGGTGCGCCCCGTTGTTGGCCATGTAAATAATATTCTAATAGGCTTAAATAGGCGTTATACATTAGAAGAACAATGAATATAAAAAAAATCTGATAAAGCAAAAATTTTGATATTATTGGACCATTTTTTTATTGTAACCTCATTACAAACCTAGTGTTTTTTTTATTGAGTAACGAATGGATAAATTTCTTTTTGAGATGTGTTTGGACTTTCTTTTGATTATTGCCGGCAGTTTTTTTTTTAGAAATGCCCGCGTTTCTAAATTTTATTAAATCGTCTCGATCATGTTTAATGAAGCAGTCTTCGATTTCTATGGTAACGATATTGTTCGCTGGTGCGAATCAATTTAATTGCGAGTGATTGGCAAACTTAACTATAAAATGTCATTTGACGAGAATATCACTAGTTAAAAACTCAATGCATTTTGACTGGTATTCAACGAAGTAAAAATATTTAGGTGTAAGTGCTTTCTCTCAAATATGACGAAACGTTTAAATTTGTGGTCAGTTAATTTTCATAATTTAAAAATATATATATTTGTAAATATATGAATTAATATCGTGATTAACTTTGCAGGTGGCTGACGAAAGAACTAACAAACCAAAAAAAATTTTTTTTTTAAACCGTAGTATTGTTTTACCTACAAAATCTACCCTAGATTTAATTAATCTTGTACTTTCCTTATAGAAACATGCTGAAGTACGCTAGTAGCAAATTAAATTTGCATCAAAGAAAATATATTGATATTAAAAACTCAGTTTTGTCTTTATGCGGTCGCATGAAACTTATCCAAGGTTTTTTTTAATGTAACACATAATACGTTTTTCTTTAAATAAGCCAAATGTTAACAAGTTATGTGCTAAAGTGTGTCGACGGTAAACTACAATACAAGTATGAATACATTATGACCCAGGCAACATTAGTTTCTAACTAGGCAGATGCCTGTTCTAAGAAACAAAGTTTATACACCATATAGATTTGCTCGAGGAAACAAATATGTTTTATTCGAAACCAGGCGATATGAAAATTTTGCAATACTCAGTTCCAAAGTAATGAATATTTTTATTGACATCCCATTCCTCTTGGAATACTATGACATATTCGTGCCTGAACTTTGGTTGTAGTCAACGATTGGTTGTAGTCCATGATTACATCAAAATACTACGCGGCAGAACAGATGTTCTGGCACAACATAGCATGAAAAATTCAACGGCACCCGTTGAATGAAATATCGAAGTGTATAATTTCTCACTTAGTCGTTATAAGAATTTTGTATAAATATATTAAAGAAATAAGAATTTCAACATTATCTTATTTGGTCAAGGATTAGTATGATTCAAAAATGAATTTAAATTGTAACAGATTGGGTAGTCTGTAGTGAAATAAAAT
The DNA here is from genome assembly GCA_022651775.1 of Drusus annulatus. NCBI lineage: Eukaryota > Metazoa > Arthropoda > Insecta > Trichoptera > Limnephilidae > Drusus > Drusus annulatus. The sequence goes on along the minus strand of JAGWCC010000396.1, from coordinate 72,367 downwards.
ACAATTTTTTTTAAATCCGTTTTGCTTTCTCGCAATTTTTTTTTTTAATTGTATTAACAAAGTCCGTAAGAGCATTAAGTATAGCTATTGCAAACATAAATTCTCCTGTTTACCTTTTTCACCATTCTTCGTTTTTCGAATCCTCTCGACACTGTAGGATCTGGACGGCCTGTTTCGTTTCTCCTTATTCTTAACAATCTCTTTTTTTTCTTCTTCGTGACACTGGTCACATTTTCCTTCCTCTCTCCCTTCTTCCTTTCCTCGCGCCTCTCCGCCCCCGTCACTGGCCCCCTCCGTAACACGTGTGCACTTTGACGTTTTCGGAGAGCCATTTTCACAGTCCCCCCTCAATAATTTTTGATATATCTCGAGTTCGTGATAAAAGTCGCTCTCGGATAAGTTCTCAGGAGTTGAGGAGTTGGAGGCGGATCCGCGGGAGGGGATCCTGGCTGTCACCGTTAAGCCGTTCAGGGTGAGACTGCGCGTGGCATTACTTTCTGTCACAGTCATCATTCGGAATCCACTTTTAAAGAAACAGCCTCAAACACGAGCTGTCTCAAAAATAACTCACAATCATATTAATATATAACCATTCTTAATTCAGCAGAAAACAATTTCTTTGTTTTTTTTATATTATTTACAACACGCACCAAAAAAAAGTCAAACCTACATGTTGAAACCAGAAAGGTAATTAGTTTGTGATAATTACAATAAACACCAAAACATATGTCAATAATAAAACTGACGTTCCGAAATGTATTTCGCAAATATGCAAACAATAACTAGATAAAACAGTGTATTAGAATTAAGCAAGTATTTTAACACTAGAATTATGATTAATAAAATGATTTTACAACAGATATTGGATGACGTATTATTTGAGTTTTTTTTCTCTATAGATCAAACCCGCACTGTATTATTTTGACCACGTGTAAGATGCGTGTAAGAAGATTTCAACATTATTAAAGCATACCACATATTATTGTTAAACGTTTAAAATAAAATTCATTTTTGATCCAAAGAAACTTAAAAAACTAAAATCATTCTTAAAATGTCAACATAAAAGTATGTATTTTTATGTTAATAGTTTCTGTAATCAGTATTTTCCCGTTAAATAAACTGTTCAACTATTAAAGTTCTGTCTTCAATCACTCATAAAGTTAGTTAGTCATTTAGATCGCGGAAAATTTCGTATTACGTTTTGTTTGAGTTTCCGAGCTCGCGCACTGACGTCTGTCCCCGCTAGACGCGCGACGTCTACTAACGCGAGCGATACCAACGACAACCTCCAACTTTCCCGGGGTAAGTGCCTACGTCTGTGAGGGTAGTACTTACACCTTTATCATAAAATCTTGTGATTATGATGGCGAGAACATTTATTATGAGTAGAATGCGTTTTGAATTTCAAACAAAAAATACAGCTGGACACGGATATTTTTTTAGGTGGCCATAAGACGAACTAAGAACGCAATGTTTTTTTTTTGTTTTGTTATTTAGCTGTCAAATTATTTTAATTTAAGATTCTTCAATGTGCTTAGTTTTTTTATTATTTAAAGCCATAATTCAATAGGGAAAACCTGTGAAATGTAAAACAAGAAACATCGTTCTCAAATTTGGAACTCATGAAGTAAACCTATGAAAAACACCGATAATTCCAGTTTTATGATGAGTTGAGTTAAGTTGTGTTGCCGACATCACGGTAAATAATTGCCAATGTCATTTTTTTAAGTAAACTAGGTACATACTTCATAATAATCAATGTTTATATTATTTTTCGTTATAATTATTATTTTTGAAACTCCAAATTACATTAGAATATTCGAAAAATAATGAATAAGTTCAAATAAAACTCTAGTCCGGGGATTTATTTTGTATGGATATTCTCAATTTCAACAGAGGCGACGCAGCAACAAATATTTTTTATTCCGAAATCACATTTCAAGAAAGAAAAGGTACAAGGATACAATGGAATAGTATATGTTGTATACAAAGTATATGGTACATGTATATGATAGTTTATGTTGTATACAAAGGATACAAGTGTTGCGAATAGTGGTATATAATAATACCTTTATTTTTTTGTGCCGAAAATGTAACAATATACCCAAAATGTTGTATACCATAAAAACAATGAATGACGCCATAATCAAATGCCATTTCAAAATCTGTTTTTTATTTTAATTTACGTAATTACTTAAAAAGGGTTTTCAAAAAAAAAGTAAAACCTTTATTGTAATTCATATATTAACCAATTGGTATATCAATAATAGCACGAATAAAGTAAACGCCGAAGGCGATCTTGCTGTTAGCCTCGGGGTCAAACCAACAATCACTGACCATTTTTACCTATCGGAAAGTCAGTATTTCCAAATTTTGCAAATTGTAAAACGGTACCATTTTAATATATCGATAATTATAGCACGAATAAACAAAGCTTGGGAGGCGAAAATGTTTTGCTAGGCTCGAGGTCAAATCAATAAATACTTTCGATTTATAGCGAAATCTTTCAGTATTATGTAAAACGGAAACCCTTAAAATATATCAAACGTAGATTCTAATAAATAGCGTTGCTGGCGGAAACTTATCTCTATTTGGTCAATCTACAAACTGCTCTCGTTTTTATTATTCAGAAATCGATGACCTGGCGCACACATGTGTCAAGTTCAGGCTGTAATTTTAAAATGTATACCGTAAAATTAAAATCATAAAAAAAACATTCTTTTTTTTTTGTATGTTTTTTTTACAGTTTACAAATAAATGTGTTCTTACTGGGGTACCCCGTTGCGTGGTTTTGATTATACTGTAAACATCGATTTAGTTATTATTATTATGTTAGTGTGGAATTCCATCATCTTCGTGGAGTTTTATCATCTTAATAATTGTGTTTAGTTATGGTTTACTATGAAAATAATACATAATTATGTACTGTTAAGTTCATTCCTCATCTGACAATTAATCATAACCTTAATGCGTTGCATGGAGGAGTTAATATGTCGATTTTACTATCGAATCGGTTCCAGCATCAAGGGCTTTTAAATATTTTAATATTTGCCATTATTTGCATAATCGCAGTCGACATAGTCAGTGGTTTTTACCACTATGTTGTTTTTTTGTTATGATATGAGACATCATTTTGATCAGTTTAAAGCTTATAATTTTTACAGACATAAAAAAACCTCAAATGTGATTTTATCAAAATGGTCTCCGCAGCAAAATGTTGTAGTTTTAGATAATAAATTCATGTTTTTCTTAACGCACCGTTTCATGGCGAGACACTACTTTTTCCGTGTAACGCATCTTTTGGAACACGGATAAATTGTTTACCGGGTGTAGTTATTGTTATATTTTTACACAGTAACAACAATAAATACTAGAAGCTGACATTTTACAATAACAAAAACACATGTCGTATTTTCCATACAAAGGCCAGTACTGACACTACTGGCAGTTCAAACTTCAAACGTAACAACTTAGAATATCGTGACGTCACCCCCGACCTACCAAAATTTAAAGCGTTTTGGCGGGTTTTGAAAAATTCACACTTTGAAAATTAATTTAGCTATGAAAACGAACTTTAAAAAAAACTTATATAAGTTAGGAGGTGAATATTGAAAATAAATAATTTAATGGACTGGAGTTCCTTGTTGTTTTTTTTTTTGGCCAACATCACTGTGAATTTTTCGCTATGCTCTTTGAAATTTGATATTCAACTCAAAGGTTTCGCATCATTAGATTTTAGATTTTAGATTTTTGATTATGTCTACAATTTCTTGTGGTGGTTTGTTTGCGAACACTTTAAAACCGGTAGTCTCTACACAATTTTGTTATGTCTTTTTCCAATTCGGCTATTTTCGTTTCTAATTCCAAAATTATTTTCTTTTTTTTTTCTAAATCCTGTGTACTTTTTAGGGGAGTTTTCGGTAGATCTAGAATTATTTTTTTTCATTAATGTCATCTTATCCGTCGCTGACAAAGTGGGTCGATTTTTTTAAATAGGCTAATTCCATTTCAAATAATTAAAATAATAAAATTTAAGCATTTGTGATTTCAACTAATCCAATTTATGATCAATGTAATCCGTGAGTGAGTCCACATTTTTATTTTTCTTCCTTTAAGGTTTTATTGAAGGCATAATGTAAATAGCGAGTAACTTTAATCGGAAAAGAGCGGCTAGGAGCCGGCCGTAAACAAATTACGGCGTGCCTTTACGGCACGCGACAACAGTGTTAGAAATTGTTTAAGGTTGTTTGTGATTAATGAATAATAACATTCGACTGTGTTGAAGATAATAACTCACTGCACTTAGTAAACTTAAGAATGTAGCTTAAGTTATATTAGCACTTCACTGTTTGCTAAAAACTAAAGTAATTAAGTGTAAGCGCTGTTTACACGTACGACTAAACTAAACAAAGACTAGTATAAGATTAATAATCGATATATTTTATTTATTAAATTATAATACATAAAATATATCGATTATTGTAATAATGGTGTTCTGGTATAAAATGGTTTTTTTTTTACCAGAACACCATTATTTATTTTTGTTTATATGATTTTTTAGAAAAATAAATGAATGTGAATATACTTATAGAACATAAATATATCTTCATCAATGGTGTTGATACATATGTGTATAAATATTTTAATATTTATATATGGATTCAAACCAATATTATTACTTTTACAACATTACAAATCTACTAATTTAGGTATAGTATGGAGTTTCTTTATTATAAAACGGTATTTTGATCAGTTTCACTTTTTTTATTGTAAGTTCGTTTGCAGAAAATTAATCAACATCAAAAAGTATCTAGTGAAATAAATTTCTTATCACTTCTTATTAGATATTTTGATCATTTATATTTAAACGAACAAAAAACATTAGACAGATTTCATAGAAAGGAATCTTTTTACATAAATTATAACAACGAAAAGTTACGATAAAAGGAATTTACAAGGTTTCAAATATCAAACAAATAGATTTTTTAAAGTTTGATGAAATAGTTGAGATAAATTATTATTAATGATTAAAATTTATTTTAAAAAAGTATCAGTAAATACCACTTCATCCTAACCGTTAGCAAGTTCGTTTGTCAAAGCTTTTTCTGTTGGAATTTAACTAATGAAACTCTTATAGTCTTATTGAAATATTCCAATCGATGGAAATGTCTAATTAATTATAACTGTGGAAAAAAGACGAAAGGAAATGGACAACATTCACTCACCAATAAAGTTGGAGTTGGAGCACAATTTGATTTTCTAAACAATGCACGATCCACGAAACACCACATTTATTAAAATCTTCTGGTCCACGAAACACCACATTTATTTTAGATTTAATAGTAAACAACAAACGAACTAACTAGCGAAACGAACGATCAAAAACCACGTTTTTTAACTTTAGATCAAAAAACTAGTCTGTTTGACTTTCAATTGTTTAGAATCATCACCGTTTTAATTAAAAAAAAAACCAACGAAGAAAGAATATTTTGTGCTTAGTAAAATTTGAAAAATTCCGGTTCTCCTTGTTAATATTATTTTTTGTAACCTCGGAAATTTTATCAATGCGGTTATTTGAAAATATGTATAAAAGATTAATAATAATATTTATTCATTTATCAATTTTACTTATTAGTATTTATTATTAAAATGCAGAAAATGGATATCTCAATATAGCTTCGGTGTTTTTGCCTTTACAATTTTGCCACTTCTGAATGTAGATTTTTTTTTTGTCATTTAATCTGGTTTATTTAATGACTTTTTATCCACAAAGGACGATTTACTTTCCAGCGTCTTTGTTTTTTTTTCGTACAAAAGTTGAGACTTTTTCTGATTGAATTTCATTGATTACTCGAATCTCAAATTCACAATCCAAATTCACAATCTGCATCAATTTGGTTCAAAATCGGAATAGAAATAGTGGGGAGCTAATCTCGAATGTACAATCAAAATCTATAATTTCGGCGGCTATTAAGATTCAAGAATTTCTATAGTTCTAATAATACACATAACAAATACTGAAAGTACCTGTATGAGTGCCACATTCCAGAATGGCTGAATCTCTCAGTACCACCCTGGTGAAAGATCACTATTTGAAATGTTGGTTAAAATGGTTTTGGCTATGTTAAGTGAACAGATCTAACGAGCGAGTTAATTTCCAACCTTCCTATTTCCAGCTCCTCCCCCTCTCCACCTATTTCAGTCTCACAACATTCTCCAATTGGAGATGCTATAGTCCCACTGGCTGCGGGCAGTTGGGACTCTTGTACGGTATTCATATTAAAAAGATAGCTAGGAGAAGAAACATAAATAACACACTACTATCACGCAATTTTCACCCAGGTGTAAACAGAGAGGATGGACCGCCACACTATTTTGTCTTAGCAGAAATCTTGCTCAGGATTTTAGGCTAAAAAACCTTAATAAACAAATGATTTGTTTTTTTAAATCAATACTCGTATGTACGGAATATTATATATAGTACGCTGGGGAGAGTTTTATTTTATTTTTAATATAAAGGTTGGCCACAAAAGATGCCAATTTTCGTGATTTTAGAGGCCACTTCGGCAATTATTTGTGACTAAATGTAAGTTGTTTTTGAAAAAGATTTGCTCCAGTAACAAACAAAAAAAAAACACTAATGTAAAAGCGTTTGGGAATCGAATATTTTAATTACGAACGAATTTAAAATATCACAGCTAAATGCTTGTCCGTAAATTTTCGAAATATGTTAAATATTATTATACTTTAAGACACTTTTTATTCTAATATAATAGTTTTATCACACAAAATAAATATGGTTATAGGTAGGTAAACAAATTAAATAATTGAGATAAAACTTGATACACTTAACTTTGCAGACGGCCAATGAGGAACTAACGAATAAATTAACCATTGTTTAAATTCAATGCCACCGACTGCAAATTAAGTTTGTCACACTTTACACCATCCTAATCGTAAAATACAATTTTTATTTTTTATTTAAATAATAATATGTTGGACACTAATAGTTAATAATCGATGCATTATTTTAAACGAAGATGGTGTTTTTAAAAATAAATATAAAGAACGAATTGTAATATTAAGAAAATTACCTATTTATTTCAAAAGTATGCTAAATACCTATCCACGTTGAAAAATACATTTTTACGACAGGTGATATTAATATTTATAAACTTCCTGCCTAAGTTTTTGTATAATATTAACATCAGGAGTCAAACGAATTTCGGAGTTTTCTTTTGAAGAGTTTTCGGTTTCATCTGGATTATTATCATCTTGGGTCCCACACATGTCGCTGGAATATTTAAAATTGACATTCGGACGATTTTCTTCCCCCAATCGAAATTGAGTTCCACGCGTTTTAAATGTTCCTAGTTCTTTTAAACACAAATCGCTGCTGATGGATTTAAATGCGGTTACATTTTTGTTTTTCAATTTGTTTATAAATGAAAACGGATCACTTTTTGTATTCGATGTCAAAACAAAAGGGGATCCTTGGAATTTTAAAACTTCGCCAGAAATATTATTTTCTTGTTCAGACATTGTGTGTTTTTCATTCAGTTTCGATGAATTTTTATTTATATTTTTCTTAGCATTCCAATTTCCAAATGGCTTTGATTTTTTAACAGAAGTTTTATGAGTATTTTTAATTGATCTTGCTTTCTTTTTTTCCAAAAGTTTGGACTGCCAATCGTGTTTATTAATATTTTCTTCTTCTAACATTTCATTGAAATGCTCCGCAAGGATGAGTTCAGAATCTATTTTAATGTTATTAGATTTTTGCGCTACATTTATTGATTTGTGGACTACAACGTTATCCACACTTTCATCACTAGTATTCCAAAGATCTTCACCACTACGAGTAACTGGTTTTATTGAATTCGTATTAAGCTTTTGAGGCCACTGATAATCTTTTGCCACGAACTTTTCACTTTTTGATAAAGTATAACTTTCGGATTGCACTGTTTTAATTGTTTCTTGTTGATTACTTAGTACAATAGTTTTGAATTCAAAAAACATTTCTACCTTATGAATGCAAATATAACAAATCCATTTGATAATTCCTTTTTGATTTTGAACTCTAATTTGTAAGCAAATTGAAATTTTATGAATCAATTTTTTCTCGCCAGCATATTCTCCAAAAAGCTGAACTTGTAACTGATCTTTTGATAAACACATAAAACAAGTTTTCGACATATTGTTGCACTAAAGTACGATCATGTTACTACGTAGACGTACGTATACAGATTCAAACACGTAGGTGAATGTTTTTTCCCTCCATTTCGTCAGCTGACAGTTCGTGAAAATTTTCAGCCGGGATTATAATATAAATACATTTATGTAGGTACTTTTAGACATAAATTTTACCATGATTTTTTCTAAATGTTTTTACGTTTTAGCTTTAAAGCATGGCGCTTCAAGATGACATTAAAATATTGAAACAATTTCGAAAGGCATCAAAATATATTATTTAATAGAAAAACACAAGAGAACATAGGTTATCAAATTGTTCTTGTTTCCTTTTTCTTATTTTTCCTGGTGTAAGCACTGTAGCTGTCAAAACAAAAATGGCCCTGTCAACTGTGTTCAATTCCTTCAACATTTAAATAATCATACCGGCATGGGATAAGATTTTTAAGCCTAAAGGTTTAGATGCATTTTATAATATCTTTAGGTAAGACTCCTATCATTAATTGTGATATTTGTCCTGTATTTTGGTTAAATATAGTGTATCGTTCAATTCGATATAGGACAACTGTTATCTTCACCAAACAAGAAAACGTATTTATGTTCGGATGATTTAATATAAATCTGTATTTTGTAACAAAACTACCAACTCACCACAGATATCTTACTACCGTTTTTTATTATATTTTTGAAGATGATTTTGGCTTTACAGATAAAGAGAAATCAACACAAAAATGCAGTTCATAGTGAACAGAATCAAAGCCATCATCTATATTGTAATCGGTGCCATAAAAAGAGCACTGTGTTGTTTTAGAGGCAGAAGACGATCCCAGAGTAATGACGATGGAGATGAATGTCTCACACATGTAATTGTACCGAATCGTGAAGAGGTAAGCTTAGTGTTTATCCATTGATAATAACACAAGATTTCACAAATATTTAATAATATTCTTCACTGTTTAAGGGTTCGGTGAATTGGAATGAAAACTGGGGCGATGATATGAATAGGAAACCCCAAACAGTTCGAGATCATATTCAACTTTACCGCGAGAAAGTGGGTCAGCAGAATGTTCCTCAGAATAATCCAAATGATGAAGTTTTGGAAAACTTGTTTCAGGTATTTTAATCTGCTACTCTTTTGTAATATGTTTCAAAGTTAGACATTAAGGTCCCTCAGCTAGTCTAGACCAGGGCTTCAGGCAATGTGGACTTACTTTGATAACACTTGTTACTTGAACACTAATACTTGAAGGGACATTCTTTAATTTTAAGCATGGTAATCTGCATCGCACCACAATCACACCGCTGAGTCTCGTAGGCCCCACCAGTGCATCGTGTGGACACAACGGTTGTGGGAGCATCTTATTCTGTTGATGGAAGACTAAAATCACTGTGAAATTGCTTTGTGATAGACATATGAGAGTTATTTACTAGTGATATTCATTTTATATATATAATAATATAAAATTTTCTATCCTATTACAGGAGATGACCCCTCGGTACATAAAACAAAAAAAGGTTGTTATTGGAAATTCTAACGATAGATCTCAAGGTCATGCTCCCGACTTGTCACGCTTGGCTGTCTCTGCTGATGGTGTTGGAGTAAGTATTTGAAAACCAACAAACATATTTTTCAGAACTTCAATATAATTATGTATTCAAAATAATTCACTTTAATACCTAAAGAATATTATACACCATTATCCACCGTCATACCCTCTGATCCGCCACTCCTTCCTGTTCATTACATATAAATTCAGATTCAAATAGAAAAGGTTGTGCAAATTCATCATGCCAGAGCTCACCATTTATAAGTTTTTGAAGCTTAACACAAATAGATTTCTACTTTATTGCTAAGATTGTATGATTATTAGTCACGGCCGTTATATCCAACGTTTTTCTCCGGCGGCTAATTTATATAAAATAAGTGAAGTATTGGACATTTGACTTTACCCAACACATATCAATAGACATCAAACGGTGTCAAAGTAATACTTTTCAATGATTATTTAACATAAATTAATTACTTATTGTGAATAGATTATTTGTTTTTAATACCGAAACGTATAAAATTACAATTTAAAAAACAAAAATAACAAATAACTTTGCTGACTCTTTTGACAGTTTGACAAACATTTTGCTCGAATAACCGAGGTTAATTCCTGGCTAATGGATTTTCTAACATAGGTGTACCGATTAGCGTAAGTTATGGTGGACCGCATTTGACACAGTAAGTTATGCGTTAAGATGTGATTCAAATTATAGCTAAATGGCACGCTATGTTTGATTAGAAACCAACAGAACAGCTGTCAATATCTGAAGAGTATGCTTATTGCCTGTGGCTTAAATTTTAAACACGTATTCCTTTTTTGTCAACAGTTCTCAGATTTAGGAGAGTGGCTAGAAGAGGCTAATTCCGGGTGGGATGAACAACACATTGACGCAACAGACGTATTGAGAGAGCAAAGACGACTCAAGAGAGAAAACAAACATCCCAACACAAGTCTGGGAAGAAAACTGAAGACATAATAACTTGAAAAACTATTTGTGAAAATTGTTCAAATAGTATTTTATAGAATCCAAATATTGTAGCTCCTTTGAGACATTGACTTTTACTGTAATTTATTTAAACAACCGTGTTGAAAATATCATTCCATTCCGGAGATTGCGTTGTTTGGGGTGTAAAATAATAGTATGTATTTATTTGACTAACCAGTGAGTTTTTACTTATAATTTAAGATAACCAAAATTGTTATAATCAACGAGATATTCAGTAAAATTATTTCATTCGCGGGTGTACGTAACCTGCTCTCTTCTGGTAATTGACTTCTACCTGTCTTAGAATAATATATTTTTTTAAAGATTTTCATGTGAATTCATTCATTGTTATAGTGAATATTACGGTCCAGTTTTTCAGCTACTTCAAAGCTTGGCTTATCTATGAAAATGATCACTCTTAGGTCAGGCTTGTCTAATTTTAATGTATATACTAAATTAGAATTCTGTATCAATTTTATATGTGCCTTTATAGCAGCAGTTTCCAAACTTTTTGGGCCACGGAATCCTAAACATTCTTTCCTTTCTATATCCATAAGCTTGATGAGAAATCTACAAACAGGCACTTCTAACTCTACTTGGGAATTCATTTAGGATATGGGGTATGAATTGAAAAATACTTTTACAAAATTTTCTTCAGTAATGTCACCGAGCCAAATATATTGATATCGTCGTGGAACCCTGCGATTTAAATATCGACCATCTCTATACCAAATATACCTCTAGTTCGTCAAAAAATTTTATGTTTTGCAGTTCTCGGAAACCATTGTGAAACCGACTTCGGAAACCGCTGCTTTAGAGGCACTGTATGATTTCTTTCACAACAAATAACAATGGATAACTAACATTTGTTTTTCAGATTAAATGTATATCTCATTTTGAGATCGCCTGCCTTTACTTTAGCTTGTAAATACTGTTTTAGTACCTATACACAATTATAATTTAAAGCTGCAAAAACTTTTTAAATTACATTATGATATTAGCTGTCAATCTTCAAATCATCACGAAGATATGTATGAGCTTATATTAGATTGTGGTTTGTAATAGTTTTTCATAAATCAATTAAATATAATATTCATATAATTAATACATTATGGAAATGTGAGGTTGATTTCATAGTTCAACAGCCGTCTTGTGAAGACTAGGACTGCAAATATTACCTCAGATCAGCGGTTGTGTAGGTTGACTTAAGTTTTACTTTAAGATTAAGCTAGTAATGAAAAACTGGACCTCAAATATCAAAATAAAAATCTCAAAATTCCAATTCACAAATAATTTTATTTATCGTTATTGTGAACTATGGGAATGAAGAAAAAAATATTCTAGTGCCAATTTTCGCTCAGCACATTTTAAGAATCTGTCACAATAAACACATTCATAGCGCCTTGCAGTAGTCCTACTGTTATTTAAAAAAAGTTTTGTTATAATATAATACACAATGAAAAATTCTGCTTTTTGTTTTAGATACATGTGTGTGTAATATTTCTGAGTTGGTAGTATGTACATTATTTTTGTTGTTTTAATAAATTATTACTTATTTTAGAAATGCGTTTGCTTCATTGAATTACACATACATAATTTTTTCATCACAATTGTTCATTGCAAAATTTCGAAGTTTGTTTCTTTCACTTAAAACCAAAACCAAGTACCCATCTGATGTGGTGACCCCACTACAAAATCCATGCGGGGGGGGGGTAAATCTAACTTATCAGAATGCATATAGAGATGTGTTACCTTATGGGTATATCAGAAGTAGTTCCAGGACTCGACTGTAAATTTGACCGAAGTCATAGAGATGCATGACGGATGTATTTCTGATATATTTAAGTGATGACTCACCCCTAATCGGGTATTGGGTCAAGAGAATGGCAAAGGGCACGTGAACGGTGTGTCGGATGTGCGGTGACTACTGCATTATGTAACCATTGAACTGGTGACTGTTAAGCCCCAAGCAGTCTACGAAGTGAGTATAAAACTTCAAATACTGACACGTAGCTGTACAAGCTTCTACAGCCATTTTGTTACCTCTTGAAATTGATTACTGTACTTTATGTAGGGCACAACTATTTAATCATCATTAAAAGTGTATAACAATGCGGTGGCGACATATTAATTAGTTCACTAAGATTTAAATAATAACTAAAACATCGATAACACGCAATTAACATTTTGAATCCTGTGACATGTGAAACATGTCCTGAACCTGGTATGTACATGTACCCACTGATAAATCAACACTTTTCCTTTAGTAAAAACTCACAGTTAAAAATACATTTTGATTTTTGGCACACAATTTATTTGACTAACATTTAAGTACATTCATTTTCTTAAGTAATTTACATAAAATTAAATTACATCGAAACATTTCACACTACAAATAATAAATAACATTTAACGGACAAAACAAATTTATATTATAAATAGATTGAGACAATAAGTAATTTTAAAATACTTGAAATTTATAAATTCATTGATTAATAAAATTACTGGGTGCGAACAAACACAATACCGAAGAAGTATGATTGTTTAATAATATTTTGGATATAAACAAATACTATATATGGATTCAAATTAAAATAATAATATATAACAATTTCACTGTGGGGTTTTTCTCCATTTGAATATATCAACCTAAAATTACAGTTAGCCAAAAAGGAAACAAAATATATTTCAGTGAATCAGTTCTTTTCTCAATTATTGCAGAACTTAACTGGCAAGTTCACCAATTCAGTTGATACATAGGATTGTAAAACTAATTTGTAAATGGAGAAAATAACATTTTTCATGAAGACTAGTCTTAATTGGAAATAGTTACACTGAAAAAAAGTTACCTACCGCTGAAGGTAAACATAAAATGTATAAATAAAACAATATAACGAGGTTATATTATTATTTCTTAGAGCCAAGGTTGGCAATGCAACTTCGATTTTGTTACTTCTTTGTTGCATTCGTTTTAATGAAACTGTATAAGTTAAACTTGAGTTGTTTCCCAACAAAATAGAATTATGTATAGTAAATAGGTACACACATGAGATCAAAATCAAAAAATATCAAATGCAGCCGAAAATGCTTTCGTCTAGGAATTTAGATTTGGAAAAATTTCAAAGATGTTCATAAATCATAATATATTATATTCATTTTTGATATAATTCTTTCAACCAAAATTATTTATTTTCCATATTACTAAGTAGTAATAATGAGATTCATCTAAGAGTAAAATATAGATGCAGGATCATCATTAAATCCTTTTATGTAGTTAATTTACAAACATAATATATATATCTATCATGTAAGATAACTTATTTTAATGGAATACAAATATGTATGTAGGTATTTGTATTTCTGAGTACGGGGCACTAAAGGCTCAGGATGTCCGATAGTCACTAGGTCTCTACTACTTAGTCAAAATAAATAAATTTAAATAAAATAACAACACGCAACACTAAACTTATGAGATTCCGCTTAATACTTTATATTTTGGACAACTGTTGCAATATGTTGAATGGAAGAACCCATTCGATCTTGTCGATGATATACTGAAAGGGCCGGCATATATAGCAAAACAACACGGTAGCGTAATGCCCCATCAGCTCTGGGTACTGGTGGGTCATCAGGGCCAGCAGAGCCGTGCAGGAACAGAGCGCAGCAGTAAATAAAATAAAGAAAGGCAACTCTTTCTTGGGATACACCGACAACTCGTGAAATGATGGAAGAAGCTCCCTGTCGGCACACTCGGTGCAAGCAGGGTAGGGATAAAACAGATGACCTCGCTCCAAAGGGTACGGGAGCATGCGGAATGTTCCTTCCCAAGTACAGTGCAGCAAATTCAGGGCACCCTCAACATTCTTCCAGTGAGCTAGGTGGAAGAAAGCGTAAGCAATAGCTTCTGAATCTCCTCGCTTTAAGATATGTTCCGGGGGCAGAATGAGAGGCTTCATCTCCAGGATATACTTGGGCACATGAGGGTTGAACTCCACGGCCCTATGTATAGCCTCCACTGCGCTCATCTCGGCAGCTGTAAGTCCCCTCTTGGAGGCAATGTCGGGAGAAAAGCGGTCTGCCACCAGCCTCGCCTTCAGGAGAGCTGCCGTGTAACAGATGGTGGCAGACTTGGGCAAGCTGATGTCGTCATACCGGGCCAGTACTGCCTGCACATCGGCGTAAGCTTGCTGCTCCAACAGAGTTTCTATCAAGTTCTCGTGAATGTTTAGCACATTCATGATTGGCGGCACTTCTTTGGTGAGATCTTTAAAAGTCTTGGCCGCTTCTTTTAACTTACCGAGCTTCCTGGCGCACATCGCCAGACGACGTTTGATATAAATCAAAATATTTATATCGCGCCTGTGGATGGACTCCATGATGGTTCCCTGGTGCAATAAGTTTTGAGATTTTCGGTAGTTAGCTTCAGCTACCTTTAAAGCTTGTTTGAGAATTCTTTCAGAATCCAAAATGGTAGTGGACTCCTCTTCAGCCAGGAGGATGTATGCGGGGGCACAGTCAGCGTTCCTCTCCATGGCGGTCTGAGCAGACTTGATGCGGACAACGGGGTTCCGCTCCCTCCAAGCTGTCTGCATAATCTCATACTCGGCTTTGCCCGCATCCCCTTCGCAAGTAAAGAATGTTTGGTGGTCTTGCGCTGACAGGTTCATGTCATAATATGTAAGCGGTTCTTTATTCGTGGCCCAATAAAATCTCTGGTATTCTGATCCTCTAAATAAATTAAGAGGGTTCCGCCACACTTTGCATTCGGGTATCGTTTGAGGACAATTATTTCCCGAGCCATTTTGACTAGATGCAACATTCTGATCGGCGTTATTGTCGCCGCCACCGATCCATGGACTTATGTGATTTAAAGAAACCTGTTCAATAAAGGATGTTCCATATTTGCGAAAATACCACCACTCAAAAATAAGAATTAGTCCAGATATAAGAGAAGATGTTCCTGTTAGAGCAACGTAAAATTTCGGAGTCAGAGTACTCAAAAACAAACTGGAATCCAACATTATTTTGAAATATTTTGCTTATGTTGATGCACAAGCTTGCAAAGCAACCGCAAATTATTAATATTTACCACAACACTTGAAAATACTAAACGGTTTTGACAACCGCTATCAAACAAAGTATATCAAGTGTTACCAGTACTGATTGTTTGTACTGTTTGTCATCTGTAATCGCGTGCGCACAAGACTTATTGATATTTTTATATTAAAATTACGTTTCCATGAAGGTCATTTATCATTTCCCTATTTTCGACTATTGATTGATTAATAATATTTTTATAAATGAGCAGAAATTTCTGAAAAGTTATTGTATTGGTTACAAGAGAATATTACAATTTTTGCCCAAGGTATACAACAATGTAATGTGGACTTGGTGTCAATCAAAAAAATGTCATTACAGATTCGTCCGTAATAGCAGATGGACTAGCATGACGGGCAAAAAAAGCCGTACAAATAAAAATTTTTAAAAACATATCAACATGTTACATTTGATTAAAAATATGTCCACATATTGTTATATATATGGACCTGAATTAAGAGGATAATGCAATACTATACTATAAACTTATACTAATTTTAATAATATTGAATTTGAAATAATTTCATAAAAAACTATATACTCGTATAGGTGATAGAAGGTTAAATTTTTTTGAATTCTGCTTTTAGATGTAATTTGTTTTGTCAAAACCTGCTAACTTAATTGTAAAAAATAATATACAAGTTACCTTCTTTCAAAAAAATTTTTTTTTTGGAAATATTGAAAACCAGTTTAAAGTAAATAAATACTTAAAACTTTTAGCCCAATGGTGAGGCTTGTGAACATAATTAAATACATTTCAAAGCACTCATCCTGAAAATCCTCAAAATCTTTCAATTAAAGAAAAAAAGTAATTATTATACTGTTATTTTACCTACCATGTTTTGCAGTACGGATAATCCAATCAAAATAATTCACTTCGTTGGACGTATGATTAAATTAAAATATTCACAACTCAAATAATCATTTAATCAACTTTTTAATAAAACGTATTTTTTATACGCGATTTTGGCATATTGTGTAATTTTCCCGGTGACGCAATTTGGATTTTAACTGACGTTGCATCTAACTACTGCTATAATATTATGATCAACCTTAAACGGAAAAGTTAATTTTGTGCGCGTGCAATTTGCAACTGGTCTGGCAACGGCACATTAAAAACTAATATTGACTCAGGCTTGCTGCGCACTTCGTGAAAAATAGCTTACGCGGGTTTCTAAACATGCTTGAAAACTAATCATCTCAAATTTAGAAATTTAAAAAAAAACCGTAAATGAAGAAATATGATATTTTTAAATGTAATGCTGTTCAGATCAATTCATTTTTTTGCGGAGATAATTAACTATAGAACTAAAATAAAGATTTTTTTTAATTGTCTGATTTTTTTAGACCTTATTATTACCATAGGAAAATCACCGCTTACTCCCAAATATTTGCATTTTTTAAATTTTATTTTACAATGATAGGGACTGGTTCCAAAAATACCCTGCTTCAGTGACCGACAAGTATACATCTGGCAACATTTTTCGCGTTCTGTCAATCTTTGGCTGAACATCGTGAGATTTTCTCAAAACGTCTTTACGTAACGCCGTTCGGGTTAAACTTGGTCGCTAGTGGAGTTAAAATACAAGACAAATTTCAAAATGAAAGTTGGAAAGAGACATATCGACATGTTGGCGATGTGGGCTGGATCCCTAGCAGCATTTGGAGCTGTCGGAGGTTCAACACTGTTCTTATTTACGGAATGGAAGGTACCGCTCCAATTTCTACCTATCTACAATAAGAAATTCGACGAGGACCCGAACGATAAGTAAATATCACCAGAAAACCATCGATGAACTCCGATGAGAACAAGGATTCCTCAAGAACTTTTTCCACTTTTCTTCAATGTTTCAAGAAATTCTTCTAGTGTACCTAAATTATTATACTGAATACAATATGTAAATAGTGTTGGACAAGCTTGTTTTATTTATACATATGTAGTTATTTTCCCATAATTTTGTGTGTGACCAGTGAATTGATTGACTGAGCACCAAGTCCATATTCAACTGAGAAGATAGCATCCATCTTTCAGTTGGGCGGGTAGGGCTAACTTGGCATCCCACATTTCTCACAATCTTGATACCTCTTGAACAAGGGCCATGCTCGATGAAGAGATTAAGGTACCACAAAACATAATATCCTTTCCCATAATTTGTGTACCTGAAATTATGTGACAAATTTCTTGAAAAAATGATTGGAACCCAAGAGTGACTTGAATTATTTCACATGCAAATTTAAATTAAAAAATACAACCTGTGTTTACTTCTAATTCAAGTATACTCTCAGTACAGCTGGTGAAAAGTAACCATTTAGAATCGAAACGTTGCTTGAAATGGCTTTAGCTCTATCGAGTGATTAGATCTGAAATATCTGCTCTTATGGTATGAGAACAGATGAAATGCAGGAAAACACTTACTAGTTACTTAAAGTAACCTTCTTTTATAATCGTAAACAGTAAATTGGGTTAGGCATTTAAATGGCTCTCTTTCAATGTGAATTTATTGATTATTTGAATTCAGAAAGTTAATAGCGATCTTACTTCTATCTGTTACATAAGATATCAAAATTATTACATAGGAATACAGTGAATGAAATGAAAATGAACAATAATCTTGTAATCTTAAAACTAATGAAATTATTATTAACCTAGAAACACTAAAATGGAATTTAATGTTTTGCAGTGAGCGATGAGACATTTATTCATAAAATACCAGGCGTTTTACTAAAAGTACCTTATTTGATTTTAATAAAATATGATCTTAATTGTGCAATGATAGAATATTGTATTTTATAATTGATCTTATATTCGGAAATAGTAAGCAAGCCTTCTGATTGGTCTACAACTCTTCATTTTTTAGGGTTGGTTTTATACAAACTGACCCTAAATCGTAAGCATGTAAAACACGGAACCGTAATGTGGGGTGACTGGCCCAAATTATCCTCTAATTGTAAAGAAGATTTAATAAATTTCAAGTTTCACCTGTGATGCCATAATTCTTTTCATTTTAATAAAATTAAAGTTCATAAACTGTTTTTAATGTACTTAAGAAATATTGGTATAAAGGTGACAATTTTTTTAGTTTGGGCCAAAGTTTCCCAGATTTTTTTTAAAAAGACAGTTTTACATCTTCTCACAATGGGGTGAAAGAAATCCACCAATCAATGTATCAATTCATAATTCTTACAAAAAATGACAAAATTTGACAACAAAGAAAATAACAAAGCATGTTCCCAATGTTTAATAATTAGACGATAAATTATTTAAAAGAAATTAAATTATTAAATATTTTAAACGAAAAATGCTTTCTTCATTAAATTACTTGAATAATTTGTGAGCATATCCACATTGGTTAAAATTACAACTAAGTTTCTGACTATTTTTAAATTTCCGGTAGTTAAAAGGATTTTCTTTTGGAATGACACTTCTCGGGAGGCTTAATTTTCTACACAATTTCATTTGAGGAATACAAAATTGTATCTTGTTTACCTTGCCATTAATGAAGTTGATATTTTTGTAGTGTTACAAACCCTTCCGGATATTTGCTGCCTTTCTTGATTAACACCCTCTTCTTGCCTGGGTCCTCGGTGAGGTTTGTCATGTCGAAGTTCAAGATGTTACTTGGTGGGATATCCGTAAGCACTTTTTAAGTTAGTCACATAATCTTTGATGAAGCATCAGTGGTTGCTCTTTTTCACGATAAATTGCTAGCAAACTGCACTGTTAATCTTTAATAGCATTTAAAAAATGAGTGAATCCACCCGAGATGCGAGTATATAATGTAGATATGTCCAAATATGACCTGATAATACAATCTTAATTCAAATACATCCACAGGAAATCCGTATCAACCCATGGTTATAGAGCACTCCATAAATTTCATCTCTTGGTTATGCGTGAAAATTGGGGGTTGCCCGGGCTTATTAGCAAGTAATCTTTTAAATTTATTTTTAGTACTTTGAGGTGTGTTTTTAATTGCAACCGCCTTTCTCTGTTGGTATTACAAGATGACATACGCATACCTGGCATCAATTTTGATACTATTTTTATTTTTGTTATCTATTTCAAAAGTGCATTGCAAAATCTATATCGAAAATATCAGGTATGAAATAAAACACATTCATATTTATTTTGTAAACTATACGGTAACAGTACTATATTTTGTTTAAAATATTTAGGAAAAACACCAATCAAAACATTTGCTAACATAATTAGTGTGACAATTTTCGTGGGACGCAATAGGACTTGAGTATTTAGTACAATAAAGTAAAGCATACAAAGGTAGGTTTTACAGCCTAATGGAGCTAATATTGTAAAGCTAATAAGAGATGTGGACTTCACTAAAATAATTTCAAACTTAGTATAAATATATCCAGAAATACCTCTGCAAAAATATTGCACACCGATTTATATCATTGTATGTATAGAATCGCAACAGAATTTATTTCTAATAAGCTTACTGTGCAATGGCATTCTCTACAATATCATAAAATATACTAAAAAACTAACAAATAACTCTAGACTATCGACAGTTAAGTAATAATTATGTAATAAAATTATATTTTAGGCAATAATTTGTAAAATAGTTTCTTGCATTATTGTGCATTTTAGTTAGTTGTAGATTTATTAGGGGAACCTGATGAAGCCAGAGCAAGTCGCCATTAAGAGGGGGATGAAGCAATAATTTAATTCTGTCTAAAATCCATCTGACTTTGTTTTATGTAAAAGAAAAGTTTATTGTTCTCGTAATGTTAAAAGGATTTATTTTATTTACGTCATCATCAGCAATATCAATGCTATAACCCTTGGAGATTCCTGTTTGCCTTTGCGAAACGCCTCCAATCCTTCCGGTCTCCTGCTGCCTCCCTCGAGGAATTTAGCAAAGTAATCCATCCAATCGCATCAAATGGTTTTGAGTTTTAGGTGACTATGGGTTTACAAATTATTTTGAACTTCTACTGTAACAGTTTAATGTAAACCGTAAGTTCTATCATTCATTTCACATGACAAAGATCATAAAATTTGCACTTACAATGCAATATTTTTCAATCATTTTAGTTATCCAGCTTAACTTTAAAACTGTTAAAAGTAAACCAATGGAATAGTATTTGCTTGTGATATTTACATCAACACATTTGAAAGCAACTTCAGCTAGTAAAAGATATTCTTAATTTTATATCTTCCAATGAATAATTATCGTCATATTCCTAAGGAATGCCGTCTCATAAGATTATATGACTTACCTATATGTTATAATATTAATGTTTACAACTAGTTCATATTTCAAGCACATTCACCTCTAATTGTTAGTCATACTTTGTAAATATTGCCTACTACACATTTGATGCACAACCCACTTCACTATTATTTTCAATGACATTTTTAGTAGGCCAAATTGCGTAAATCCTAAAAATGCAATTACTTATTCAATTTAATCATGAGATCACAATGAAATTTCAGTTAATCCATACGTACATCTCGATTAAGATAAATATATCTATGTAGGTGCAACAATATAATAATTCTTAATGTTCAAGGATTGTGAGAAGAGATGTACTAAAAGCATGTTTATTTATATTAGGTCTCCTTTTTCATTGTGAGTTCATGTCTAAAAGAAACGCTCACCCCCTAAGTACGTATAAATCATAATATGTATACCATCTAAGTATGTATATAAAATGATTTTATATATCTTTATGAGTCAGCACAGCTTTAAGTTACCCCTTATCACCACACCATAATTACATTTTTGATTGGATGCCCACTGGAATTTCAATTCAACGAGTACTTAATCTTAACTTTCCGCCAGAAATATGCAGCGTTGCAATTTAAATGACAATGTTGTCCCAATTCAAAATGACATCATTCTAGTGTCCGTGTTCCGATGGACATCCAGTCGATGCTAAAGTAGTTATCCCTAAACTGCAGTTCTGCCTCCTAATTAAATTATAAAATAACCGTTTGTAAAGAGTAGAATATATATTACAGTATGTCTAATGGCGTGAAAAGGATGGAATAGCCCATGGCATCAATCTCTCATTCATTCTCACTCAGCGCTTCTGTCACATGCTATAGGGTGCAAGTAAGCATTTTCATCTAATTTTGTTGTTTGTGAATACAAGATGTAAAAATACAAATAGGAAACCTAAAGTAATTATTAGGTAAAGATATAATTAGTGGATCCCGCATGACAATTTTAAATATGTGAGTATTTTTTCAGGAAACGATTATTATTTATTCAACTGCGTAATTGGAGTCACCAATTAAATGTGAAATTATTTTTGACTTGTAAATGTGTGTTTAGAAATCAAGCGGTTGGTCCGCACTGCCCTCTCCCGCACCATCCTCATCATCGGAAGGTAAGCTGACTGCATCATCCGGTTCTATAACAATAAAGCAGCAAAACACTTATTAGTTTTAGCTCGTCCGGTAGGCAGTTTTCAAGACAGTTTTTCACACTTGAAACTGAATTTCTCACAAAAAGCTGGCGAATTTCTAGACTGAACTTTCTAGGTCAACACAAATATTGTCAGCTCTTAACGTCATTTCCATTGTGAGCTAAGGATATTTTAAATAACCATTTAAGATCTATATACTTACAACTTCAAAAATGCACTGTTAATACAGTATCAGTTGAAGCCATGTACACTAATGACCTTTTCCATAAAAACCTTCACGCTTTCTCATAAACCCATATGATCATCAGGTGTGTATCTTATTTCAGAGTGGAGTTAGAAACGAAACGAAACGTTGCTTCAAATGGCTTTAGCTGATTTTAGTGACCAGATATGAAATTCAGTTAGAGTCAGGTACTTCCCAACCTTCATCTTCACTTCTTCTTCCCATCCCTATTTCCTTAAGCCTTTCAAAATTGGCCAAATGGTCATCATAGCTCCACTGGTTTCCGACAGTTAAAACTTTTGGGTGGCGTCATTAAACAAAAAAAATTACCTGGGCAACGGGGTTCTCCCTTAGTGCGTGTTCCTGGCCTTTCGTTTCCATGTCTGTCTGTGCACCAACACAGTCCAACAGCAGAGTGGCATTGCAGTGCACGGTAGTAGCCCAGGGCGTCACATTGAGGGACATAAGCACCTTTGGACAACAATTCATTCATAAATTACAATACCTCACTGTTAGCATAAAAAAAAAAAAAATTTTTTTATAAAGCACTTCACCTCACTGTTAGATTTTTTTAAAAGTAAAGTAGCTAATCTAACAGTTGAAGTTTAAAAAATTACAAAATATTGGGTTTATTAATTTATTATAGTATTAATTATGGTATTATCCATGTATGGAGTTAACACAAATCTTATACAGGCAATCGCGTCCTTGTACGAGGGAAGCGTTGCATGTGTTAGAGTGAACGGTGATTTTACGAAGTGGTTTAACATCACAAAAGGTGTAAAACAAGGCTGTGTAATGTCACCGTGGTTGTTCAATTTGTACATGGATAATTGTATGCAAGAATTGAAAGGTGTGGGCTTGGGCGCGAAAATGAACAGTGTGAAAGTATGTTGCCTATTGTATGCGGATGATGCGGTGCTGATTGCTGACAATATGGAAGATCTACAGTTTCTCGTGTCTAGGATGAACCAAGTATGTATGCAAAATGAGTTGATGATGAATGTAAGTAAGTCCAAAGTGATGGTGTTTGAAAGAGAGTACGAGAACAGCGTGCAATATAGTTGTGAATGATGAATACTTGGAGCAAGTGGATGAGTTTGTGTATTTAGGAAGTATGTTTACAAGAGACGGAAAGGCTGATAAGGATATTGAAAGAAGGGTGAATGCAGGAAACTCCATTAATGGAGGACTGAACGCTGTTGGGGCAAATAAGAAATTGTCCAAAGAAGCGAAGCTAGCAGTCCACAATGGAGTGCTTATACCAACCCTGATGTATGGCAGTGAGGCATGGAACTGGCAGAGGAAGGATGAAAGTAGACTGAATGCTGTGGAAATGAGATCTTTGAGACGGATGTGCGGTAAAACCATGTATGACCGTATTACAAATGTGGATATCCGGAAAGAATGCAAGGCTGATGTGAGCGTAATGGATAGGATTAAGAAAGGGACGCTCAGATGGTTTGGGCATGTAGAGCGAATGAACGAAGAAAGGAGTGTGAAAAGAATATATGATGCGAAAGTGAATGGAAGAAGAAGTCGAGGGCGCCCGAGAAAGACATGGCACGATCAAGTGAATCAA
This sequence comes from Drusus annulatus, assembly GCA_022651775.1. NCBI lineage: Eukaryota > Metazoa > Arthropoda > Insecta > Trichoptera > Limnephilidae > Drusus > Drusus annulatus. The sequence continues at coordinate 48,344 of JAGWCC010000396.1, read as the reverse complement.
ATACTTGAATCGGGTCGTGTGAAGAGTCAGAATAACAGAAGAGTATGTATGAGACGATGTATGAATGTAAATGAAGCAAGAAGTGTGTGCCAAGACAGAGTTGTATGGCGATCCGTCCTCTCTGCCTACCCTTGCGGGGAAACGGCGTGATGGTTAGTTAGTTAGTTAGTTAGTCATTGTATTGTTTTTGTACATCGAGGAGGCTCACTTGTTCATGAACCACTTGCTCAGCACCCCAATGTGATTTTGTGTTTGTTTTATAAAACTCCACACAAATTTTTTTTTAATATGGCAACACTGGGTCGAAAAAAGTTGACATTTTAAAACTAACTAAACTGGACCAAACGAACCTGACGATTTATAGCAGTAAACTGTTTATTAATAAGGCACAATCTCGCATCATAACAGTGAGATTTTCAGTTTATTGGAAATGTGATACTTAGCTAAGTGTTAGTATGGGGCTTAGGTGGAATTTAACATATAATCCATATTTCAGTTGACTCAAATAGTAAACTTAGCTATGAGCCACTATTATATTTTTTGTCAATGATTTGAATAGAGGAACTTGTTCACAATGCAAGGCAACACTATACAAAACCAAACTGTCATTAACATCTTCATCGTTCGATAAATAATCAAAGTCCACACTGTTATTACACGTAAAAGGCCACAGATCAAGTATTCAAAATCAAATTATATAATTTACGTAAACTAATATCAACTGTGATAGATGCAAGATGGGTCACTACTAACGCTGACGTGTCTAGAAAATGATTTACCTCTAGGGTAAAATTGCGGCTTAAGCAGTGGTTTAAGTAACACTTAATTTTAATCCAGGATTCATACTAAGAGCAAACTGAAACACATAAAACTTGTTGACAGGTCGCACTTATCTCTTAAGCCGAGCTTTAGAATAGACTGAAAAACCGGGTCTAAATTGTTTAACCTTTGGGATGCCGGATTCTCGCAAGGTACAACTTCCGTCGTACTTTTCTGACTGTAATTTTGTAATATGTAACTCACTTGTGTTTTACAAAATGATGATTTTTTTTTATTTGTTATTATTATTTTTTCAAATTGTATGTTTATAGTATAAGTGCTTTTTCTGGATTAGCTACATAAATTCAATGGTTGTTTTTTTCACCCGCATGTCACTAAAAAAAGTTTGGTTAAGAAATGTGTTTTTTTTTGTCATTTTATTGTATTTTCGTGTGGCTGAATAAATTTCATTCCAAATAAAAATAAAATTGCAAGAAGTTTTCCTGTAAATACAAACGGTAATGTCACTTCTAAAATCGATTTTTTTCTGCCGCATTGACGAAAGCAAACTTCAAATATGTATTACTCAAGTTGTACCGAACTTAACGCAATGCAAAATATCGGTATTGATTGATTATTTGGTTGACAAGTGATTACAGTTGTTTAAAAATGCGAATAAGAGATTTTAAATGATAAAAACTCCCGAAAAGATAATGATGAAAGTGCGGTGACTATTAGCACCTCCGGTACACTAGAGGTTAAACAAACTTCACCAACGAAATAAAAGGAACAGCAATGTTCTTAGTATGCATATATAAACTTCAGGATAAAATTATGTTTTGCACAATATGAAAAATGAATTAGTGTACAATTTGTAATATCTTACCACTAAAATGATTGCGAGTTGTCCTCCTGGTAACGGCCACACAGGGTCGGTCGGCCTTCTGAAAGCAGCGACACCACTCGCTTCGGGTCACAAAGGAGTCCTTGTTCATATCACAAGCTGTCAGGAATGGCCGCATGCAACGCTCTTGCTCATCGTGCTCTGAAACAATAACATGGGTATTGAACTTATTTACTTGTTATATTTACACTGTTTGCATTTTTAGAATCGTTTACTTGTAATACTTAATATTAATGTTTTTAAGTACCAACATATTAACTGTCCTCAATCTAATTTCCTATGAATTCATACGTTTCATCTGGATTTTTATACCCTTAGCTTCTGGTAAATTGTTTTTTTAATCTGTTGATGTACACATTCTCGTACACTGTTTTACCCATATTTGAACCTTTTTCTCTTATGATTTATGATAACGATCATGATTTTAGATAGTTTTAATTTGTATATATATTACATAATATATTAATTATGCTAATATACTTATTAGCATAATTAATTTAGTATGAAACACACTTGAGATGAAATATCACAAAACTGCTCAATATATAAGTCCACTGTTATTATTATTGAACAAAACTAATGCCGTGAAATCAATTAGATAATGTATTTTATATTTTATTGTATTTATCTGGGTGTAACAATTGACTGCTATATGAAATGGGATGGAAACGCTTACAGGCTGTGGGTAGAATTTAGGAAATAAAATATTTCATACCTACAAATACATAAAAAAATATTTAAAATATTTTGGCATCATTATAATTATCTATGTATTTGTAAATATGTTCAAATGTATCCAATTTATAAATATTTTCAATATGTACCTGCTAACAAACTAAAAAAGTAGTTAAGCATGATTCAAATTAATGTAAAAAAAATATATATATAATTTAGACATATTGTAGCGCCTTCTAAGTGGGAAGTAAGGGCATGGAAACACAATAGGCGTGCACCGCCTATTGTGAATTTTTAGAATAATGTACTCGTATGAATTAAAATAAGTATATATCTATGTTTACCTAGGGAATAGAGATCTTTAATTGATAATCTTGCATCGGTGTCTCGATCCAAATGTCCAAACATCCAGCGCACCTCAGTTTTGCATTCAGATGGGAATCCTAGAACAAACAATAATCATAAATTATCATTATATTCGCTTCATTGTTTGTATGTCTCACAAAAAAATCGCAAACAGTAAGCCCTGATGTCATTCGATTTGCTCAACCATTTCTATCTGGAATTTCACATCAATGTGATTATTTTTTAGCAGGCAACATCATTTCCATCATAACATCAGGAGCTTTGAAATTTTCATTTTACTGTCTGAAACTAACAGGAGACGCCAGGTTGTTGGTTCAATATTTTTCATTCCAAATCACTAGTTCAAAATTTCTTGAATCAATAACCAACGATTACATACCTTTAGTTGTCTGGAAATGCTGGCTTTGTTTCTTGTTATTGTCATTCATTAAAACCGCAAACCAATCCAGCAAGCGATCGGCCATACTTTCAAATGCAGAGGAGCTGCAGCCGTTAAATTTTCCAGAATTCTCGGTATTGCTCCCTTCATCCCAAATGTTGTTATCTAAGCAAATAAAAAAATTAAACATAGAAGGAGCTGTATTAATGAAATGATTGTAATTTTATGATTTCTTAAAAGCTTCACTTTTTTAAGATTGCATGTATGTATTTATTATTTACCATGAACAGCAGATACCCTGTTTGGTTTGGTCTCCAATACATCATTGAAAGAATTCTCACGCGCCTTGTCTTGAAGCATCTGAAATTTAAACATATGTAGGTACTTCGGAACTACGTAACAAATAAAAAAGATGAGTGGGAGGTAGTGGGTTTGATTCCTGCTGTGGCACAAAAATATAAAATGTGTACATGATTTGGATTTTTTTAAAATGAATTCTTCAGACATGAAAATAGTTGAAATTTAAAAAAGTGTTGATTCTTATGGCGAGAAATAAATCATTTTGATACATTTTCAAGCTCGAAATTTGGTCAAACCCCAATCCTCGCAGTTTAAGAAAACGGCAGTCTGTTGAACAAACTAAAGACTAGCCACTTAACAGTGCGCACTTGGTAACATTGCACAAGCAAGCTGGAGTCAGTCGATTGTTGTAGAGTTAGGGACAATCGCTTAAAACTCATGGGATAATGTTGTATTGGACCATTTGTTTTAATCCAAGAAAGTTGGTTTAGTTTTATGTTCAAACATCTGATTAAGTGCGCGACTTAACATTTTTGTTTGAGAAATATAAAATCTATCTGAACAAAACGAATGAAGTTGACTTTTTACTTAAACTCAGTGCACTAACATTTGACAAGAATGACAATACTGTTTTGACAAGAATGACAATGAATCAACGTTACTTATGGACTTTATTTATTGGTCTGAGCTTTTATTTTATTAATTGATAACTTACATTATTGTATTTGGTGTACTTGATGTACTTGTAATGTTTATTGTCATATTTGAAATCTTCAGGTGTGAAACTGTACTGCGCATGAGGGTGATGAGCAGGAGCCGCCTGTAGTTTCTTGGCGCGATGGTCAGCAAATGCCTTCTTCTTCTTGTACGCCTTTTCCAAATCTGAAAAATACAAAAACATACATAACTATATGATGATAGATAAATGCGAGAACTTACAACAATGATAATGACAAAATAAGTAATCAGGAAAGTGCGATAATAACCCAGTGGGTAGGACGCTCAGGTAGCAGTTGGACGCATTGAGTTTGATACTCACAGCAGATACCAACTTACTCTTTTTTCAGAAAAAGTTACAAGAAAAGAAAGTTTTAAAGACAAATGTCTTTGATAATAAGATCTTGTTTTTATCAATGACTTTATGTCAGTATGTACTTTTAGCACTTGAATCTATATTTCATACTGCACTTAAAATATAAGTTTCATTGGTGTTAAACAGATAATACATTCTTGCAAACAATTACTGCATTGAATACTATGTGATGAGATCACTTTTCTAAAAGAGATAAAACCTTGACTTGGATTAAAAGCAATGCATTGTACATGGATAATGTTTCAATACAGCATTCAAATAAAGGTATGTATTATGGCTAATAAATCACATATAATAATATCATTATGGTTCTGCCCCCCCGAGACCTTTATTGTCATCCACATTTCGCTGTTTATGAGAAAGAGGGAGGGGTTACACATATTTGAAATTATTATCATATTCAATAAGTCCCAGGTTCAAACCCCTGCTAGCTAAGTCCTCCATGATTGCAAAAGCAATATTTTCCACTTATATTGATTGTAGTAGGAGGAAATCAAATATTGCCAGGTTATTCATAATCTGTGAATGTTTTTCTTTCTTTAATATACCTTTGCAAGGACAGAATCCTTTGCAGGAAACTTTGATGGCCGAGTGATGGATGCAGTTGTGATAGTCCAACCGGCATAGAGATGAATATGTTCGGTTGTCTGCTCCACACAAGAAGACCGGTTTCTGAACGGGGCATGTTTCACACCTGCAATAGTAGAAACAGTAATAAAGGTCAGACACTTGGATAAAGTCATGTGGATACATTCATTTATTTGAACAAATACATATACCCATTGATCAAAATTGAATTGATTAATTTTGTATATGAAAGTATATTTCATAGTGAAATTGCAGGCATTTTCAGGTCATCCAGCACAATGGAAATATTATGGCGAGATAAATTTAACAGCTTAAAAGTTGAATATTTAGGTTTTATTTTAGTGAAAAATGCCAAGGTTAAAATGGTTAATTGCTTTGTCATTTGGAAAATTAGGAATATATGCAAACTTTAAATACAAGTCTTCAATGTATGTAGAAATTATATTATACAAAACATAAACTAATAGTGATGCAGCAAGTAATGCAGTAAGCTTATAATATTTATAGGAATTAAAATATTGTCAGGTTTTTCATAACCTAAGAATGTGTCTTTCTTTTTTTTTTAAAGCTTAATTTTTTTCAAACCAAAAACTGTTTGACTGTCCTCAAACGGGAAAATCTTCCTAGCTGCACAATAAAAAAAGCCGTAAGCCATATTTCTTGCACTAAATTAAAAATAAATAACTTTCTGCGCACATAACTCAATAAATTCTCTACGAACAACAGTAATACAATAAAATGAGTATTACTCACGCAAAAGTATCCGATTGGTCCTCTGATTCATCTTCAGAATCATAGAACACATCGTCGTCTTTGTCCGAATCCTCCTTCTCACTTGGAATAACTCCCAGATTGGTGGGACCTCCCGGTACCACAAGGTCTCTGCAATAAAAATTCATTGTAATTTTAAAAATAAATTATACTTGTTGAAAATATCTTAACTACATCAATATAAAGAAAAAATTGTTCTGTTGAGTAGATTTTAATTGTGGTTTCATGCGAACTGGAGAGTTTTTTTTGTCTTGAATATCTTGGTCAATGCAACTAGTTCCTTTATTAGCTATTGTGTTGAAACTCGGGGGAAGCAAGTAAGAAGCTACTAATGACCTATACGACCACACAAGAAGCCTAAGGCATGCCCAACATCTGGGAATGTTGCGAGGCAAAGGGCATGCGAAGAGGAAGCAGCAATTCGCTGTTAAGATCTACTAACACAGGTAATGCCATTTCTGAATATGTAGTTGTCTCGCCCTTTCACTTTCAACCACCAAATGTCCTCTCACTTCAATAAAGCTGTCAACAATCCAAGGGATGACTTGACTTTAATTTTTACTTATTTATAGTAACAAAATAATAGAATACTTCTAAAATGTATATATATATATATATATATATATATATATATATATATATATATATATATATATATATATATATATATATATATATATTAGTGGGCTCATCACTAATGTACATAGATTTAAAAAATCTTTGTATTTCGTACCCATTTTTGTGCAGCTCTTTTTTGGACACACACACTGCTGTGTAGGAGTCCTTGAGAAGGCAAATTTCCTTCTTCTGACACTTCAATGGCTGGCAAAGATCGCCTGAAATAAAAGTTTACATATGTTATACAAATTAAATTGGTAATGTTTAATGTTTTCCTTTATTCATAAAATCACATAATTTTAAAACAACCGATTTTGCAGATGAAAAAGTAAATAATGATCAAACTTACTATCTGGATAGTACACCCATCGTTTGTTCTCCGAGGATTTCACAGCGATGACTCTTCCTTCATCCTGCAATGTCATAAAAGCAATTCTTCAATTATTATTACTTATTTACTAACAAAGATGGTCGATATTTTTATCTGTGTTTTACCCGGTTGCAATGAACCGATTGCAACGCGGTCACTGGAACCGTCGATATTATTTCTCTAAGGAACCGGCTATTTTTGGAGCCGGTTCCTATTTTTTTTAATGCTAGCACCACACGATCATCCAACCGTCCAACTCCCAACAGTTGGTGCGATCGTGTACCAATCTTTTTCATGGAACCTTTATATTTATTTATTGTAACTGGAACCGCAGTGACACCATTTTCAGATATCAACTATTCCTATTATTTACCCAAATAGTGTTGACATGGTGCTAAATTTTACATTGCAGATTGCAGTCAATGACGTTACAAATATACGTGTGTAACGTTATTTTTTCCCTACGTAAACTCCTGAACTTAAATTCAATAGTCACGTAAATGCATTTTCTCACCCACATGAGGTAACAGAGTAAGGCGTAATGCGCCGTTCTATTGGTATAAGGAACAAGAGTTAGAGTTAGAGTCAGTAACTTTAAATGATTCATCACTTAATGATAAATAAGAATCTAGAAAATCAAAAAAAAAAAAAAATCATTGATTGCAGCACAATCTCATCGATATCGCAACTTTGGATTGTATATTGTATTTTTATTATTTTTGTAAACATTTTTCTCCAATATGTTGTTTTATTATAAAAACCATTTTCAACCAGCAGCTTATATAATAACTACACATTTATCTAAGCATATAACCCACATTATCATAGTGTGACATCTATTCTAGGACAAAAATGAGTAATGAATGCAGTTTTTTTTCGTAATTCAATCAATGATCATTAAATGAAATTAAATGTCTTCTTTTTTATGAAAACATACCATATCCTTACAATTTTTAGATAATTGTGGATTAAAAATATGGGCTAGTATAAAATACTGACATATCTCTCACAAAATAGCCTATTTTTTTATGTTTCTCGTGATTATGTCAAAATTATTTGAGTGGATGTCTCACTTTGAAAATATAGATCACAAAAAGTGGAAATATTTTTGAATGGTAGGTAAATAAGTACCTTTACAGTATGTTATCATAATACGCCAAATAGTAATATCATAATAAAATGTCTCTGGCAAACCTTTTTTTACTGCTCTATGGCTTACGGGGCTTATCAGGTGTGATTTTAAAAAATACATCTGTTTTCATTTTGGCAGTGTGCAATATGGAAATAGCTGATAAGATATTTCGGGGGTAATATATTCAAGATTCAGATCCCCCATTGATATCCAAAAACACGCAGCTATTTATCTTTTTTTATATAAAAGAAGCACCAATAATTCTAAAACACATTGCTGACAAACAAAAGTTTATTTTTTATGAGGACAAATGATTTTCCGGAAAAAAGGTTTACATAATGAGTTTCCGGAAACTTTTAGAAACCCGTTGGGTAATAGCATTGTTAGTACATCGATATGCGGACAGAAAAATATACCCATACTGTATAGAAATGACATAGAAAATGCTTTTGAAAAATGTACTCGTATGTTATAAATTCGTTCCCCAGCGAAACTGCAATCGAAAGATTGCAATGGTACTTACGTATTCAAATGCTACTATTTTTATTATGTCATGATAAAATGGCAAAATGCCAGATAATATTTTTACTGCAATGCTTCTCTTTCAGACTGATTAAAAACAGAAAATATTCTCGATTTTGAAGTAATGGGTTTAAAGCTGATAAAAAGCGAATATCTCTAACAAGACGTAATGAGGTTTTAACCTTTTTTATAATTTAAATTTCAGTAATTAGGGATGGGCTTTATCGTGATATCCAATCAGAAAAAAACGATGTTTATTCGAATGATTTGGTAGTCGAAGTAATATTTATTAGCCGTCGGAAAAATGGTAACATTTGACAATCGAATGATTTGAAGTAGGCCATCGCTCAGGTTTCGGAAATTTTTTATTTTTTATTGCTAGCTCGTTTTTTTTAGGGAACATAAATAATTTGGGTGGCATTTAATACAGAGCGAAATTTCTCGTCGTCCGTATTTTGCGTTTGATTCAAAACTTGATTCGAGTCTAAAATGTTTCTGAATCGAATAATTCGATTACGCTCTATAAGAATCTATGTTCACTTGTATTGCCTACCCCCAAAACAATTTGTACCACAGCCATGTTTAACACTTTGCAGATTAATGATCAACAATAAATTTTCGATCTATAAATTAGGCCCGGTGAAAACCATATCGAACATCGTTTGTAAAAAAAACAAGTTGCCAGGGATATTTGAATATAAGATAAGTAGTTTATAATACTATATAATGTTTTTTTTTTTTTTATACTTTATAATTATCTTTGCATGAATCTTTGTTAAGATTTTTTTGCTGGAAATCCGTTGTAGTGGAAAATGAATGACACCACTACCTATGATAATATTGCATTGCCACCATCGGCAGTGTTCGATTTAGAGCTATAAAGTAGATTTAGAAGACACCACACGATAGAATACAATATTAGTATGTAGGTATAAGTAAAACAGACTTTATCCACCTAGTCGTAGTCACGCAAGTTGTAATGAATGCAAAGATGGCGTGAGCGGTTCACAAAAAGCGAAAGGTCACTGTTAACCTACAAATGGCAATTTGTACCCAGGTCCTAGGTCTTTAGGTCCCCCTTGTATTTAGGTATACACAATACACATCCAGCCTTAGGAATAATAATTAGTTTTCCACGAGACCTTACCCGCTAAGATTGCGATCAAACAAGAGTACACGTAACAAAATGTTTCTTTCTTCAATTGGATTTCTACAGAAGTATAATTAATACGAGCACGTTAAATAAATCAAAGGATTACGATGATATTTATTATAAGAAAATATATTACTTTACAGATCGTTGTTAAATTTTTTCTCTATTGTTTGCATGTCGTGGAAACCTAAACATTGACATGTGACACACTCAACATTCGAAATACCCCAACTAATTTAGACTTCATTGAATGACCAAAAATTGCTAAATTGTACTAACTACTAACTATAAAAAAATACGACTGGAATATCTAGATCTAGGTCACATCACGAGGAGCAACAAATATAAGATTAACCATCTGATAATCCACCAGAGGAATATCAATGGAAGGCGTAGGAGACGAAACAACCACACCTGATACTTTCTTCGTGACTGGTTCAAGTGCAGTTCTGCTGAGATGTTCAGGGCTGCAGCTTGCAGGATGAAGTATCCCGATGATAGTCTACCTCCGATAGAAGAGGGTACCAGAATAAGAAGACGTTTTCAAAGGTAGATTTCACGGGTTTTTTTATGACGATTGAAAATGAAGCCAGTGGCATATATCGATGATAATATAACCTTTACGGCCTTTACAAAAGGGGAAATGAAATGGAGTCTGTTTTAAAAATTCAGTCGAATTGGGATTCCCGATAGTGCATTTCAATATTTATAACATCCAAGCGCGTAGTCAAGCATGTTAGTGTTCTACTCGTACATCGACATTCCGTGCCTTCCCAAATTTTCTGTAAAAACTGTAGCAAGAACTAGAATAGTTTCCAATAAATTGGAAAAGAGTGCTACATTTGAACGCATAATTCGATTTCGGATCGTGATCCCCGAACCAAAAAAGTAAATAAGTGTTTTTAAAATTGCTACGAACAGCTGGTGTAAGAGAGCAGTATTCAATTAATAAACTGTAATAATATATGGATAAGTACCTACCCTAGTGTGTTTAATAGTTTTATTTGAACAAAAAGTATTTAAAAGCACTCACAGGCGTCTTTATTTCAGCAAATTTCATGATACTAGAATTCACCGTTAGAGAGTTTTTACTGCTTCATGCAAACGAATGTCAACTTTATAGTTAGGAAATGAGGGTACTTATTCAAAAACCGCTGGTTATTACTTAGATTACTTGATAGGTACTCGTACATATAATCATAATTATTGGAGATATATTAATACAATTAAAAGAATGTGAAATATAAAGTGACGGAGAAAATAGTAAAAAAGTTTAGGTTACGACCTTGGAGAAACAATGTATGGAAAGAGAGCTAATTATCTTTACCCAACCGATACAAACTTGCGATAAATCACTTTCTCCGGGTTTCTACGTTGTTCACCATGAGAGAGAAAGAGACAGCAAATATAATACTCCGCTTCTACGTACTGTCATAATGATCTTGGGCTCCTGGGTCACCGCGGGACTCCGCTCCCCTTTTTTATTATGCCACTAAACTTGACGCAACTAAACGGTTTTTTAGGTTATATGCTATATTTCAGTTGATAACAATACTGTGAAAAAGTGGTTTTACGAATAAACAAAAACATTATGTCGATATGTGATATGAATGGATGTATAAATACCTTTGCCTTAGTCTTAGCCACGCCCAGGTCAGCCAAGTCAGGTAAAAATCATCAAAAACTGACTGCACTGCCTTGGATAGATACCGCTCTGTATACTCTTAGGTTGCGACCGATACTCGAACTCGGGCCTCTGCTTTATTCGGGAGTAACGCATCTATTCACTGTGCTGCCGAAACCAATTTAATCGCTAGCCGCGCCTATAAATGAATTGTGTTCCCCACAGGCCACATGTTTTTTTTTTAAATATAAATAAAAAATATATAGCTTAAATAAAAATGTACAAATTGTTTTTATTTACATAATAATATATGGCGAAATGTTTTTATTAGTCAACTCTGGAATTTTTCGGTTGCCGCAGTACAAACATATATATTTCCATTTGGAAAAAAGGTATATTTGCAAGATTTACGCATGATTATGAGGTTTTTATGTATATTTTTTAAACTACTCAATAGACGTCTCTGGCATACCTACCAACTATCTAATCAGAATCGTATTGGGATATAATGTAATTTTTTTTTGAAGCATTTGTACACCAGTGCTCTCGCAGTATTGGTGGTCTGTATAGATCTTGTGCACCGGTGATCGCACGGCATCTAAACGGTTAATTACTGTCATTTTTATCAATCTTATATTTCTTGAAAAATGTTAAAATCCTTTTTTTTAATTTTTCTATAATACTTGGCTAATTTATAAAGCGCAATTTTTGTGAAATATAGTTTATTATTATTTATATTATTTAGGCGCGATATTGGCTTCCATCTTTATATTCGCAGGCAAAGTTTTATCCGAACAATTGCACACATAGATTACGTCATGGATAGGATTATCCATTTTTATTTACGGAGGTTCTTTGACTTTTTAAATTTAATAGTTTTTAATTATGAGAGGATTAATTTAGAAATTATATTAGAGCCCCCGAGTTCGAGTCTCGGTCGTATTATTACATACTGTTGCAATTATTAATAGCACAATTAAGCGTAAAAGCTGCAATAAATTCATTCTAATTCCGAAGCATGTTATGTTATTATATAAATAGAAAATGGTTCCCATTATTTTCCTTCTCGGGGGACGCGATGGCAATATTCTATAAGAGATTATTTAACAAGGTTAAAGGGGCAATCGAACCAATACACTTTAAAATCTAAAACGTCAACAGCAGACTGTTTTCATGCGTTTCACGATGGTTCCACGACTTTCCATTAGCTAATTATTTATCAACACGCACGACGAACATAGGTGCGCGGTATTTGTAAAAAATTACAAATATATCGTATAATTCCAACAAATACATATGCACTATGTCAATTAGCTAGTTAAGTAATTGAAATCAATACTGTAAATATTTATTTACCTTATATTTTATAAATTTGGATGTACGAAGTATCTCAACATCGAAATGAGATACGGGGTTGAATTAAAGTCAATATAGGGTAGTTTTTCAATAGAAACAAAATGGCGTACTTCAACTTAACCCCAGAGGTGACTGAAGGCCGCTAAAGGTAACATTTACATAAAACAGGAAAAAAACGTACTGCCAACAAATGGAACATTCGGCTTCAGTTACTTGAAGAAGCAATGCGTTCAAATATCGTGAATACAGAGCTCACCGTTCGAGAGTGTTTGAGGTTTCAGAGTTCAGACAATCAGTTCTCTGCTTTATAGTTAGCATTCGATCGTCCGATATTAACTCCAATCTATGACTGAAATTATACTTTTTTTCTTAGTTGAATACTAAGGGGAATTTCGCCACATCTGAGTAAACTGTAAACGCTATTCGTCGCGTAACGTACATTAGCGGTTTCACCACCGCTGAGTAACGCTACCCATACATTAAACTACTCATCACTCAATCTTACGATTAGCTAATTAAGAGCTACTCGGCGCTGTTAAAATGATCAACGGTTTACCGCCACGTTAATCCCGCGATGAAAGTCACTTGACGAGTAGTTAATCAACAGTTTACTCAGATGTGGTAAAAGAAAGATGTCTGTATTAAAATAGCACCAAAGGCTGCCGTTTAGAAGATTGCTATTTTTTTTAATGGAAATATTTATGGCTGATAAGTTTTGTCGCGTTGTCTAAAATTATACACATCTTTGATTAAAAATCGATAAACGACGTTAACAGAATAGTGGATTTTCAATTTACGACATCTAGGGGTTGAACATTGTTATAATATTTGGGCGGAGGCGTTTGGGAAAATATTCAAAACAACACCGTAGTTCTGATACCAAGCCTGACGACAGTAAGATACACGGTTAATTAAATGCAGTAGGAATGAGATTCCCGAGTCGCATGTTTTATAAACCACGTGAGACCGTATTACGAATGTGGTGATTTCAAAAACTGCAATTCCTATGTAAGTATAATGAAAAAGATTAAAAGGACGCTTCGATGGTTTAGAGATGTAAAGCGGACAGAACGAGAAAAGAGTGTATAAAGAAGTCGATGACACTCCAGCAAGACAGAGACAATCAAGTGAATCAATTGCTTGTTGGTGTAGTTGGGTCATTTAAAAACATATTTTACGTGAATACTGTACAAGGCCTCCAACTGTCCGGAGCCTATGAGACTATGGCATCCCTAATTGGGGTATGGTGTGAGGCTGAATCGAGTGGAGAATGGAAGGAGATGGGGAAGACGAAGGTTGAGAAGTGTCTGGCTATTCATATCTGATCATCAAATACGGCTAAAGTCAATCCAAGCGACATTTCTATTCTGAATGGTGATCTTTCACCAGGGCGATACTGAGAGTACTTTCCAACCTTCCTCTTCCCAATCTACTTCCCTTCCCCAGTACCTTCAGCCTCACAACATACCCTATTTGGGGATGCCATAGTCTCACTGGCTTTAGACGGTTGAGAGCAGTTGAGACTCTTGTGCGGTATTCATATAAAAAAAAAAAAATTTAAGTATTCACCACTCTTGTCAAAAGTCGGAATAAAAGAAGAGTGTTATGGATGAGGTGACATAATAATAAATGTGAACGAAGTCAGGAGTATGTATGTGCCAAGACGTAGTTCAGTCGTATGACATTCCATCCTCTTTGCCAACCTTTACGGGGAAATAACGTAACGGTTAGTTATGTAATATTAATCTACCCCTTCCTGCAAAATTTTTTCACATTTTTACCGTAAAATGTCCCTGTTCTGATTGGAACCAAGAAACCTCCCGATCAATTTCTCTGCCCACCAGATTGTATGCAAATCGAGATGACAATAATTATTTCTTCCCACTAAGCCGAGCATAAAACCTATTTATTTTGCACTGAGATTTAGATTGAAATCGATAAATCTTATCTATTTATTTACAGCAACGCCGGTTAATGTGCGCAATTTTTGTGAGAAGAAACGAATCATGAAAATTTCTAGGCATTTCCCCGCATACCAGAATCAACCCGCCGGATTATATGCTCAAAATTCTAATCTATATCGGCTGTGTTTTGGTCAAATGCGTTATTCATTGTTTAGCAAGCAAACTTAGGCCTAGTGGTTTAAACCACTAAACACATCTTACACTGTCGCAAATCGATGATTAGTCCCATTATGAGATTTTTACCGTTACCAATTCAAATAAAAGGTTTCAAGCATAACAGCATGACCTTTTTTATCACTAAGGCCTAAATTTGTAAGCAAAAAAATGTGAAATAACGCCTTTGACCTAAACACAGTCTTATACACAGACATATATTTCATATTGACATTGTTTGACTGTTTCCAGTTTTTTAACACATTAGTAATAAATAATACATTATCATTTTATAAACAATATTTTCTTCGTAATGTAATCCAGTTCAGTTATACAAACCAATATTTTAAATAAGTACATCAATCAGTAAGCTCTTGGTAGCGAAACCTGGTCGGCATTTCGTTTAATATAATGTCACACCACAAAGTTTAACCGGTTATTAGCTGAGTGGATAAAGCGTCGGATTCCTACCCGGTCCTAAACTAAGTCCTCTATCACTGCACAAGCAACACTTCCCTCTTATTATGATGGTAGTAGAAGTTTTTCAAATATTGTCAGGTTATTCGTAACCCGGGAATATTTGTCTTTCTTTAAAAAAAAAAGTGTTTGCTTCATGTGAAAAAAAAAATTGTCTTGCCTCAATTTAGAATCAAAATGAAGATTTGGTTTAATTCGTCATTAGTTAATTGCAACACAAGTAACCTATTTCAAAATGTTGCTTTCCTGCGATTCATATTTGCGTATTTTTTTACGTCTAGATAAGCAATATTTTAATTTTGCGTATAGAGTAGCCGCTTTTTATGCCAACAGTCATGATCGCACTAACCGGCGCTTATTGTACCTACCCACTTTTACGCAGTGGCTCCCGTAAAAGGGGGTGGTTTGATAATTTTCCACGGTTCAATTATTTTTTGTATTGGGAAAGTTATACCAAATATTAATATTTTACGAATTATTATGCGATTTTATGATAAAATGACTATTTGCCTTGTACAAAATGTTTAAGAGCTATGCAACTTCCCCAGTAAGTTAGTTTTATTATGTAATTTGTTCTCCTATGCGTATGTACATTTATGTATGGTGACAATTCAAAAGTAAGTAGGTATATTACGATTCCTATTTAAAAAAAATCAAAACAGTTAATTATAATTAGATGTAAATTAAAATAGCTCGTATGAAAGTTTTATATGAGCTGTTGTGTAAAAAGGTTGGTGTTGTCATTTACCTACTTAGTAATTTATTTAGCATCTGGTTTATAGTCAAAATAATTGGGAGTATGTGTGTGTAAATTGAGGGCGACATACCTAATAAATAACATAACTTTCATAACCCGCAGGCATTTGAAAAAGAGCCTCATATTTATCTCCCATCTGCGTATTAGAACATTTCTGACCAAAAACAAAAACATTCCGAATTATTAATCTGTGTAGGTGTCTTTTATAAGTTTTCGGAGTATTCTGTCGAGGCAGGTGTAATACAATTTAAAACATGTCAATAGCAAGTATTTACCTAAGTATGGGATTCAAACAGATTCTATGTGAGATGAGAGTATTATGGTCGCAGTAGCCCGCGGCCGGGGCCGAGATAGGTACGCCCCGCTCAGGTATAAAACCACACGATCTCACATTAGCGGCTCCGGCAAGGTACGGCTTCGGCCAAACACTCGCCCAACATAATCCAGGATAGCTAAATAGCTAATCTGTTTGGTGACCGAGTCATCCTTACGGTTTGAGTCGGCCATACGCCTCGGCGAAAAAGGGGGGTGGCGAAACTCACGCCAGAAATCAATATATCGGCCGTGATGTTAGCGCTTTGTCAAAAGCGGCATTGGAATATCACTAATTACCTCGTCCGCGAATTCGAAGTCTCCGTCGAACTTCCTCTTCTTCTTGGCGTCCGCAGACGCCAGAGCCAGAACACCCACAATCACCAGAGTCCAAGTAAACTTCATCCCGAGGGATTTGCGACCACTTTTTAGCGCTTCAGCTCGGTGTTTTCGGCGCACGAATTCGACCGTGAGACGGAACGTTTTTTTATTGGACGATCGGAACAGACTGACCGCGACGGGCTCACGAAAGTGGTCTGTAGCGATGCATTCAACATTCAGTGGCGAGGCACGACTGTCTACACTGAACACAGACTCTATGGGTGGTAGGGAGGTGGGAGAAGGTAGGGATCCCACAGCCACCAGCACTAGCGTAGCGGGAGGTATGTGATGTCTGTGTACGGTGCGGTGTGCCTGTGCGCTGTACGGCACACTAGTACTAGACACTAGCACGAGTGTAGCGGTGTAGAGTGTATAGCCTGTACAGCGTATAGCGGATAGCTATAGCCCGTGTAGCGTACAGCCCTACCCGTGTCCAGAGTATGCTGCAATCGATGAGAGATTCTTGCGCATGTCTGGGAAAAGGAGATTACTTATTCCAGCCGAGAATGGGTTACCCGTCCGCTTACATGTTACGAGTAATAAGGCCGCTCGTGGAATACTGACTGCATAATAGTGAGTAGACGGCGGAACAATCGCCGAACGGTCCAACTTATTGTTGTTTTTATTTAAGGTGTTCGTTTCACAATCCTCGGATTACCTTACACCTTTCGGGTACCTGCTATCCCACTTTATGCGTCGTTTACTGCGACGGACATCTTAAATGCAAAATGCGATCTCAACTATGTTGAATTTATTCCAAATAGATCCTTATAGTAATCAAAGATGAGTGTTTGACACGAAAATGACGCTCATTTTTATTTCGTAGGGATTAGTAATTAGATTTTATTTCAGATAGCTTTTGAATTTTGAATATGGCTCAGAAAAAAACTGGTTGCAAGTAGCCTACTGAGAAGGGAAATAAAAGTCAATTGTTATGATAATTTTAAATAGGTCGCTAAGCTGCTCTGAGTAGAAAAGTTTAAAAAATACGCTTGCTTTGATTTTTGTTGTTTGGAATAGAATAATATATTATTAACTTTTACGCACTAAGCAGGTTAAGGCGAAATATATTTCAACATTTTAGAATTGGTACCTTTTGACAAGCGTTACAATAAAATCTTAAAATAAGATTTGTAAATTTTCTTCGAGTATAATTTTCGGCGTCAGACATATTTTATTGATTACCTGCGGATTTTTGTTTCGAAAAATTAATTCGTTTTATTGTAACAGCCCATATTACATTGTACATTCGGACCGCAGTTAAGATTGCGGTGACATGTGACATACGTCGCTACGCGTTAGATTGATTGTATGATTCACAATCCAGTATTTTTAATGAACACAAGGACAGGGTTCAGTAATTATTTGCCCCACGGCAAGGTCACTGTTTCGGCACGCCTCTGCGCTAAAAAAAGTCTAGCGAACGAAAGCGCTCGATTTCCGTATAATTAAGTTTAAAAATAAATAAAACGATTTATTATTCATCTAAGTTTATTATTGGAATCGCCAGATTAAGGTTATAAAAAGAGATTAAGATGATTATAAAAAGAAGACGCGCAATAAGAGTTGATCCAAATACTGTTTGTTGATGCGTATGTATGAGAATCCGAAAGTGATCTAATTGCCAAAAGTCACTGAGAAACAGCCTTTTGTCTTGCTTACGCTTACTTACTGTTCTTAGCGAGAAAGGGACAACAAGTCTATACACGATCGTCGAATTTGAATTTTCGAAAAGTTTTACAGTGTCTTCTTTTTATTAGGTGTAGTTTTTTTTCTTTTCTTTTCTGAAGTCGAATAACAAGTTATAAGCATGATGTATGCAAGTAATGCATATGTGTAAGTACTGTGATCGACTCAATATTCGCTGCAATATCTTGGTTTTTTCACACTTAAATGATAAAATAAGTATATAGGCACGCTAAATGCGAAATTTGTTTGACCAACTGTAACCTAACAACTGATGGCTATGCACATACCCACCTATGCGAATAGGCGGGTACCCACTCCAACCAGATGTTGGCGATGATGTAAAAAACGATTGATCTATTGTAAAGCTGCACCACAACACAAGTTTTCAAATGTTTTTATTTCGAAAACAAGAAATTTGAATCTCAGTTTGAAATGGAAATTGTTTTTTTTTCTTAGAATGTCATGAATAATCCTAATTTCACAATACCGCAGTATGTGTCTATCCCTATAAACCATGGTCAAGAATAAAAATATGTTATTATTTTAATTAGCCCACATTTTAACAGCAAAATTCTCATAAAAAATAACAACAACTCTTTATAGAATGCAAGTAAATTGATCAAAATGGATATCAATAGTAAAAATTAACCCATCATAATATGTATGGTTAGTAGCTGTATGTATCACTTTATCAACAAAATAATCAATCCATAGAGATATCTTGCATTGCGTTGAGTAATTAATATTTGAGGTTTGCTTACGTGCCAGTATAGCTGAAAAAAAAAACAATTTTCAAAGTGATATATTACTGTTTGTATTTACAAGGGAGACTCCCATGCAATTTTATTTTTGTTTGAAAGGAAATTTATTCAGCCACACGAAAATACAGTAAGACAACAACAAAAAATGTCACATTTCCTAATTAAACTTTTTTTACTGACATGAGGGAGAAAAAAATCAATTCTTCAAATATAAGATTCTATTACTTTGATCCAGTTTTTTCAAAAGTAAAAAATCGAAGAACACACAAAAACCTGACTAACCTTTCCAGTTGTCAAAAACAAACCACTAATCCAAAATGGCTGATAATGCTAACATATGAAAAACATATGTGTACCAACATGAAAAATAAATAAATCGATAATCGAATGTACACAGCCTGCGAAAATTCAAAATTCACCTTTTCTTTTGAACAGGCCTCGTATACCATCATACACTTAGAAAAATAGATAAAATATTATACATTATCTGAGAAGATAGCATAATTGACAAAAACATCATTTTGTAAAACACGAGTGAGTTATTACGAAATTAGTCATCAAGGTACGACGGAAGTTGTACCTTGCTGTAAACCGGCATTCCAGAGGTTAACAATGCCACTGAGCACTGACTTCCACTAGATGACTCTCTCAAGACATATTCCACATAGATTTATGCCCTGCCTTGAAGGGAAGAGAGCTCAGATACCTGGGGAGCCAGATTGTGGATCCGAGAGATATCAACAAACACCCAATGGCAGTCGCGGTAAACTTTAGTAATGGTGCACCCTACCGGTTATGAATGAAGGAATAAGGTGAACAATGGGAGATAAAATAATGGCTGAGTGCTTACGGGTGTTATGCAGACGGTCTTTGAATCATTAATAACTAATATATTCAGTAACAAAAGGAAAATCAGTATAAGGAGAGAAAAAATACAAGAGTATAAATTTTATAGAAACGTTTTTATTTTACTATACTTCAATATATATTTCACAAAATAAATAACCAAAAAAAGGTGCGCTTAATAAATTAATGGTGAGACCCTAACAACTAAGACATCACCATAATTAGGAAACGGACTTAAGATTATCAGAGCAGCTTCACTTCAGGTTCAAATAGTGCCATTTGTGTACTGAAACAAGAGAAAATAGCACTCATTAATTTTAAGTAGTCATTATCTTCGTCCACACACTGCGCAGTTAGTGTTCTAGACAGTTCCCAACTAACAAATAAATAATTTTGCAGTCGAAAGGGCAAAATAATGGGCGTGAAATCATTTGTTACTATATTATATATTCGGGCCTTTCCAATAATGTTCAACTATTGCTTGACACTTGTGTGCACTTGTCTACATCACTAGCTTTCAGGATGAATCTAGTTAAGTGGGTATACAAAACAATCAATTTTAGGAGGAATTATGCCATGGGTATTTTAAAATAATTATTTGACAGCAAAAAATCAATATTTTACTGAGTAAACTTTGTACAGATTTGTGCCACTTCAGAAGATATTGTTCAGATATAAATCACATTTTGAAATATTAATTAATGTTTTAGCCGGTGGTAGGTAGATACATAATTTTTTTTAAATATATCTATGAGAAAATACACACCTAGGTCTTTACGTATTACATTGCAAAGTAATTTAACAAATTTTAATGTATGGTTGGTTTGATTATCAATAAATAGAAAATATATTCATACAGCTTGACACGGATAATTTTGCAAGCGGCCAAAGGAGAAACGAATGAATAAACAAATTATTTTTTAAATCCATATATTTTTTCCACAAAATATACAATAGCGATGCCACCAACTGCAAAGTTAACGATGTCAAGCTACCGCTACTTCTTTTTGCATTATAAAATTTCGTAAATTCTACAAAAAAACATTTGTTTGAATTTTGAATGAAATGTAAAAAGATACAAATTTACATTATTTTTTGTCATGTAATTAATATCCCACTCCATATTTTTTTAATCAGAGTTAACTGTACAACTAACTTGAAGTTCCTAGTGCTGGAAAAGAACTCAGGTTGTTTTGTGGAAAGCATGCTACTCACTCAGCCACGAGTGAGGCCGCAAACAATCATAGTTTACATTTCGGATATTCATTTGGTATAATATATATCCACTTATTAACTGCAAAAAAAAGGTTGCTTAGTCCTAGTAGGAAAAATGTATTATACATATTTATATACATAGAATGGAATCAGTTTGCGGTTTGACACTAAACATAAAATAAAAATTATTAGGCTTGGTGCACATGTCAGGGTTCTTTCTGCTGCAATTTGAATTACATATTACATTTTCGAATATCACTTTGGGATTCCATGAATCGCCTAAAGGTTTCGCTAATAACTAGACATTGTATGCGGGGATTTCATTAATTTTGTGAGGGGGGGGATGAATACAGAATAACTGCAAAGTTTTAAATATCATGTGTTTGGTTCAATTTTGAAGAATAAAATGGCTAAAGTATGCATTGATGTAGAAAAAAGGGTTCACATATGCATATGATTCAATGCCTACTAATAGCAACTAAGTATATTATTTGACCAGACAAACGTGACTAATCCAAGAGGTTTCACAGTCGGCACAATAGAAATTATTTGATCAATATTAGATTATTGTCAAAACTTCTTAATTTTCAACTTTAGCAAATTATCAAATATTTATCGATACCTTTTGTTAATAAATATTGTAATTCTTGAACTCTGGAAACACTTCAAAGAGCGCAGTTGCAATACCTACACTGAAATCTTAGGGATTAGAATGTGTTGCCATATTAACTACTCTTGTTAGTTTTCAAAACTCGTAAATTTTGTAGGTCCCCAAGATTGCAATGGGCTGGTCAAGTGGAAAGAACGTCAGATGATAGAACACCGAGAAAAATGAAGCAGCCGAGGTTTTTTATTATTTATGTGAATACTGCACAAAAGTTCGGACTGCTCCCAACTGTCCGGAGTCAGAGAGACTATGGCATCCCTAGTTGGGGTATTTTATGAGGATGAAAGGAGTGAGGAATGGAAGGAAACTGGGGAAAATCTAGCTATTTGTAGAAAGCGAATGGAGAGGGACAGAAGCCGGTGGAGGACATGCAGAGAAGAAAAAATCCCACTCTGGGATGTGGCAGCGTGATCAAGATATTTGTCAACACATACCATTGATATTACGAAATCTAAGGAGAAAGTAATAATTACCTATTGGGTCAACGGGGAGGGCGGGTGCTGGTGGGTCACTAGCATTGAGGGCCTCCGTTGCTTTGACAGAAGGGATTTTAAATGGACTGTCTTCAACGGAAACATTTGCACTGAAAGAAAAATAAAGCATTAATTAACAGAAGGCCGAGAATGTGTTAATGACGATGAGCATCCTGGAGTTGTGGAATAACAAATCATGGATTTTATTCTTTGATCCATTTTTTTTTAAAGTAAAAAATCGAAGAACACACAAAAACGTGACTAACCTTTTCCAGTTGTCAAAAACAAACCACTAATCCAAAATGGCTGATGATGCTAACATATGTGTATCAACATAACAAAAAAAAAATCGATAATCGAATGTACACAGCCCGCAAAAATTCAAAATTCACCTTTTCTTTTGAACAGGCCTATAAATATATATTTTTTTTATTGAAGCATTTATAGTTATAATTTTTATTTAGTTTATTCAGCCACACGAAAATACAATAAAACGACGAAAAATCTTTAAATTTCTTAATTAAACTTTTTTTAGTGACATGAGGGAGAAAAAACTAAATAAAAATAGCTATTTCAGAAAAACCACTTATACCATTAATATATGTATAATTAGAAAAATACATGGACACATTATCTGAGAAGATAGCATAATTGTCAAAAACATCATTTTGTAAAACTCAAGTGAGTTATTACGAAATTACAAGTCAGTAATAGCACGGCGCGCAGATAGACTTTTATGCCCAGTACATGACGAATGTTGTACCTTGCGGGTATTTGGCTTTTCAAAGGTTAAAGATTTTAGATTCTACAATATTACTATTTTTTTTGTCAATAATTCAATTAAGTACAAACCAAAAACCATCTACCTAATAAATATATAAAAAAAATATACAATGGCTTTCCAAAAGTTAAAGTTTTAGATTCTAAAATATTACTATTTTTTTTTGTCAATTCTTGACAATAATTCAATTAAGTACAAACCAAAAACTATCTACCTCATAAATACATTTGAAAAATATGCAACTAAATGCTGTTGTGCTTATCATTCTGAGATAGTAACAAGACTATTTGAAAATATGTAAGCGTAATTTTTGGCGGCTGAAAAAAACTATTTTGTTTCTACTGAATATTTATAATATGTATCGCCATATTCTATGTTTAATCTTTGGACATTCAAATAGAAAAACCCATTTGATCGACCTTTACATAACAAGTTACCAATGGTAAATATAGATTGATAAATATGACATACATAGACTAATACATTTTTATATTTAAATTACAAATTTAATGATTTTGTCTAAAGTAGACCACCATTAATTTTTTTATCACTAACATAGATGACTGATGAATAGTTTAATGACCTATAAACTTATATCATGAAAGAATATAATCACTAAATAGATAAACCGAAAGAAGTGTGTTGAGTTCATGTCCATATGTCCGCAGTGAGCTCAATTTTTCCTACTTCTGAGAAAATTGATGAAACGTTTTCGAATTTCATAATTTTTAAATCTCGAAAGGTCTTATGTAAATTGTCACATCCGTTTTTTTTTAAATCGGTACGACTCACACTTCTAGGGATTATCTGTTCGGTGGTTATAAATTAATCAGTGATTACTTATAACTATATCAATTTGCGAAAATGTAAAAAAAGAGTCATTGGAGTTAATCTATATCCTACACGTGATAAGCAGTTGAAATCACATTTCTCATAACAAGCCTTTTGTGTTTGCTTCTTACATAGAAATGTATGTTCGCAAAACAAACATTCACAAAAGCCTCCTTGTTTTTATATTTTTATAGTGAATACAGCACAAGAGCCCCAACTGCTCTCAACCATCTGGAGCCAGTGGGTCTACGGCATCCTCAATTGGGATATGTTGAAAGGCTGAAGGTAGTGAAGAGGGGAAGGATATGGGGAAGAGGAAGGTTAGATATTACCTGGCTATTCAGAACTGGTCACCAAACACGGCTAAAGCCATTTCAAGCAATGTTTCGATTCAGAATGGTTGTTTTTCACCAGGGCGATACTATGAGTATCTACCACTGTGATTAATAATTCAGTATGAATAGGTGTGAATATTTACCAAGTTATGTTATCAACTTCAACTTGCTTCATTATCAGGGATTTCCAGTAGTCATGAACCTGTGAGCACAATATTTGATTAGATAAATAGTATTTTTTATTGTGAAATACATAGTGTAATTAATTTATAAAACAAATAGATTTCAAGGCTGTTGAAGTTATGAAATACTTCTAGAAAATACAAGAAAAAATTAAACATTTAATAACTAATAGTTATTCGTTGATGGATGGATATTTCAACGCTCCATAGCTCAAGATGAAAATGATATTGCAAAGCTGAAAATAGTTTTATGTAATAATAATTTTCGGTTTTATAAATAACACGTCGCAATATTATTTATTACTTATTTTAAATAAATAAAATTTAAGGTAAATATTTTTTTTTTCTGCTAAGCCAATATTCCAATTTAAAAATTATGAACTAATAGAAGATTAAATCAGAAATAAATTACATATTTCCGCGTAAATCTAAATTTTGCGACCACTTACCGGAGCGGTCAGCTGTCAAATTTAGACATACGAAGTCGTAATAAGACTCCAGCAAAAATTATGAACTAATAAAAGATTAAATCAGAAATAAATGACATATTTCCGCGTAAATCTAAATTTCGCGACCGTTTCCGGAACGGCCAGCTGTCAAACTTAGACATGCGAAGTCGTAATAAGACACAAGCTGGGAATTGATGTTGACTAGAATTTAAGATTTGTTCAGCGCCCTTAAGGTGATTTTTCACAAAAAGGCGCTATAAATGCTGTTATTTGTTAAAACAATTTTTGAATTAGGAATTATAGATCATTTTTTCGAGAAAAAATCGATTTATGCATTTTTCAAATTACACCAGTTTGAATGAATGTGGTTCTACAGTGCACTTAGTATTATACTTACTTCGTTGATAACATTCCTGGCAAAAGCGGCGTTCTTGGCCTCGCCGTTGAAGGCGAATTGGTTCTCGGGTTTGCCATCGGGGATCTTATAGATCTTAAACCATTCCACGCTAGCCTTAAGAAGGCCGGGGAAGAATTTCTCTACGTCGGCCACGCCAGACATCTGGCTGGCAAGAGGATCCCTCACATCGATGGCTATCAATTTCCAATCTGTCTCACCTGGAAATTACAATTAAATATTATCGTCTGAAGATAGAATTTATTTTTTTTAAATATGAGGGTTGGGAATAAATAACTCCAAGAAGGTTGTGGAGATTGAGGAAACCTTTGGAAAACATTGCATGAACGTGTCAAGAATCTGTAAAATAGACGAGTATGTTTAAATAGACATATGGGAAATGGAATGTTATTATATTAATAAAGCTAGTAGTCTAAGATACATGGTGATGTATAATCTATCATCTACCCCAGCAAAGAAGAGATTTAAAAATTAAAATAAATTTCAGATAAAAGTTTTACAAAATTGAGTAGTCAGTTTGATTTTAAGAAAATGTCTCAATTGCCGTTGTGCAATGAACAATACATATTTGTTTTATTTTCATTATGGTATGATCTAGATTAAATCTCCTAGAAGCAGTAGGTAATACTTCATTTCACTTCAGTTCTTATATTTTCAGACTAAGCTAACCTAACTTTTCCATTATATGAAATAAGAAGTTTTACACATAAATTTCTTCATAATATGATCTATTCTCTTCTTCATTTAGTTCCTGTCCAATATTTACGAATAGATTTTGAAGATTGATATTCTCTCTAACGCCAGCCTTACTAAAGATTGGTTTAAGCAATTAAGTTGCTAAAATTATTTCATTGAGATTGGAGGTCCCACAAACTTCTTAGACATAGATATTCGCATGTACACACTTTATCGCCACATCATTTATCAAAAAATTAAACTAAACCTTTAATGCACAATCTGAACATCTCAGTAATCTCATCTCATCTCTCATAACACATTTAATTCATATAAAAATAATAAAAAGTATATTTGCGGCACGTTCCAGAGTGGTAGATACTCTAAGTATCGCCCTGGTGAAAGACCACCATTCAGAATCGAAACGTTGCTTGAAATGGCTTGAGCCATGTTTGGTGACCAGATCTGAATAGCCAGGTTCTTCCCAACCTTCCTCTTCCCCAATTCTCCTTCCCCTCCCCACTACTTTCAGCATCACAACATACCCTATTTGGGGATGCCATAGTCTCACTGGCTCTAGATGGTTGAGAGCAGTTGAGACTCTTGTGCAGTATTCATATAAAAAAAAAAATTAAAAAAAGGTAGACTTGGTAATTACGCTGAATATTTCTGTCAGTCTAGCAATAAAATCGCACATTATATTCACCACATTTATTTGTTTTGATAACAATAATATAATGTTTTACCTTCATCTATGAGCGCCAGTGTACCCAGAACTTTGACTTGGACTACTTCTCCTCTCTCCGCAACTCGGTATCTGATAACAAAACAAATAAAACAATAATTTACTTTGGCAATTTCGCTAATTTATATTTGATGAAAATTCATACAAATTGCTAATAATATATTTTTTATTAAAATCTTTTAGTAAATACATATCCAAGTCTGGCCCATTGGCATTTTAAAAGTACTTTTCTTAGTACAGAGTGTCAAAAATAATTAGTGAACAAAGTATTTTTGTATCGCACTTGGGTGTTTAAGAGGAAAAGAAAATTTTGCAACACTTCAATTCTGGACTGTAACACCAGAGAAGAAAAAAAGAAGTAGAAAATTGTTGTGTTTTATAATACATACCCAATTTCCAGAACATCGATTGGATCGTTATCCCCCTTGCAGTTGGTGTTGGGGTCGATGTGTTGGGGGTTCTCCCAGGTCTGCGGGAGGCGCCCGTAGTTCCAGATGTACCCGTGGTGGGGGAAGCAGTTGGCCACGTAACGGAGCTTGCCCTTCTTCACGTCTTGCTTTATGGGGTTTAATGTTTCCCCTAGACAAATCTGGAAAGAATTGCGAAGATTGATGATTATTACACGTCGACAGAAGAAATCTAGGGTCTGCAGGCTTAAGGACATTTAAGTAAAAACTGTTAAAAATCTTAATAAAACACAGGGTAATTAGTAGGGCCCAGTCAGATTCAAGCAACAAGATTACTATTTTAAGATAATTCAAGTACACATAAACAGAAGTTAAATTTATGAAGAAAAAAAAAAATTAACACTTTGCTGTTAATTTAACTGATAATAAATATTTCAATAACATTATTATAAAAACTCAATAAGTCAAAATTAACTGAGGTTACATAATGAGTAAGGCATAAATATTGTGATTATGACTTATAATTATATTAATATAATAGTTTATCTTATGATGCATTCAGCACATAAAAATACATGTAATTATTATTGAGTTTGAACCAGACATTGATAAGCAAAATAAAGACAATTCAATCATCTATCACTTAAAATAGATCCAAGATATATATTTTTTATCATGGGGATTAAATCATTTGATTGTAATAATCAATTAGATATAAACCATTGTTATTTTCAGATAAACAAAGAAAATCAATACAAAGAGCATCCACTAAAAACAGTAAAAAAATGTAAACAATTTGTCAATATTGTGCAAACTACAGCTGTTATACACTCAAGCCTTTTTGATTGCGTAGATTAAAAAATCAATATTTGAAAAGGGTGGATTATTAACATTTTTAATTTTTTCAGTTTTTTTTTTTAACGAAATTTCAATATGTTCATTTGATTATGTTTGAATATTTTTTCTGTACTTTCTGCAAAAGTATAAACCCCTTTTTTTCCAACCATTTCACGGTATTCCCACTGTATAATATAGTTTGTGCCTAACGGTATAAGGATTAAAAACCATCTTGGTAATATTTTAATGTATTTATAAAAATAAACCTTTTGGCTATGTTTTCATGCCAGTGGCATAGCGAAAAACTCCCAGGCCCCTAAGCGAAAAGTAATAGACAAATTTGTTCATTACTGACAGTGTAATGAGCTAATTAAAAAAAAATAATAACATACATTGTCAGGTTACGAATAATCTGAAAATATTTGAAATTCTCCCGACTCCCATCTTAAAAAGACGCTTTGGACCACACAGAAATAAAACCAGTTAAAATTATGAATGTCAACATAATTTATGTATGAATTTAAGGTATAATGCAGATGAGAATGGGTCACAAGAGGTGAAAATCATAGCTATTGTTTGTTTAATAAACAAATAATACACTCACTCAAAGAATATTATAGTAAGTTGGCCACCTTTAGTTTATTTCCATTCACACTCAATTTTTTTAAATTCAATTTGCCTGAATAAACAAAACTACATTTTGAATAAAGCAACACGGTTAAACATAAAGATGCCAAGTGATGCAGGTTTTTTTTTTCATATTTCTTATATATACATTATTTTAAAGGCATTTTTTTACAACTTATTTTTTTAGTTGCAATGAAATTGTTGCTAGATCAATATATGACTCGGACCTCCAAACAGCTGTTAAGGTTGCCCATACGGTTGCTCCACCACTGGTGGTCTAGCAACCGTTTTTATGGTAATTATGACCATCACATAAGTGTCCCAACTGTTCAGAGCCAGTGGCATCCCCACTTGGGGTATGTTTATGGCTAATGGGAGTAGGAGAGAAAGGATATGATGAAGAGGAAGGTTGGGAAGTACCTGGCTCTTCAGATCCGGTCACCAAATACGGCTTGAGCTTAATACACCTAAACAATGGAATATCTACCACTCTATAACATGCCGAAAATATACTACCGCCCTTGAGGTGATTTTTCACAAAAACGGCGCTATACAAATTATCCAAATATTATTATTATTATATTGTATTTTAACCGCTTGGCCACGGAGGTCAGTCATTAGTAAATATTGCAGATCGATTTTCCCCTAAGATTAAATTGGTGAAAGCAAAATCGTAAACTTGATCAAAGTCAAGGGTATCATATTCACATTTGTTTTTAAATCCTAAGAAAACAATGTACATACCATAATCTACATTTAGATTATTTTTTCTGACCTACCTTTGTACTTGAATACAAAAATGGGTGCTGATAAGCAGTGAGAAATGCTTCATTATTGAAGTATTATTACTGATAATAATATTATATATTAAATGACTGACAATGGATTAGTACAGTAAGCATTCAGGAAGACCGTCACAAGCTGATTTTATTCGAGAGGCCTTGAGGCAACAAAAACCCGTTCACTGGAGTGTGAATTAAAAAGGATATTTCTTTAATAAACAACATTGACAAATTCCCATCACTTATAAAAATACCCGTCAAAATAATAATGAAAGGCCAAATGACACAAAATAAACTTATCCTTAATTGAATTTACCTTTGTAATTTATTGACTCAAATAAAGTAATTAAAGGGAATGTATGTTGACCAAATAACTTAATTACATTTTGTTTTTATGTTGGTTTTATGATGGTGTTATTGAAACACATTTTCAAATAAATAGGGAAACTTGAATATGATATTTTTTATTGGAATGTATGACACAAGCGTAAGGAAAACGACAAAAGGTATGTAGGAATTTTATTATACAAAGTGCATTCTCTTAGTCCATTAAAACATTCTTTAGGTGAATAAAAAATAGGACTTGTATTTCAAAGCAATAAAAAGCTACTTGAGTAGGTACCTATTCTCCTACTGTCAAACCACAAACAAACAATTATAAAATAGCATAAACCTGTTTTGAACAGAAAGCAAAATCTGTAGTGACTTGAAGAAAGCAAAGGTCATAGTTGCATGGGTAGAATGTAGCTTAAAAATTGACATTTCAATATCAAATTCATTATGTAATTCTTTATGGTGATAAAAAATTGTGTTAAAACATATATTATATTACATGATTTTATTTATCCAAAATGTTACAATACTATGATTTAATCACTATTTTGTTGAAATAAATGATAAATTCACATTCTAATCACTATTTTGTTGAAATTAAATTATAAATTCATATTCTAGTCACTATTTTGTTGAAATTTATCTAAAATTCATGTTCTATTAATTCTTTTGTCGAAATGAATTACAAATGCTAATAGGTACTTTTTGGTAGAAAAAGGTTTTCAGTGAATTTATTTAGAATCCAACACTTTTATTTTATAGATATAT
This sequence comes from Drusus annulatus, assembly GCA_022651775.1. NCBI lineage: Eukaryota > Metazoa > Arthropoda > Insecta > Trichoptera > Limnephilidae > Drusus > Drusus annulatus. The sequence goes on along the minus strand of JAGWCC010000396.1, from coordinate 17,872 downwards.
ATGACCTCTTATCATACTCAAAATAGTGACAAGAAATTGTTAGTTAATTGAAATAAATTAAAAGTACAGAGACTTTCACTGAGATTTTCATTGGGGCCCGAAGACCTTGCAATTAATTTCAGGAAGTGCTGTATGACATTGAATTGATCGTGGTAAAAATAATATTGAAAGGACTAACCTCCATCTTTGAATTGGTCCAGCGAGGAACTTCCACCACCATATTGACTATGTTATTAGCAGCATCAGAAAACAGGGGAATGTCGTGGAGGGGGGAGATGGGACCATTTCCATCTTCTGCAATTTACAAAAATATGTCCTTTGTAACTTGCCATTCATGAAGAAGGAAAATTATGATACATTATCGGTTTTCAATATCAGTTTGTTTAATTTTATAACCGTTTTAAATGATATTACTATGCAAATAGAAATAAACGGGAAGGAAAATTACTGCGATCAGTTTAATCTAATAGTAAATAATATAATTACAATAACAAATTATTGTTCCCTTCGTTAGTTATTAATATTGCAAATTGCACAAATATTGTGGTGCGTGTAGTTCTAGCTAAAATTATAACATCGTATATCTAAAATTATGTTAGTTTTATAGTATTTATAATGGTTTAATAATGCATAGTAATAAAGATAAAGCGTATTATAAGGAAAGAATTAATTACTGTATTTCTGCCGATCAAAAATAAACCGCGAAAAAAAATTGACAGCTGTCATCACGTTTTGTCAATTATATCCTAAATTGAAATAATCAAAACGTCATCATATTAAAAACGTGTGAAATAAATTTTAACATCATATGGCACGAAGCAAATTCGCATCTCGACAAGAATTTCTTAGCGGTTACAGGTTATGTGTATATATATTGCATATTACTTACTAAAAAAAATCCTGTAATTGGTTGACTCTGGGGTCCCTCGTTCGACGGTAGAATACATGGTACTTGATTGACGTTTAATTAACAGATCGAATTGAAATATTTGCTCTAAAGGAGCTGCACATGCACCCCCAGTGATGAACTTTCTCGCTAATGAGAGAGGTGAGCGGCGGACAAATCGGGTTAGAAACATTTCTATACAATTTCGAATGTCGCGTAAAATCACGCGCGTGCGCAGAACCAGTGTTGCTAGTATCGAAAATTATTCTTAGCGCAGTAAAAAACGGTCAATAATGATTATTGTTATTATTTGTGGTGCGGAACCAAGCTATAAAAAAATAATTGAAGATGTACTGACCTAGTTCAACCTAGACCTAGATATTTATGAATTGTGATTATCGATGTACGGCACTAACTTGTTATGTATTAATACGACAATACATTTAAAAATAAGTTTTGTTTATGTAATTTGTTATTGAATACTACAAAAAGCTATTTCTGTTAGATACAACTTTATGCAACATAATACAAAATATGTTTAGTATTTTACGAGGTTTCTACGTTATTGTCGATAAATAGTCGATGGAAGTGACGAGTTTACGATTTCAATAATCGTGCTAAAAAATACATCGTATAAGTACTTCTCTTCAAACAATTTATGCACCTTGTCTCCGACAGTAAAATTATTTTATTTTGATAAAAAATACTTTTTACAGGCACGATTAAAAAAAAAAACATATTATTAATGATAATATTAATGTCTCAGTCGCGCTTACAATTTTATATGGGTGTGTTTTTTTAATACATGTATAGAATATGTTATCCATAAGTGAAATATATTATTATGATTTGATGAATTTTAATGTTGTTTCAATAATTAAAATAATACTTGAAATATTTTCACACAATAAGTAATGGAATTTTAAATTCAACTATTACCCAAGTTTTCCCAAATAACCTAGAAATAAATACATTGTGCATTTATGTATTTAAACTAGGGCATGAATCAATTGCAATGATTGGCGCATCATTTAAAAAAATAAAAGCTGTGTGTATTACTTACTACAAATCATTTGACCGTATTCCAGACTGCACTGGCAAATCGGAGTGCTCGCATTATATTCCAAAACTATTCCGTAAACTATGTTGGTCTCTTTCGTGGTGATTCGTGATTCTATAGATTATTATAAAGGATGATCACATTAATTAAGTGTTCATGTTTTTAGTCATAGCACATAGCAATAAGATAATACGATACAATGTATCTGAATATAAAATAGTAAAAAATGTAATACCTACGTAGAAACGTCATGACTACTCATGACTCATACAAAACTACGTACTCAGTACTCATACAAATCACCGACAAGAGATTGTCAAATTTAATGAATCGGTAAGTTTATTCGTCGTACACTTGAAGTAACAATATATGGAGGGAGAGCTAATTATTTTTACCCAACCTACACAAACTTGCGATAAATCAGTTTCTCCGGGTTTTTACGTCGTACACCATGAGAGAGAAAGAGACAACAAATTTCATAGACCGCTTCTATATACTGTCGCAATGATTTTAAGCTTCTGGTTCACCGCGGGACTCCGTCCACATTTTATTATGCCACAACTAAAGGGTTTTTTAGGTTAGATGCTATATTTTTGCTGATAAAAATATTGTGAAAAAGTGGCTATACGAATAAAAAAAAACATTATGTCGATATGTGATATGAATGGATGTATAAATACCTTAGAGTAACAATATAAAGAGACCGTACTAATTTGTGACAAATCGTTGACAAACTCGCAAAATATAGCTCTCTCTTTATGCTCGGTTCTATACGCATATGAGAAAAAGAGACAAACAATTGTTGAAACCAATACACGATTTGGGGCGTGCTGAATACCATGTCCGCAATATTTGATCTGTACGAGCTTCATTCTGGTTTGGAGTGTCAGGCGAACGGACTGTCAAAAGTGCGTAAATAGTTAAAAACTTGAGTTATTTTTTTGTCCGATATCTAGCAAAACATCATGGCCATATGTGCTATGTACTTGGTTGCTTCAATCGAAGTACAAAAAAGGACCAAAAACAAACAGTTTTCACACGTATGTACCATAAAAATCGTCTTTTTTAGTTAGATCTCAAATATTTAACATTCTAACCTACAAAACAACTAGTAACTTACACCAATATGTAATTAATCTTTGGACTATTCGTTCCAATATAATAAACTTCCGTTTGAAATGAGTTTTAGTGGATTCGTAATATTTTTAACTTAGAGATATTTACTAGCTGTCACATAAGAAACCATTACAAGGGGGAATACCCATATTGTACGGCTTCTTAAAGTATCCCGGTCTCTTTCTTTCTCATGATACTAACGCTAAATTGTTGGCAAACAGATAAAGACAGAATAGTGTTTATCTCTTAGTTATATTTATAATTTCGGTTACGTCCCCAGATTCAGGGCTATGCCAAAATTGGAATATTATTATTTATTTAATTATTTTTAGATTTCCAAAGGATGAAAAAGACGAGAAAAAATCTAATTTCTTTTTTCTTTGATTTAACAAATATGTTAATATGAATTCATACGTTTCATCTGGATTTTTATACCCTTAGCTTCTAGTTAATTGTTTTTTTAATCTATTGATGTGCACATGCACTATTGTACCCATTTCTGAACCTGTTCTCTGATGATTTATGATAACGATATGCATCTAGATAGTTTTAATTTTGTATACATATTATATATTATTTTCTCCTTGTTAGTTAGAATTATTAGCTTAATTAATTAAGTATGAAGCGCACTTGACGTGAAATATCACAAAAACTGTGCTATATAAGTTCACTGTTATTATTATCTGCATTCGAAATTTCCTTACAAAATAACGCGGGACGGAAAACATCCCTACAATACTTAAAAGCGGTGTCATGTTTTGTGAATTTTTTTGTGTCTCTTTCTCTCTCATGGTGTACGACGTAAAAACGCAGAGAAAGTGATTTATCGCAAATTTATATAGGTAAAAAAATTGATCTCTCTCCATATATTCTTACTCCAAGGTTAAGAAAATGATTTAACATCTGTTATCACCGTACATTTTTTTATTTTACTTTTGTTTGTAAACTATTTTGTTGATGGAACTGAAGTTCATTTTATAATATGTATTATAAAATGTTCTGTACTAATAATTTAATTCGTTTATATTTTTATCTATAAATAAGATTTTAATAATCTTATTGATTAATGTATATTTGAATAAACAAAAAAATATACAACATTCATTCTTTTTAATGATTTACAACTACCTACTCACAACAAAATACCTAATTTACTTAATTTGTGACAACCCTGTTAGTGATTTTACTCCGAGTTTAGGCCACACCCTTTGGTCATTGCTTGGTCAAAAAGTGCGGACAAAATTTCGCAAAGTTAGGTCTCTAGGTTACTCTAAGATAAATACGGTAGCCTTAGTCTTAGCCACGCCCAGGTGCGCCGAGTCAGGTTAAAATCATCAAAAACAAGTAAAAAAACTTACTTCACTGCCTTGGATAGATAGTATTCTATGCACTCTAAGGTTTTACACTAAATTGACCCAGTGTCCAGTAAAAAACATCAACAAACGACAGCTGAAGAAAATCTATAATCTTAAGTCTGTTTCTTTGGCCCGTGGTTGATCTGATTGAACTGATCTGAAACTAAAAATGCTGCTAATACTGTGTGGAATCAAATATTAATTATGCAAACAATATTTAACAATGTTAAAGTCAGTCAGTAGAAAACACAGCAAACGTGTTGGTTGTCTTTTAAAAGTGTGTACCTACAGGAAATCTCTTAGAACAAAAATAACCGCTAAGACACTTGATTTTCCGAAAGATGAAAGTAAAAAAGATTGCCTGATTGAAATTTAAGATGAAAGCAAGTAATTAAGCTGCACAAAGTCCTCGATCCTTTGATTTCGCAGTTGGAGTGGAGATTCGACAGCTTGTAGCGAGGGACTTTTTTTTTTAATGCAGAATACTTTCTTTCTAAAAGAACCTCATTGAAAATACTTCACAAAAATATTTGTCAGTTTGGTTTAAAAATTTTGGAAAGATGCTAAGGAATTATAAGTAGGTAAGTTCAGTAATTGGACGTTTTGAAAATTAGCCTCTTTCTTGACAAATAATAAAAGGCTGATTGCGGACTAATAGTTTAAACTTTATTCACGAATATGGTTTTTCATTGGCTTCGTTCAGACAGCCCGCGGCTAGTGCAAGAGGCACCGTCCCAACTAGCGTCGTATCAAGTAATAGTTAAACATTAATGGAAAGGTACCAATAAATTATTATATTCAAAACCAATTTCATACCATTTATTTTGCCCTTTTAACTGCAAAATGTTTTATTTGCTAGTTGGGAGTGCCTCATACTCTGGCCGCGCTCTGTCTTAACGAAGCTACTCAATTACTGTTCTGATGAAGACGTGGAAAGATGTTACGATTTGAAATTCTCGCAGCCAAATTTCTGTGTGAAAGGAAAAAGGGGAGTCAAAATAACCCCTTACGAAATTAATCAATGATACAATGTTGAATGATGCCATGCATGCCAGTGGGTACAATCAAAGTCTATCTTATGTCATTTGATTTCTTATCCCCCTTTCCTTTCGCACACGGCTTAATTTATATTCAGAGTCCTGGAACTTTGTTTAGCAAGCTCTCCTCAAGACATTTGATAACGCAAATGTGCAGGAGAGCTTGATAAATTATGCATTGAATGTGAAACTGCATAATAGGTTGATCATGAATATCGCAGCGAATTTTGAGTCGAAAACAGAACTCACACAAATGCATTACTTGCATACAGCATGTTTAAAACTTGTTATTCGACTTCAAAACAGAAAATTTGAGTGAAATAAAAATTAAAAAACAATTTAAAAAAATTGAATAAATTTGTTTTTTCAGTTTTTTTACCAATAAATAAAAATAAAACACAATTTGACTCGTTGTATCTTTTTCACTAGTAGCAAAAGGGCGTGGTAAGAATGATAAAAGGCTGATACTTAGTGACCTCTCGCGAGTTATTTCATTTGCACTACTTGTTTCTGCATAATTGTTTCTCTCCTTTACACACAAGTATCAAATATAAGACGAGAATAGCGGGTTTTTATTTAGCGCCGTTCAATTGCCGTCTATGAATAGTATGGTTTTTTAATTACGTTTTATATCTATAGTTTTTGTGTTTATAATATAAAAGCGCTGGTTATGTATTCTTTTGTTATGGTGGAATTTTTAAAATTTCTTCAGTGGGATATTTGATCCCAACACTGTATTATTTTGGTTGGTCATCAGTGTCATCACGAATTATTTTATTGTTGTATTTATACAATGACTTGACGGTAAATAAAGTCTTGTATGTAGCTGTGGCGTGTCTTCAAATGTATAAGAGAGTACGCTGAAAACATTAAAAAAAAAGATATTCCCCAAGAATTTCTCTAGATTTTTTTGCTTGATGATGTTGAAATTTCGTGGTTTGAGTGTGAAACACGGTGTACATGGCCTGTTCAAAAGAAGAGGTGAATTTTGAATTTTTGCGGGTTGTGTACATTCGATTATCGTTTTTTTGTTGTTGTTATGTTGGTACACATATGTTTATCATACGTTAGCATTATCAGCCATGTTGGATTAGTGGTTTGTTTTTGACAACTGGAAAGGTTAGTCACGTTTTTGTGTGTTCTTCGATTTTTTTACTTTTGAAAAAAATGGATCAAAGAATAAAATCCATGATTTGTTTTTCCACAACTCCAGGACGCTCATCGTCATTAACATCTTCTTGGCTTTCTGAAAAGTGTTTACAGGTGGTACAAGCGCTTTACATAGTCACATTTCACAGAATATTTATATTTTTAAATTTTCTGTTTACAAAACGCGAGCCTTGGGGTTGGAAAAAGAAATGCCGTTTACTCGGCTCCAATGTTGAACTCTGGTTCATTCGTGAACTTAACCCTTGAGGTGATTTTTCACAAAAACGGCGCTATACAAATCGTCCAAATATTATTAAATTTTAGGTTTGTTCTAAGAATGATGAACTGCAGAAGATTTAATTAAGAAAAACACCATAAGTAAAATTAGTGAAAAAATCATCAATTTTATGGACAAATTGTGTTAGCCTTGGGGTCGGAAATTAAATGCCATTTTCTCCGGCTTTATAGGACCAAATGAAATGAACCTTTGGCATTCTGTAATGATGGACTTAAAACTATCAAATAGACGGCTCCCAATGGTCGAATGGTAAGACGCTCAACTACGAATCCAAAGGTCACGGGTTCAAACCCGGCGTGCGCCAATAACTTTTATTTAATTAACATGTGTCATAACACATTTAATTCATATAAAAAGTATATTTGCGGCACGTTCCAGAGTGGTAGATACTCTAAGTATCGCCCTGGTGAAATACAACCATTCAGAATCGAAACGTTGCTTGAAATGGCTTTAGCCGTGTTTGGTGACTAGATCTGAATAGCTAGGTACTTCCCAACCTTCCTCTTACCAATCTCCTTCCCCTCCCCACTACCTTCAACCTCACAAAATACCCTATTTGGGGATGCCATAGACTCACTGGCTCTAGACGGTTGGGAGTAGTTGAGATTCTGGTGCGGTATTCATTAAAAATTTTAAAAAAAAAAGTAATTAGGTACTATCAGCGCCTTAGAAATTCGCCGCCTGGAGCGGAATGCTCCAATTGCGCCTACACAGGACCAGCCCTGGCGAGGACATCACTGTGTGAAGTGTACATATATCCACCAGTACACAAAATCCTATTTATGTGTTTGCCTCAACTCTAACTTCGCAACCCATAATAATTCATTGTTTTGAAATAGAAACTAAGTCCAGAAATTTATATTGTAGAATCGCCACCGACTGCAAAGATAGCACTGTCCAGCAGCTATATTCAAAGTCTCATATTTAAGAGACATTCCATTATTTGATGTGAAAAAAATATTACATTAAAGCTCACCAGTCCAGAGATTCAATTGCTTCTGAAAACAGTTTTCTGTTTTATAATTATCGGTACCTATTTACAAACTTAAGTTTTCATAAATTATTAGTTAATTCAAATTTAAAAGTAGATTCAATTTTTCAAAAACACATTCGAAAAAAAAAAACTTTTGAAATGCAGAATGAAAAGCGCAAACGAACGAACCGAAAGTAGGTTTTCATTCTACATGAAGAAATACATAAATGTACCATTTCGCATTCATGTTTTAAAATCGGATGACGTATCGTGTTTTCGCCTTTTGTAGTGTCATTCAAAGCGTGATAGGCTTCCCAAAAATCATATAAAAATGCATGACATGTCACAAAGAGGAAATGCATTTATGTCATTTTTTTATGAACAGATTTCCCCAACCCATTGGTAAAGATCGCAAATGTTTTTTAAAGAACGCTTTGCGGAAGGGCACTAGCTAATACAAAGTTCAGTGTTGTTAAATTGTAATATATTCCAAATGACAACTGTTTTAGCATTATCAGTGTTTGGTTCTAAGGGTTTTCGTTAAATGAAGTTATTATTATATATTAAATGTAAATATAGCTTATTAAGAAAAATAATGTATTTTAATTTATAAACGCTCTTTCATTACATTCCTGTTAAATTGTTAAATATCATACCTTTCCTTTCCGGTTCGGTTGAGAGTGTTTTAAAATTTTAAATGTAACAATAATCAGAACTGAGTCATTTAGAAACTCGCTTGTACCTAGATTGCATACAGTGGGAAATTCCTTAGCAGAAACAGTAGATATATATAATATATATATATATAGATATATAAGCGAAAAAATCTTGCTTGCGCAATGATAGATAAATCCAACCAAGATTCGCATTTAGCCATTAAGCGTGAAGATTTTATCAACGAAGATCACTTTTCAATGATTTTTTGATTGAATTGTCTTAAGACTAGAATTCTTAGATGAATTCGTAAAATTGAGTTCATTTGGTTACCCAGAGTCCTAACAAACAGACATTAGTACCCGTAAATTTAAAGGTTTTTCAAATAACGTATCCTTTTTTCGCATATACGAAAGAATCATCTCCATACCATGATAATAATAATGAAATTATTTGGATAATTTTAATGCGCCGTTTTTAAAATAACCTCAAGAGCGTGGAAAACTCGGTAGAAATCTGAAATTCGAATTAGGATCAATTGCGTCAAAAAAAACGTTTGTGAATTTATTCATTCAAATTTTTTTAGTTCATCCTTTTAAACAGAATTCTAAAGGTTCACTTCATTTGGTTCCACAGAGTCCCAGAAAACGGAATCTAATTTCCAACCACAAGCATTGCATTTGGTCCATAAAACTAAAGATTTTTTTAACAAATGTTACTTTTGGGGGATTTTTTCATTCAAATGACTTAAGTCCATCATTTATGAAAGAATTCCAAAGACTCACTTCATCTAGTAAAACAGAGCCTGAGAAAACAGCATCTATTTTCCGACCCCAAGCATTGCATTTTATCCATAAAATCAATGATTTGTTTTGCTTAGCAAAATTTATTTTCGGGATTTTTTAAAATCCAATCGTCTTATTTCCGTTATTTTTAACAGAATTCCACAGACTTACTTAATTCGTTCCAACTCAGCCTGAGAAAACGCCATCTTATTTCCGACCCTAAGCATTACATTATGTCCACAAAATTAATGTTTTTTTTAACAAATGTCACTTTTAATGAATATTTTCATTCAATCGTCTAATGTCCATCATCCTCAACATAATTCCAGAGATTCATTTAATTCGTTATTATGATAACGAATACAGCATCTCTGCCTGAGAAAACAGCATCTCTTTTCCGACCCCAAGCATTGCACTTTATCCAAAAAATCAATGATTTTTTTTTAATCAATCGTCTTATTTCCATTATTTTTAACAGAATTCTAGGGATTCGCTTAATTCGTTTAAAGTTAGCCTAAGAAAACGGCTTCTTATTTCCGACCCCAAGCATTACATTTTGTCCATAAAATTAATGATTTTTTCAACAAATGTTACTTTTGGTGGATATTTTCATTCAATCGTCTAATGTCCATCATCCTCAACATAATTTCAGAGATTCATTTAATTCGTTATCATAGAGCTATTATTATCATTTATTTGATTTATAATTTCTCGGTATCGAGGAATTTTTAAGTGCTATGCACTTGAGTAATAATCAGTATTCACCAACCTTGCATTATATAAATACATCGTAAAATCAAACATAGAGATATATAACTGTAACCCATCTTAAATAAAAATTCATACCAGATAGATATATAAAATAGTAAACTAAAAGTAACTTGTAACTAGTAAAATCATGCAGCAATACTGATAAATATAATTAAAGTAAAATAATGGTTTACTACCCCTGACATCCCAAAAATAGTATGTAAGCCATAGAATAAGAACAACCTGTACTAGTCTGAAGATGGCCGTTATAGGCTGAAATCGGTCCAGTCAAAAAATAAAAAAGTGGAATAAAAGTTAAAAATTTGTTTTTATTTAATCATTACATTTTGTCTATAAAATAATAGACTTTTTTAACAAATGTAACTTTTGGTGAATATTTTCATTCAATCGTCTAATGTCCATCATCCTCAACATAATTCGAGACATTCAATTAATTCGAATTCATAGAGCCTTAGGAAACGGCACATTATTTCCGACTACAAGCATTGCATTTTATTCATAAAATCAATGGTTTTTTTTTACCAAATTTATTTTTGGGATTTTTTTAATCAATTGTCTTATTTCCATTATTATAAACAAAATTTATTATTTGAATTTTCTTTGATCAATCGTCTTATTTCCAATATTTTTAACAGAATTCCAGAGATTCACTTAATTCGTTCCAAGTTAGCCTGAGAAAACGGCATCTTATTTCCGACCCCAAGCTTTACATTTTGTCCATAAAATTAATGATTTTTTTAACAAATGTAACTTTTGGTGGATATTTTCATTCAATCAACTAATGTCCATCATCCTCAACATAATTCCAATGATTCAATTAATTCGTATTAATAGAGCCTGAGAAAACGGCACATAATTTCCGACTACAAGCATTGCATTTTATCAATAAAGTCAATGGTTTTGTTTTAACGAATTTTATTTTTGGGATTTTTTTAATCAATTGTCTTATTTCCTTTATTATCAACAAAATTTATTTTTGTTTTTTTTAATCAATCGTCTTATTTCCATTATTTTTGAAAGAATTTCAGAGATTCACTTAATTCGTTCCAAGTACGCCTGAGAAAACGGCATCTTATTTCCGACCCCAAGCATGGCATTTTTTCCATATAGCTACGATTTTTTTTAACAAATGTTACTTTTAGCGGATTTTTTCATTCAAATGACTTAAGTCCATCATTTTTGAAAGAATTCCTAAGGCTCACTTCATATGGTAAAACAGAGCCTGAGAAAACAGCATCTATTTTCCGACCCCAAGCATTGAACTTTATCCATAAAATCAATGGTTTATTTTATCAAAATTTGTTTTTGGGATTTTTTGAATCCATCGTCTTATTTCCATTATTTTTAACAAAATTCCACAGATTCACATAATTCGTTCCAAGCCAGCCGGAGAACACGGAATATTATTTCCGACCCCAAGTTGTATATTTTTTTTATTTATTTCTACATTTTGTCCATAAAATTAATTACTTTTTTAACAAATGTTACTTTTGGTAGATATTTTCATTCAATCGTATAATGTCAATTTTAATAATTAAAGTCAATGGTTTTTTATAACGAATTTTATTTTTGGGAATTTTTTAATCAATTGTCTTATTTCCATTAATTATTAACAAAATTTATTTTTTGGATTTCCTTTGATCAATCGTCTTATTTCCAATATTCTTAACAGAATTCCAACTTAATTCGTTCCAAGTTAGCCTGAGAAAACGGCATCTTATTTCCGACCCCAAGCGTTGAATTTTTTCCATAAAGCTATGAACTTTTTTAACAAATGTAACTTTTGGCGGATTTTTTCATTCAAATGACTTAAGTCCATCATTTTCGAAAGAATTCCAAAGGCTTACTTTATATACAAAAAACAGAGCCTGAGAAAACAGCGTCTATTTTCCGACCACAAGCATTGAACTTCATCCATAATATCAATGGCTTAAAACAAAATTTATTTTTGGGATTTTTTTAATCAATCGTCTCATTTCCATTATTTTTAACGGAATTCCACAGATTCACGTAATTCGTTACAAGTCAGCCTGAAAAAACGGCATCTTATTTCCGACCCCAAGCATTACATTTTGTCCATATAAGTAATGATTTTTTTAATAAATGTAACCTTTGGTGGATATTTTCAGTCAATCGTCTAATGTCCATCATCCTCAACATAATTCCAGAGATTCATTAAATTCGTTCTCACAGAGCCTGAGAAAACGGCACATTATTTCCGACTACAAGCATGGCTTTTAATTCATAAAATAAAAGATTTGTGTAACAAAATTAATTTTTGGGATTTTTTTTGATCAATCGTCTTATTTCCATTATTTTCAACAGAATTCCAGAGATTCACTTCATTCGTTCCAAGTGAGCCTGAGAAAACGGCATCTTATTTCCGACCCCAAGCGTTGCATTTTGTCCATAAATCTATAAAGTTTTTAACAAATGTTACTTTCGGAGGATTTTTTATTTAATTGTCTTTAGTCCATTATTTTAGAAAGAATTTCAAGGGCTAACTTCATTCGGAAACAAAGATCCGGAGAAAACGACATCTTAATTCCTACCCTAAGCATTGCATTTTGTCCATAAAACTAAAGATTTTTGTAACAAATGTTACTTTTTGCGGATTTTTTCATTCAAATGACTTAAGTCCATCATTTTCGGAAGAATTTCAAAGGCTTACTTCATACAGTAAAACAGAGCCGGAGAAAACGGTATCAAATTTCCGACCCCAAGCATTGCACTTTATCCCTAAAATCAATGATTTGTTTAACAAAATTTATTTTTGGGATTTTTTTTATTATTCGTCGTATTACCATTATTTTTAACAGAATTCCACAGATTCAAGTCAGCTTGAGAAAACGACATCTTATTTCCGAACCCCAAGCATTACATTTTATCCATAAAAGTTATGATTTTTTTAACAAATGTAACTTTTGGTGGATATTTTCAGTCAATCGTCTAATGTCCATCATCCTCAACATAATTATAAATTAAATACATAAAAGAATTCCAGAGATTCAATTAATTCGAATTCACAGAGCCTTAGGAAATGGCACATTATTTCCGACTACAAGCATTGCAATTTATTCATAAAATCAATGGTTTTTTTTGACAAAATTTATTTTTAGGATTGTTTTAATCAATTGTCTTGTTTCCATTATTATTAACAAAATTATTTTTTTTGATTTTCTTTGATCAATCGTCTTATTTCCAATATTTTAACAGAATTCTAGAGATTCACTTAATTCGTTCCAAGTTAGCCTGAAAAAACGGCATCTTATTTCCGACCCCAAGCGTTGCATTTTGTCCATAAAGCCAAAGATTTTTGTAATAAATGTTACTTTTGGCGGATTTTTTCATTTAAATGACTTAAGTCCATCATTTTCGGAAGAATTCCAAAGGCTCACTTCATTCAGTAAAACAGAGCCGGAGAAAACGGCATCTAATTTCCGACCCCAAGCATTGCACTTAATCCATAAAATCGTTTATTTGTCTAACAAAATTTATTTTTGGGATTTTTTTGATCAATCGTCTTATTTTCTTTATTATCAACATATTTTTAAATTTTTTTTTTAATCATTCGTCTTATTTCCATTATTTTCTAAAGAATTCCAGAGATTCACTAATTCCAAAGGCTTCCTTCATTCAGTAAAACAGAGCCGGAGAAAACGGTATCCAATTTCCGACCCCAAGCATTGCACTTTATCCATAAAATCAAGGATTTGTTTAACAAAATTTATCTTTTTATATTTTTAATCAATCGTCTTATTTCCATTATTTTGAACAGAATTTCAAAGATTCACATAATTCGTTCCAAGTCAGCCTGAGAAAACGGCATCTTATTTCCGACCCCAAGCGTTGCATTTTATACATAAAAGTTATGATTTTTTTAACACTTGTAACTTTTGGTGGATATTTTCAGTCAATCGTCTAATGTCCATCATCCTCAACATAATTAGAAATTAAATACATAAAAGAATTCCAGAGATTCAATTAATTCGAATTCACAGAGCCTTAGGAAATGGCACATTATTTCCGACTACAAGCATTGCAATTTATTCATAAAAAGAATGGTTTTTTTTTTGACAAAATTTATTTTTGGGATTGATTTAACCAATTGTCTTTTTTCCATTATTATTAACAAAATTATTTTTTTTGATTTTCTTTGATCAATCGTCTTATTTCCAATATGTTAACAGAATTCTAGAGATTCACTTGATTCGTTCCAAGTTAGCCTGAAAAAAAGGCATCTTATTTCCGACCCCAAGCGTTGCATTTTTTCCATAAAGCTAAAGATTTTTGTAATAAATGTTACTTTTGGCGGATTTTTTCATTTAAATGACTTAAGTCCATCATTTTCGGAAGAATTCCAAAGGCTCACTTCATTCAGTAAAACAGATCCGGAGAAAACGGCATCTAATTTCCGACCCCAAGCATTGCACTTAATCCATAAAATCATTTATTTGTCTAACAAAATTTATTTTTGGGATTTTTTTATTCAATCGTCTTATTTCCATGTTTAAAAGAATTCCACAGATTCACATAATTCGTTCGAAGTTAGCCTGAGAAAACGGCATCTTATTTCCGACCCCAAGCGTTGCATTTTTTCCATAAAGCTATGAATTTTTTAACAAATATTACTTTTGGCGAGTTTTAAGTCCATAATTTTTGAAAAAATTTCAAAAGCTTACTTTATATTAAAAAAACAGAGCCTGAGAAAACAGCGTCTATTTTCCGACCCCAAGCATTGAACTTTATCCATAATAAATCAATGGTTTTATAACAAAATTTTAATTTTTTGCAGATTTTTTTATTCAAATGAATCTAAGTTCAACATTATTTTTAAAATTCCACAGATTCACTTAATTCAGTACAAGTCAGCCTGAGAAAAACAGCACCTATTTTTACTTCGACCCGGAAGCATTGAACTTTTGTCCATAAAATCAATGGCTGTTTTTTTTTAAAAATGTAACTTTTTGTGGATATTTTCATCTGAATCGTCTAATGTCCATCATCCTCAACATAATTCCAGAGATTCAATTAATTCAGTTCCACATGAGCCTGAGAAAACGGTACATTATCTCCGACTACAAGCATTGCATTTTATTAAAGAAAAATAATTTTTTTTTAACAAATTTTATTTTTGGTGGATTTTTGTAATCAATCGTCTTATTTCCTTTAACATAATCAACAAAATTTCACTTCATGTTTTTTTTTACCTGAGAAAACGGCATCATTTTTCATTTGCATTTTATTAAAAAATAAAGATTTTAACAAATGTTTTTAGCTCATTTTGGCATCTTTTTTAATCAATTTAAAAGTTATTTCGTTTTCCATAAAGCCTGAGATGACAAAATTTAAGCAAATTTTTTTTTTATAATCAATTTTTAACAAATTTCCATTTTATTTTTAACAGAATCCCAGAGATTTACTTTAATTCATTCAGTTCCAAGAAGCCTGAGAAAACGGTATCTTATTTCCGACCCCCAAGCGTTGTATTTTTCCATAAAATCAATGATTTCGTTTTTTTTAATTAATCGTCTTAAATTCCATTATTTTTTAAAGAATTCCACAGATTTACATTTGTATTCCAATCAGAGCCTGAGAAAACAGACATCTATTTTCTGACCCCAAGCATTAAAATTTCCGATTTTGTCTCAATTCCATTATTTTTAACAACAAAATTTCTTATTGGGATTTTTTTAACAAATCGTCTTTTTTGAATATTTTCAGAATTCTTGATTCCATATTTCGTTTCACGTCAGTTTGAAAAAACAACATTTTATTTTTAAATTCGTTCTTTGTCCATAAAGCCAAAAATTTTTTTTAAAAATGCTTTTGGTGAATATTCCGACTACATCGCATAATTTTTCATTCTCAAAATTCCAAGAGATTCAATTTGTGTATTAATAGAGCCTGAGAAAACGGCACATTATTTCCGACCACAATTTTATTAATAAAAAGTCAGTGGTTTTTTAACGAATTTTATTTTTGGGATTTTTTAATCAATTGTCTTATTTCCTTTTATTATCCCTTCAATTTTTTTTTTTAATCAATCGTCTTATTTCCATTATTTTCTAGAGAATTCCAGAGATTCACTTAATTCGTTCCAAGTTAGCCTGAGAAAACGGCATCTTATTTCCGACCCCAAGCGTTGCATTTTGTCCATAAAGCTATAATTTTTTTGACAATAATTATTTTCGGAGGATTTTTTATTCCATTGTCTTTAGTCCATCATTTATGAAAGAATTTCAAAGGCTTACTCTTCATTCGGAAACACAGATCCGGAGAAAACGACATCTTAATTCCTACCCTAAGCATTGCATTTTGTCAATAAAACGATTTTTGTAAAATGTTACTTTTGGCGGATTTTTTCATTCAAATGACTTAAGTCCATCATTTTCGGAAGAATTCCAAAGGTTTACTTCATTCAGTAAAATAGAACCGGAGAAAACGGTATCTTATTTCTGACCCCAAGCATTGCACTTTATCCATAAAATCAATGATTTGTTTAACAAAATTTATTTTTGGGATTTTTATTTATTTTTTATTTAGAATCGTGTTATTTCCAATATTTTTAACAGAATTCCAGAGATTCACTTAATTCGTTCCAAGTTAGCCTGAGAAAACGGCATCTTATTTCCGACAACATTGCATTTTGTCCTTAAAACTAAAGATTTTTTAACAAATGTTACTTTTGGCGGATTTTTTCATTCAAATGACTTAAGTCCATCATTTTAAAAAGAATTCCAAAGGCTTAGATCATTCAGTAAAACATATCCGGAGAAAACGGCATCTTTTTATCAAACGTGGATATTTTTATTAATTCGTCTAATATCCATCATCTCTTAGATAATTCCAGAGATTTACTCAATTCGTTTTCATAGAGCCATAGAAAACAGCATCTCAGTTCCAACCCCAAGCGTTGCATTTTATCCTTAAAATTTGTGTTTTTTTAAACAAAAGTTACTTTTGGTGAACATTTATGTTCTAACGTCCTATGTTCATGGTTTTAAACAGAATTTGTGAGATTTATTTAATTCGTTCCCATAGAACCCGAGGAAACAGCATCTGATTTCCAACCCTGAGTATTGCATTTTATCCATCACATTTATTATTGTTTTAACATACGTAACTTTTTAATTTTTTTTAAAATACAATCGTCTTATGTCTATCATTTTCAATGGAATTCCAAAGATTCTTTTTTTTCGTTCTCATAGAACCTGAGAAAACGGCATCTAATTTTCGATCCCAAGCATTGCATTTTATCCGTAAAATTCAAGATTTTTTAATAAATGTTTATTAGAATTATTTTGAAGAATTTTTTTAATTAATCGTCTTTCAAAACATTATTTTTATAGAATTTCATGGATTCACACTTTTCGATCTGATAGAGCCTGAGAAAATGGCATCCAATTTCTGACCCCAAGCATTGCATTTTGTTCATAAAATTAATGTTTTTTTTTTTTAATCAAATGTTACTTGCGGAAGATTTTTTTTACTGGCTCTTCTTCAGGTCATCATTGCTAACAGAATTCCAAAACTTTACGTCATTCTCAAGCAAGGTAACAACTCGTATAAAGTATTAAATGAGAGCCTGTTTCCCATCATTACCGCGAAATTGCGGATTCGATTTTCGTCAAAGATGGTTTTTTCAATGACGTTTCAAATATACGTGTGTTAGTCGTGTAAGGTAATTTACTTTTCATTTTATATTTTCATATATTTTAAAGCGCTGGGCACGTTAAAAAGGACTGTACTAAGGTTATATCAGCGCCTTAGCAATTGCCGCCTGGA